>JAQFVV010000170.1:1362855-1962855 GCA_028023455.1 Epiperipatus broadwayi
ATTTGCAAGTACAAGATGATATAAAATGCCTTGTGGAATAAATTATACGATTTTATAAGCTAATATTGTTAATGTAAACTATCAATCATACAAAGATGAGCTGCACAGAGTCCAGGTTTTCATCATAAACTTTACTTCATCAATTATACTAAAAGCCAAAAAATTAATAATCTTAATCCAACAACAGTCAATAATATTCAGGTAACAGTAAAAAATCTTATTTATTTTAGGGACTGAAAATTTTTTATATGATATATTATGCATTTATAATACAATTGTAATTTTACATTAAGTGTGCTAACAAATTCAATTAAATAAGATAGTTATACTTCATTCTAAATTTAATGTAATTATTTATAATTATAGTAAATATTACAGTATTTTTTATAAAAGTTAAATTAATATTTGTAACTGGAATTATTAAAACCCAACAGTCAACCCCAATCCAATAAAAATGGATAATCCTTGTATGCATGTTCAGTGCTTATATAAATGCAATTTATCCACTCTACTTTGAACATTTTTTAGCAAAAAACCTTTTATTGTACATATATGCATACACAATCTTACATTTTGACTGTCCTGCAGTCTTCTTCAGAGCTATGATATAATGAACAAAATAAAATACATAACTATATAAATAATACATATTTTGTATTTGTTCATTATATCATACGTCTGAAGAAGACTACAAGACAGTCAAAATGTAAGATTGTGTATACATTTATATACAATAAAAGATTTTTTGCTAAAAAGTATTCAAAATATAGTGGATAAATTGCATTTATATAACATATTATAGCAAAATAAAAGAAGTAGTGAATTTGATAATATTTTTGTTAAAACCTTGTTGGTTATTTTACAGCATCATATGGAATAAAGTGCATGAATCCATAAACTAATCCTATTCAATAGTATAAGAATGATAAACAATGATAAGTTTTATAAAACTGAACAGGGCAAATTTTTGATTTTCATTTTGCACATTGTTGTTCTTATTGTAATTCTTACCATAAAATTATTCTTGTAGAAATATATCTGAATAGTAAGCATGCTCACGAAAAAAATAAGTATAAAATCACTAAAACATCACTTAATCATCTCCTACGCTCATACAAGCTGTTAAAATTGAAACAAACTCTCATGTCTAATATTCTAAGATCTAGGTGTAGTGCTCTCAGATTCAAGGCTCCTCAGTGATAGAAGCCACAAGCTAAATACTAGTCTGGGTATATGGGATGAGTAGTCACTAGATAAGGGTTTTATGCACAACTTTTTTGCATCCATTGATTACTAAGAATTGCACTGGGTGGCACTACTTATGAAGGGTTTGCTATTGTACAAAATGAGTATAGAGTAATTACTAACTATTACTTTTAAACTTAATACCAACAAATCACTATATTTTCTTTCAGATGCATGATCATTTTTAATTGTCTTTCTTGAAGGCATGTGTATAAATCCTTAATCTCTTTGGTATTTCTAATTATGAGAAACACAAATCAATTATAGATATCATATCCCAAAAGGTATTAAGTCTTTAGCCACAATTGAAAATGATAAAATCATATGAATATTTTAACTTATGATTATTTGATGATTACATTTTGTTTGGCTATTTACAATTGCAAATCATTTTCAAGGTAGTAACAATGCATCAATTGAAAGATAAACTGACTCATATTAAATGGGATTTTGCTGAACTCTGTGTAATTAGAAGAAAAGTTAAAGAGATATGAAAAATTGTGTGAACTTTAATATAATTTATAGATAAAATATTATAAGAAAAAAGTAAATGGTATTGTTATAAGAAATGCCATTGATATGGAATAATTGGAAATACTTCCATTAACATGACATTTTTATGTTGGCTTCAAGTCGCTCTAATTCCATCATTTTTAATGCTACCATTAAGATTTTGCGTTATTTTTAAAGGTTAAAAAAAGTTCCGTAAGATGCTGCCCTCTCTTGAATTATTTTACAAGTAAAAAATCAATAAAACTGACATTAAAGATCTAACAAAGGGAGGAGACAGTCCATTCTAAGCATTGATTGGCTCTCAGCTATTGAGGACAAAAAAATTCACTTGTCAATAACTTCCACCGTTACGATTTCTTTTCTTTCATTTCAAAAGTGATAAATGAATGTTTTAGACCATTTTAAAAGTATTTTTTGACAAATTATAAATTATTTTGATAAAATATGCTAAAAATAAAATTATTTAGAAAAATAGTTAAGACTTTAGCAAAAATTATTTACTTTTCTGCAACGTAAAATTGGGGGGGAAATCACTGACATCAGCAAAACTTTTTGGTTGGTGAGTAACGTTCATTTTAGATTTGCCGCTATTGAATATTTTTATAATTATAAATAAAAATTTATTTTTGAAAAAACTTTTGTTCACTTTCATAACCTGACAAATTATTAATATACTTTTTACAAATGAAACTAAAGTGAATATAATATTAAAAGATGAATATATTTTGATCCTTGAGTTTGTGAATTGACCATATTTTGATGCTTGAGTTTGTGAATGGACCAATTAGAAGTTTAGACTTTTACCTCACTCGGCCAATAAAATAATCAGCAAAAAAGAGGTTAAATATTAAACCACAAACACATTCACATTTGCATATTTATTAGGTAGCAACATTACATAAACGATTTATAATTTATGTTGACCATGAATATAAGGGGAAACCTCGAAAGTACTTGGCCCATTTAATTGTTTTGGTTTTTACAGCTTCTTCGTCAGCGGGTAAATCACTTTTACATGCTATAAAAAGTATTATAAATAAGTTATATAAGTTATATGTTAAATCTCACTGCATTCTATATCAGTAAATAATCATCAAAGAATTAAATCACAAAAAGAATATTAAAAATACTAAAAAATAACAAGGTATGCTCTTTTACTTATTACTAAAGATTATATATACTATTGAATATATTGAACATCTATGAATTCAAGATTATATTAGGTAGATATTTTATTTGTAGATCATCATCTTAAAATGTTTCCAGCATTTTAGTTGGTTTCTATAATAGTAAAACCCTAATATAAAAATAAATCATTGACTTACATTTGTAAAGTCCATCATTAATTTAGACTGAAGTGTTCAAAACCCAACCTGTGGCTTGCATTTAGACTGTGCTGAGAGTTTTCATAGCTTGCCTAGAAACTTTGGCTCTTTTAATTTCTGTTTCACAAAAGTAAGCTGTGATAGCACTATCATATTTGACATTTTAGGTGGCATAATGATGATGCAATTGCTACTTTTCTATGTTGTTCTAAAGCATTGTATCTGTTATATTTATATGTTGAACTATTTCCACTATCTAATAGGAGTATTCCAAGTACATTCAACTGTTAGTAATAGACACAGGTTAGTATAAGCACAATGTTTCAAGAGATATTATTCTTCCCTCTTCTTCAGGTGGTTCTGGCCGTTCAGTGACAGTACTAGCATGCAAATCAAACCTGAACCCTTAAGATTCTTGAGCATTGAATTTTAATGCTCTAACCAACTGAAGAATCTAAGAATCTGGGATTTCCCATACTAGTACTGTCACTGGTCAGGCCAGCAACACTTGAAGAAGAGGGGAGAATAATACCTCTCAAAACATTGTGCTTATATTAACCTGATTGATATTACTGATAGTTGATTGTATTTGGAATTTTTAAATAAATTTAAATTTTTCTAAAACATTCAATATTCATATATTAGATGGTGAAAATAGTCCAACATATAAATACAACTAAAACACCATCATCACAAACCTTCAAGAAAACATTATATATGTTAAATTACAGTGGTGTTACAAAATGCAGTGCTTCTTTCTAAAAAGCTTTCATTTTTAATGTGTTAATTTTAAAAAAATTCCAAGAGATGTCAGCAGTATACAGACCTTTGTCTGTGGTTGACAACACCCTCTATTGTTTTGACAAAGCTATAAAGAAGGATGTGGTGATTTGTGATTGGTTGATGCTTTAGATTCATTTTCCCTGCAGCTAAATGCCACAAAACAAAACATGATTCTCAATAATTGTTAATGACTATGATGCAATATTTTTCTAAATGACCAAAAACTATGTCATCAGGGGGTGGGGCTGTCTTTGAAAATATTTATTTTTAAAAAAACTTTTCTTAGAAAATATACAAATTACATTATGAAAACCAAAAATTACCACAGAAAAGTCATTAAAGGCTAAAAAGAAAATGATTTTTAAAAAACTATAAGTGAAATATTTTAATAACAATTAATAATTTTGCAATGCAACAATAAATGTATAATAAATATGTATAATAAAAATAATAACTTTGTACAATAATTATGTATAATAATTATATATAAATAATTATATATATATATAACTGTAACAATAAATGTGAAGCAATGTAACTATTGATGTGTAGCAATATTGTTAGGTCATTGAGTTACATAGCTGGCCTTATAAGGTCAGAAAATTGTAAAAAAACACCATATATGGTGAGGTGAGTAAAAACTACCAAGTGTAGGTAAAAAAATGTCATATATGGTGAGGTGATTAAAAAATACCAAGTGTAGATTTTAAAAATGCCATATTTGGTAATGTTTTTAAAGACTCCAGAAGTCTTGAGGGGTATTAATGTAAATCAGTAACTCCTGCCTCTGTAAGTATAAAAGAAGGTTAGGGTTTATTATGTGCAGGTCACCATGACCTTTTATTATTTTAATATGCCATAAATAGGCTATGTACATTTGTAAATATGCTCGTACATTATTTAAATTAAACTATTAGCTTATCATCTCAATTCTGCCTTGGTCAATTATTTACTTGCTGCTCACAGGACACAGCAAGTTGGCACAATCAACATAGGAATTAAATCTCAAGTAATTGCCTCAACAGCAGATTGATGCAGTAATCATAGGAATCAAATCTTAAATAATTGCTGAACAGCAAACTGGAACAGTCATAACTGGATTTGAATTACCAGAGAAAATGGCATGTATATCACAAGTCAGTATATGTGAGTTTAATATAGATATGAGTGATTGGCCACTGTATGTTCAGATGATAAAAAATTTAATTTACATTAAATAATACAACTGAGAATATGGTAAAAGTAGCTTTTTTACTTTGCTTTGCAGGTCAAAGAATAATCAAGATACCTAACAAACTGTGTAAAAATTCACTGGAGACACAGAAATACAATGAGCTTGCAAAAAAAAACTAAATTATTATTTCAACCCCCAGCCATCCAAGTTTATTGCATGATTACATTTTAGAAGCAGGAGGCAAAGAAAAAATTAAAAAATAAAAGATTATGACATTGGCTTAAGAGAGATAGCAAAACCGTGCTTTTATGACAAATTTTTAGAGAAAGCTCTCCTTGAGCAACTATTATATGGACTAATAGATGATCAATTTAGACAAATATTATTAGCAGTAAAAGACCTAACATATGACGAAGCAATAAGATGTGGAACAGCTTATGAACTACCACTTGACCAAGCAAGAGATTTCAGAAGTCTTACAAGTCCAGAACCACTTCAGACTACAATTTTTAAAAGATCAGGAGTTGAATCTAAAACAGACAAACAAGTTAAAATGTTTCCAATGTGGTAAAATCAATCACCAAGCCCATGATTGCAATAAGCAAGAAAGTGAAAGTTATAAAAAAATAACTGATAACACCTAAAAAGGCCACCACCATATGAAGCCAAACACAAAATTTACTTGCAGGGTGATGGACAATAGCTACATAAAAATGCTACCATAAATGAATCTCATCAAATTATGTTAAATGGAAAAATAATCAGCAAACCAATAACCATGGAAATTGATGGTGGGGCAGGGTATCACTGATAAAAAATGGAGACTAGGAGAGTCTGACTAAGAATTTAAATTTTCCCAAAAGTAACGAAAACTCAACTCAAGGCCTGGGATGCTAACAAAAATTCCATAACAATATTAGGAGTCATAAAAGTAAAGACAGGAACAAAGAAGAATAAAAAAAAAATACCATCTTATCAGTTTCATTTCATGTCATCCATTTTCTACTGTACTTGTTCACAAAAAACTCATATTTTCTTAGCTATGTTTGGCATAACCTGATCTGGGTGAGTAATATGGCCATTTGGGAAACCAAACAGATAAATTTCTAGATGTTTTTAATCTCTTTAATGCTACACTCTCTGATGAGCAGAAAATATTGTTGGGGGGGGGGGGGGTAACATCAGCATTGTGCAACACCAATCATTTTTTTCTTCCTACAATATGCTCATCAGGAAATAAATCAACCATCAGAGGGGATGCAAACCTAAGTCCAGTTACAATATATACTTGATATTATGAGATAGGAGTTATCTGTGATTATATTTCTTCATATTATAATGAGATACTAACTTTTTTAATAATTGAAGATCTTATTACAAATGCAAGTAATTTTTCACTTTGGATAACTTATGCATTAGTTAATATATAAGTGTGTGTTTAAAAGTATCTGTCCTGCTCCTTTTCTTCAAGACATAGTGGACTTTGGTAACAGTTAAATGGAAATGTTGCCATTAATTTCTAAATGAAACAATTTATTGGGGTAATCAGTCTCTGGTTATGATAGTGATAGTATGGTTCATTATTTTGTTTAGAAATAATTTTGTAAGTTATTTCTAAACTCTAATTTTACAAGCACATTATTAAACAAAAGTTGTATTATACACCTCATTTCTTTTTGACTTACTCCAACTTAATATAGTTGCTAATATTTCTAATTAAGATTGATATCTGGGAGTAAAATTAGTACCTTGTATAAATTTATATAGATTTAAGCTTTTTTGTTTAATTAAAGTGAAAAAAATTGAATTATTCTGTTTTTCCATGATGTGGTTTCAATAACCTTAGGTCAAAGTTTCTCTGGATTTATGCCTTGGTACTGGTCAATTTAATGAAGGTGGATGGGCCATCATATGTGTTACAGAGTTTATGGAACATGAATTATTTTGGATTACTAACGTGTGATTTTGATAAATGTTTTACTTTGAATTGGTAGTTGTTGTTTTTTTTTTGTTTTTGCCTTATTTTGTGCTCATTTTTATCATTATGAAATATACATCCATTCGATCTTTTTCTTGTTCAATGGGTGATTCAATGAGCATATGCATGGGTTTTTGAACAAGTATTGGAGTGTGTTGAATTTGTTTTTCGCTTAATTTTTCTAATTTGTTGGAGTATACAGACTGTAATTTTTCGAATCTTTGATTTATGGAAGTGTTTATACTTTCTATTTGGTTTAACCAACTATTATGGTTTTCATTTAATTTCTCAACACTATTTTTATTTTGTATCATTTCTGTTTCAGTTAAACTTTGCCTTATATTGGAACATTTATGATCATTTTCTATGGAATCAAATTTATGTTAGTGAATTCCTAGCTTACTGTCTTATTCTTTCTTATACCTATTCATTTTTATCAGTAAATTTTCTACTTGTTCATTAATCTCAGTCTGGTATTATTTCCGATTTTGTTCTATTTTGAATTCAAAGTTACCATAGGTCTGTTTTATTTCTATGCACTTGGCATCTAATTTGCTCTCAATTTTCTTTTCAAATTCTTCAAATCTTTATTTGCATTTGTGGTCTTTTTCATGTTTTATCTGTCTGTACTTGAGTTATATCTGTTTTTAATTCAATTTTCCCTTTAGATAAATCAGTTGTTATATTTTCTATCCTGTTAGATAAATGAGTAGTTATATCTGATTTTAATCCAGATAAACTTGTCACTATATTTGCGGACATTTGCCATATCATCATCATCAACTGATTAAGCCATACATCATTTGTGTTTGTTTCTCTTTTCCTTGTTTCTTTGGAATTATTGTTGTTTCTGGTGATTGGACATTCAACTGATTAAGCAACATATCATTAGCGTTTGTGTTTGCTTTCTCTTCTTATTTCTCTGGAATTGTTGTTGTTTCTGGTAATTGGACATTCAACTGATTAAGCAATACATCATTAGTGTTTGTGTTTGCTTTTGTTTTTCCTTGTTTCTCTGGAATTATTGTTGTTTCTGGTGATTTGAGATTTTCTGCCACAGTCCCACAGGTTTCTCTATGTTTTGTTCTGTTTCTATATTTTCTATAAGAGAACTCTGTATCTTGCTTCCTTCCATATCATTTTGTACCTCATTTGCATTTTCTTTTTTATTAATAGTTTCAGATTGTATCATTTTTATTTTGCTGTTAATAATCATCTACCTTATTCTTGGGTTTATATATTACTCTATTCTATTTTACTAAGCTTTTATTTCAGCTATAGATCTTTGTATATTTCAAACTGTATTAAGAAACATCATGGGAAGATCTATCGTCTTTATTGTATTCACCAAAAATTATGCTTTAACTAAGCTGTTATTTCATTCAACTTTCCATCTTTACTACTTTTATATCTTATTATTAATCCTTTTAAGTAGTTGATTACATGCTATCTTACATTTTTCATTACTCAAGTTCAATTCACATCGCAAAAAAACATTGTAATGAAAGATGTTTAGATTTTATTATTTTCATTCCCCTCTTTTCTTCCATAGCATAAGCTTGTGATTAAACACCTGTAGAGGTCTCTGCTATCGCATTTTACATGCATATTCTCGAGGTTACAGCCTCGATAAATATTATTTTCATTATTGAGAATCTCAAATCATAATATTAATATGAGAGTTATTATCCCACAACTGGTTGTGCCATATGTAATGAAACAGGTCCTGATCATGCATAACAGTAGACTTGATAGGCCATCAGAGTGAGTCAGAAAGTGTTTCTAGGATTCCTAAATATATAGACTCATATCCACATGGATCTCACTCCTAGCAGATGACATATTAGCAAACAAACATACATCAAAACTCTACATGTATACTTGTCTCTCTTCTCCATCCTTAACATCTGTTTATCCCAGAATTCAAGTTTAGAGAGTACACATAATATTCTACTTCAGGGAATATTAATATTACTATCTTTATTGTGCTAGCATATGATAAATTAATAAATGAATAGAGAAAAACCACAAACAACAGTTTTTAATTTGAAATCATATATTTAACAAATTTATTTGCAATTAATATAATTTAGACAACATGAGATTATAACAAAAGTAAATAATTTGTTTAGATATCTACTAATTTTCTTTTATTATTACATATTTTTTTTATTATTACAGTTAATATTTATTAATTCAATTCCTCTTTTTCCCTCAAAAAATAATTATTCAATATTAATATTAACAAAAAAACTTATTAAATTAATACTTGTTATTTAGATTTACACTTGCTTGCTAATTTAGATTTCAATAAAATCATAATGGTGCCAATAGGTTTATTGATCAGTTCATCTTACCAACATGATGTTACTATGGGATCCCCCCCACTTCTATTATGATTTGTTTCGACAATGATAGGAAATATCATTCACATTAGAGATTATTAATCATATAAACTGAAAAAAAAACAAATAAATTATGAAATGATTAGTATCAACAAACAAGCAACAAGTAACATTATAACATGTACAAGTGTTGGCTTTTAATGTATAAGAATATAAAATCTTACCTCTCACCCTGGAGATGTTTAAATTCATCTGCAAGCAATATTTTATTTCAATTTACAAATAAAGCTAATAATGTTTTTTCTCTTTCTAACATATCAAAAATTTACACCCCCTTCAACCTGTGATAAATGAAAAAAATAAATGAAAAAGATATATAGATACATAAAATAAGAACATGACATAACCTAAGATAAATTAAGAGTTCATAAAAGAAAATGTCCTAAAAGGATTATAAATGTTTTCATTGATACAGTTCATGTTTCAGTTGGTGGGGTTTGAGTGTTCTAGAATGTACATGATGGTAATCAGAATTTCTCTTTTTGTATGACCTGCCTTGAGATATTGAGTTTACAGCTTTGTATTCAAGAAGTAAAGTTGATATTGCTTGCAGCATAGATGAATAGATGCTGTGTTGAATCACATTTGATTTTGATAGTTACAACTCCATGGCCAATGAATCTTTTCCCACAAATTAAATTCACACTTAGGAGTGCATAGTTGTGTGTTCTATGTACATAGTTGATAAAAATCCTTGAGTTTGTTGAATAGCAAGATATTTGATATGGGAATCTCAAAGTTGATTTGACTCTCCTCAAGATTGAAAATACAATTGAATTGTTGAATAAGTTTAAATCTATTTATGAGATTTATAATTTAAAATCCCTTATGAGTTTAAATCTGTACACTTTTAATCTAGCTTTCCTTCATATTTAATGAGGTATTCTTGTTTAAGGTTTCTAGCTGTAGACTTTTCTATTCAAACAACAGTTTTGATTTTCCATTCACAAAATATATGTGTTGGTTAGCTAATAAGAGTTTTTGACCTGATTTTTGAGTAGAAGGTCATTTGTTTATAGATTTTGATAATCACCAAAATGAGATTGTTCTTTTTAATGTCAATTTGAGTCTTTCAAATAGCAATTTCAAGTTCATACATTGAATTAATTATTTACGTCATTTGTTACAATTTATTATGGTAGATTAGTAACAATAAAAACTTATTTATCATATCTTTTCTTTATATTTTTGTGATTTTCTCACTTCCATCTAAATTTGATCAGCTTTAACATGTATTGTTGTAATGTGTGTACATCCAACAATAATTAAAGAGTGGATTTTATAATAACAGTAAATCTCAATATTTACATTTTATAGTCTAATTTGGGTTATGTATGTTATCACATATTTATTAAATATTCAATTATAGAAACAATTAAATGTTTCTCAGCTATAGTACTTGTGACTATTTTCATCTTTTGGTAATAAGTTTTATTTGAGTTGCATTCTCTTTATATATATAGCTTGCTTTATATTATATGTAAAGAATGTTGTTATTGTGGATATTGGGGTTGGAGTAGCTAATGGTATTTGCTGATTCTTTGGCAGAATGTAAGACCGCATTTTACAATATATATGTACACCCTTAGTAAATATTACTTATGTAATCAATGTGCGTTTAAATAAATTTATAATTATAACAAAGTATTGTGATCATAAATGCAGAATTCAACTTATTAATGTAAAAATAAAAAATAAAAATGAAATATTATTTTATATATATGCATTATTTATAAAGAAAGATAAATGATGATTATATTTGATTTATTAATTTTTTTTTTAAACTTAACAATTAACACATATTCAGTAAAATATAATTGAAAAAAAAACATAAACAAATACTATATGCCCCTAAAACTACATGTTTAAAAAAAATGACTGCTAAGCTTGGTAGGCAGGAGAATATACAATGATCAACTAGGCATATGTGCAAGTAAAAAAAAAGCAATATATAGATTATAAATAATTATAAAAGGTAAAAATGTTAAAGATACTCACCTGAATAAAAGTAAATCTCCTTCAACCTTGACATTGATGTATAATCTTTCCTCAAAACTAATAGCACAAAAGTTTTGTCTGACACATTTAACTCTTTTTAAACGTCTATTTTGTAACTATTGTAACAGTATCTGGATTCGAATACAGGTGCTAAAGGAAGTAAAAGGCACTAATGATTATAAAAGAGTGTTTATTGTGGTTGTTATTATGGATTAAATTAATAGATGTGAGAAAATTTATAAATATACATCTGAACCCTGTTACAAAAGTGTGTGAGTGAAATACATTAATCATTTAAAGGTGAGAATGTATACATATATATTTATTACACCTGTTGTTGTGATGTTGTATAGAATTAATTACTAACAAATAGATTTGTATGTGAAGATGAAGAGGGACAGTTATGTGTGGAGTTGTATTTTATTTATTTTTTTTGTTTTATAAATTTTGTTGTTTATTACTGTAAGTTATAGCTATTGAAAAAATGTCATTAGTAGCACATGTTTCTTAATGAAAGCAAATTAAAATATAAAGCTGGAGAGAGTAATAAAAAGGGTTGCAAGTTATGCCATGGGCAATTTCTGTTAATGACACTTGTCATCAGAATTCCAAGAAGTGGCCACTAAATATTTTGGGATGATGGAAACCTGATCATTCTAAAAGAATTTCTGAGATAATGGTCATTGGCATATGGATAGAAAGAAAAAGTGAGGTGAAAGAGAAATAAAAGAAAGGAACTATATTTTTTTTATTTTGGAGAGATTGGGAAAAGTGACCATTATAGAGAAAGAAGCATGGAAAGTAAATTTTAATAAAGGGATTTTATTAATTAATAAATGCTGTGGTAAAATAATCATGTGGATTCGTTAAACCACCCCAGTGTACAGCTGTTTTGTGACCTGTCTACATGACAACATTAATCTATGGAGATTTTAGCCACCTATTTCAAGCAAGTGAAGTAATTGTGGAGCTCCAAAGAACAAGAACTTTTATGCTCTCAATTTTAGATCACCTACCAAACACCTCTAGGATGGATTATCATGTTATGGAATCTTTCATCTTTCAGACTGACAACTCTGTTAAGACAATTGCCATTGTAATACTGTGAGCTTGCAGACTCTCCACCTTAAACACATGAACCTTTGCCCTCAAAGGAGGTAAAGTCATATATATTGAATGAACATATAATAGTTTCATACAAAATTAAGAACTGTGTGATTTGTCCCAACTTAAAGAAAATAATTGTACAAAATAGCTTAAATTATTTAATAAATACAACTCTGATGCATAGTTGCACTCTTTTGTGAATGCATATATATATATATATATATATATATATATATATATATATATATATATAAAATATATATATATATATATATATATATATATATATATATCAGAATGACTGAGTCATATGCTTGAGATATTAGTATATGTGTGTATTAATAAATGTTAGAATTTTAGGCTATAACTCGTGAATTTATTTGAATTACAAGATTCTTATAGTTTCTGGGTTATTATTTATAAAAGCTTACTGGAGTTAATAGCTGCATATCTTTAAAAGAAAAAAATAAGATTCTTAGGGCAGATAGGAAAATTATAAAAGTGTATGAATGATGTTTCTTTATAACATTGGCTACATTCTTCTGATAGACATTGTCTTCCAGACCTTGAAACTGAGCTAGTCTGGATGAGGCACCCGATAAGGTCCACTGGAATCTTTTCTTTTGTTTTCAAAAGGTATAACTCTTATTAATTGGTAATATTGGCACTTTAGGTTGGACATGTCCGATGCTCATAAATATATCTACTCAGAGCATGGGTTAATAACCTGTTCTCACTTAAATTCTTAGAATAGGATCATGGGTAAACTGTTAAAATGGCTTCCCAATGAATGGGACCATGAAGGTTGGAAAACAAAATTTAAAAAGGGTTTCCCAACAAAAGTTGGTGAGCAATATTTTTTTTAAAAAAAAGAGAGAGAGAGAAAACAGAAAGAGATCACATCTGTGTATTATCTGGTCAGTCAGATATTAACACATGACAATAAATGATGGCATATTTTGTGATATTTAGATATACTTCCAGAAAAGTTCTCAAATAGTCGGAATAGAAAATAACATTGATGATCGATAATATTTGTTCAATGAGATATATAAAGTCATATAATTCATAAAATATGAGTTTAAGGATTTTACCAATATTTGGGATATTACAAAACAATATCCTTCTGAAAGGGTAGTATGAAAAAATGGAAAAACTGTCAACTTTGATGATTAGAGGGGCATAAGGGTAGAAATGAATGAAGGAAGGTTTGTCAGGTGGTTCCCATTCAGTATACCACTGAGAGCCGGGCTAACAAATCTGGCATGTTTAGTTGGAATAGTAGTAGATATACACTAACAGAAGAAGTATGTTCTGAGAAAATGAAGTTGAAAAAAAGCAGAAAGTGGACTAGCAGAAGATGGGGGAGGAGAAAGAACTAAGCATAATGGATATAATTTTTAAAAAAAATTAGAAAGCCTGAAACTCCAAATTCAGGAAATGGATGAGAGGTTCGAAATGAGATTTCAGAATATAGAACAGAGACAAGGGATGAAAAGTGAAAGTAGTCAAGAAAAAGGGAGTATGAGGAAAAGGAAGGAGAAAGCAAGGAAAAGGCTGAGAAGTCAAACAATAAAGAAGTAGAGGGAAGTGTACATGAATAAGAGGGGATTGTAAAATGGAAGCTGAAGGCCTGGGAAGCAGAAAGATGGGGGAACATGGTAAAATGTATGGGTATAGTGATACATACTAAAGTGAACCAGTTCTTGATGATAAAGGCCATTTGAAGGCCAAATGGGTGAAGCTCCTGTGGAGCATCTGCAAAGCCTATGAAGATACTTTGGCATGAATTCCATGCCAGAGGATAGTAAATTAGTGATAGCATGTAGTAATCTAAGCAGGAAAACCCAAGCCTGGTGGGAGTCATTGTCTCAACAATGATATGGGAGATTTTCTGGTTGGAAGATCACCAGGGGCTCATACAATACCAAGTTATATGAGAGAAATATGAGGAAGGGAAGCAAGAAAATTTTCTCTCAAATTTCATCACCAGATGGTGAGAGTAAGGATGCTGGATGCATGTAATTTGTCAGAAGGTCACATCATTTGCACTGTAAGGCACAATATGCCTATGAATGTAGACAGAATGATGTTGGATGTGAGAAAGGCATCTATTGGAGAGGTAGCAGAATTAATGCACTGGACATGAGCACGTATGACCATAGCGTACTGTTAGAACAAGGAAAGGAAGTCTGAGATAGGCAAAGTGCTAGGCTTGGGGTGGAAGAAGGATGATCTTATGAGGGATGCTACTTATATGGAAAGAGGTGATGATAGTTACGAACTGAGATGGCAGTATGAGCTAGAAGCTTGGCATCCACTAGACAAGCCAAATTATGGTCAAGTAAAGGGGCTGTGGCAACCAAAGCAAAAGAGTGATACTGATAAAGGATAAAAAGAGGTAGTTAAGAAGCCATTCAAATACACAGATGGTATTTGAAGGCTATTACACCAGGGAGATATTGTAACAGTAGCTGGGTTTGAATACGGATACTAAAGGAAGTAAAAGGCACTAATGATTACAAAATAGTGTTTATTACAGTTGTTATTATGGCTTAAATTAATAGATGTGAGCGAATTTATAGATATACATACAAACTCTGTTACAAGAAAGGTGAGTGAAATACATTAACCATTTAAAGGCATGAACATATACATATATATTTATTACACATGTTGTGATGTTGCATAGAATTAATTATTAACAGATAGATTTGTGTGTGAAGAAGAAGAAGGGCAGTTATGTGTGGAGTTGTATTTTTTTTTGTTTTATATATTTTGTTATTACCATAAATTATAGCTATTAAAATTATGTCATTAGTAGTGCATGTTTCTTAACAAAAGCAAATTAAAATATGAAGCTAGAGATAGTAATAAAAGGGGTTCAAAGTTGTTCCATTGATGATTTCTGTTAATGACATTTGTCAGAAATTCCAAGAACTGACCACTAAGTATTTTGGGACAATGGAAACCTGATCATGCTAAAAGCATTCCTGAAATAATGGTCATCAGCATATGGATAGAAAGAAGGTGAGATAAAAGAGAGATAAAAGGAATGGACTTTTTTTTTATTTTAGAGAGATTTGGAAAAGTGACTGTTATAGAGAAAGAAGCATGGAAAGTAAATTTTAATAAAGTGATTTTATTAATTAATAAGAATGGATTCCATTGAAATGCTGAGATAAAAGAATCATGTGGATTTGTTAAACCAGCCCAGTGTACAGCTGTTTTGTAACCTGCTTACCATGATGACATTTATCTATAAAAAATTTAACTGCCAATTTTGAGCAAGTGAAGTGATCGCAGAGCTCCAAACAACAAGAACTTTCATGCCTTTGATTTTAGAATCACCTACTGAACACCTCTAGGATGGATTATTATAAATGTTATGGAATCTTTCATCATCTTTCAAATCGACAACTCTTGCTAAGACCATTGTTAATGTAATACTGTAAGCTTGCAGACCCTCTGCCTTAAACACATGAATATTCACCCTCAAAGGAGGTAACTATGATTTTCTCTCTAAATATGTGCACTTTGTCCCAACTTAAAGAATTGTACAAAATAGATTAAATTATTTAATAAATACCACTCTGATGCATAGCTGCACTCTTTCATGAATGTGTATATTGATATTATATATGTATATCAGAATGGCTGTCATATGCTTGAGATATTAGTATATGTGTGTATTAATAAATGTTAGAATTTTAGGCTATAACATGTATTTATTTGAATTATGAGATTCTTATAGTTTCTGGGTTATTATTTGTAAAAGCTTACTGATGTTAATGACCACATATTCTTAGGACAGATAGGAAAATTATAAAAGTGTATAAATGATGTTTCTCTATAAGATAACATAGGCTCCATTCTCCCTATAGGCATTGTCTCCCAGGCCTTGAGACTGAGCTAGTCTGGATAAGGCACCTGATAAGGTCCATTGGAATATTTTCTTTTGGTTTTGAGGGGTATAATTATTATTAATTGGTAAGATTGGTGCTTGAGGTTGGACATGTCTGATGCTCATAAATATACCTACTCGAAGTACAGGTTAATAACCTGTTCTCATTTAAATTCTTAGAATAGGTTTACAAGTAGACTGTTAAACCATATATAGAAAATATTTGTTTATAAATATTCTAAAATGCAATTTTATACCAAAGAATTTTTCTTCACACAAAAAATTCACTATAATATATTTCTTATAATTTTGTTGGATTTCCATTTAAAAATTTTTAAATATTTTTAGTGAGTATTTAAATGATAGAAAGGGGGTGACTTGCCACAGAAATTGTTAATGAATAATTTAAAGTGATCCAGTTTGTCTTATTTGTCTGTAGGACAGTGATTGATATTTGTTTGGTAATTTTCTAGTTTAGTTGCTTTTAATACTTTCATCCATAGTGTAATTAATGCAATATGTTTGACTCATCATCATAGAAACTTTCATTTTGATTAGATTGATTTAGAAACCTGTAGTACAGCATTTATGTATATGCATGTATGCTTGTACCATTTTTCAACTTCATTTTCCATTTATGTTCTTCATTAAACTACCAAATATCATGTTTCACAGCAAAATATTTAATTTCATAATCAATAGCTTGGATAACCAATTAAAACACAATTTAAATGAATTAATGGATCAATGGACAAGTAAATTGTAGGACAGACAAATACAATATCATTTCACTTTATTTACTAAAATAATTATTTTTTTTTATTTTGTTACTTCAGAAATACAGAATATTTTATTCTTGATTCAATTTAATTTTTAAAAAAAAAAAAAAAAAGATTTTTGCTTTCTTTTTCAATAGAGAAAAGTTCTTGCATATTTCTAATTATATCAGTACAATGGGAGTAGTAACCTTTATTTCTAGAGTTGAACTTTTGAATGACCCCTAGAGAAAAGTAACTGGCTATATACAATAGTACAAACATCCATCAGTATGTCAACATTATGCTAGATGTCATTGCCAACAAAATAAATATTTGGAGTGCTCAGAAATTAATGAGTCTGGAACAAAATTTACAAAATACAAAATTAGGCATAAACAATTATAAAATAACAACGTTGTTCAAATATTGGGCCCTAGAACCCAAACATTTGGATTTTATCATTAATATAAACCTGGAAGTCATGCCTACATTGTGATTCCTGTACTTTAAATGGCATATCATCAAAGTCGACCCAGTATGCCCAAACTGCAGAAGAGAAGATGAGACATATTATCATATCAATTCATGCAATGGACTTTGAACAATAAGATCTATTATTTATCAAAACATAAAGGTAGACTACTACCTCATTATATCATTACAAGACTGCATTAAAAAAAACAATTCCCACTCATTAGAATGTCAATTTTCATCACATATTCAATCTGGTATGTGAAGTGCAAGAAAATGTATTTGCAGTCTTCCCCTAATAAAAGATTGTGCTTTATATAATCAATGCAAAAGATAAAACAAAAAGATAAACTACTATCATCAAAATTCACTTATGAGGAGACATGTAAGCTATTTTATACATCTATGAACTTTATATAACAAGGACTATCTCTACATTAATCAGCTTCAAACCAATTGTAATGCATGGTGATCTATTTATGTTTTGAGACAATGTAACCTTGTTTAGCCTAAATAAAATTATTATTTATTTAAACTTTAGAATGACCTTGGATTGGTGAAAGAAACAAATACTTAAGGAAT
This sequence comes from Epiperipatus broadwayi, assembly GCA_028023455.1. Classification (NCBI taxonomy): domain Eukaryota; kingdom Metazoa; phylum Onychophora; class Udeonychophora; order Euonychophora; family Peripatidae; genus Epiperipatus; species Epiperipatus broadwayi. Next base: position 1,381,099 of record JAQFVV010000170.1, read on the forward strand.
AATTTGATGTAAAAGGGGGTACTTTTTACAAAAAGTTGGCTTTTTCTTATTACAACAATTTTTTCTCCATAAAAGATTTTTATTAGTACAATTTTGTCTCTACAAATTGGTTCTTCCATAGTTCACGCTTAAAAATAAAAACGTCTATTAATGTTCTGGATGAAAACAGCTCAGAAATTCTTCTGAGAAAAATAAAAATTGACATGCAGATGTAAACAACTTTGGAAACAATGTATATCATCTCTACAATTCTAATTGACCAATTTAGATTTAAAATCATTTCAGATACATATGCATGTTTATATTTCAAATTTGCTTTGCCTAAATTTAATCTCTAATATTAAAGAAACAATTGATATGTGTGTTGCTTTGCCTAACTTTAATTTCTAAATAATTGAATTGCATGTTTATATTTCAAATCTACTTTGTCTAAATTTTATCTCTAATATTAAAGAAGCAATTGAAATGTGTGTCTATATTATACATTTGATTTGCCTAGATTTAATCTCTAACATTAAAGAAATAATTGGAATGTCTGAATTTTGCTGTTATTCTGGAAAATTTATGCTGAACTTTTTCATAAAACATTTCAAAGATTCTTTATTGATAATTTTTACTAGCTATAAAGAAATAAAGTTTAAACAGAAGAATGTGTGCAGATAACTTGTTATAACATGCTTTATTATTATTGACAAAATATATACCTAACCATTTGCATTTCTAGAATTAAGAAATGGAATGTGTGATAATGAATTATTAAATTATCTCTAAATGTGCTTATAACAACAAGTGGGAGAGCATGAAAAATAGATGTTGATATTTGCATTTTATTATTGCTCATTTATATTTGATTTTGTTTATTATTAAAGTATATTATCAATAAACTTACATAGATTTAAATGGATTTGTGAACTAAGTAGTTACTGCCTAAGGAATGACTTTTGAGAATTTAGAACAAATACCTTAACAAGGTAATGAATTAAAGAATAAATTATTGCTTAACTTATGCGGTAATAAATATTTATTAGCCATCATGAAAAGTTTCATGTATGATAATGCCAGCAGTTTCATTAGCTATCACTAAGAACTTTGAACTGCTCTCCAATTGGATCCAATTAAAATTATTTGTCTCCCTGCAGAAAATTGTTGCGTTTATCCATATATATATATTGTTATACAAGTGATCATCATCATTTTATACATGACCAAGATATATTATCTACTGACTGTAAATGAACTTTTATGTTCCAGCTTTAAAAAAAGCTTTAATAATAATAATAATAATAATAATAATAATAATAATAATAATAATAATAATAATAATAATAATAATAATAATAATAATAATAATTATTATTATTATTATTATTATTATTATTAGCATTTGATAGATAGGTAAACCAATTATTTGATTTATATTTTTTTATTATTATTTAATTATTATTTCTCTTTTCAAGAATGTCTCAGAAAAGTATAATATGGAGAAATATTATACTGGGTAATTAGTTATTATTTTAATATAGTTTTTATTGTGTATTTGTATTTCTATGTGCAATGTTAACAATAGAAATATCTGTTTGCTATTAAGGAGTTACCAGCTCATTTTTGAGAAGGGGTAATTGCATAAAATTTATTATTTTATCTTTGTGTTTTTAAAAGTTATGAAGTCCATTTCTCAATAATTATTTTGCTTCAAATCTAAAAATGTGTTGTTTGTCCTTATTTTGTTTTTGCTTTGCTAGAAATAATGAGGATTATTTAGCAATAATTATTATATTTCAAAGTTAAAATATCATACTTCATCAGAAATGAGAGATTCATTTTTTTATAACTTATTAATTAATGTTGTTACAATATTTTTTTATCAAATGTGATTTGAAATAGTTTTATGCATTATTATGCTTGTATACCTGTCTGTTATTTAATCCAGTTATATAATTGTTGAATAAAAAGTAGAATGACTTAATCTCCATCATTTTCAGATGATGAAATGTGCCAAAAAAAGTGAAAGGATTAGGAATTTATTTAAGAGTGAATTTATTTTTTATGCTTAGATTGAAATGTATTTAGTAGCTATGCAGAAAAATAGTGTATGATATATATTGTGTTATAGGGATCAAGATAACTCTCCCTCAGTTTATTGAAATATTTGTCATGAATGGATTATATTTTCCAGATTAAGTAATTGTATTTTATGATAATTATAATATGAGAAGTAAAATAGTGTATTTCCATTGTTTTTCGATAATGAGACAAAGTCCACACCAGCATTTAAGCCTCAGAATTAGGCTAGGGAGTCACTGTGTTTTGTTATTTAAATTATTAGAGTTAAGAAAGTCTTCTTATCTTGCATGTATCCATGTGGAAGATTTTTTCACCATTTATTCATAGTCAAGTGTAAGATAGTTTGCTGATAAGAAAATAAAATAAAGGTAGAATTGATTTTTCTCATACAACAACTGGAATAAAATTATTGTTAAAGCTTGGTTGGCCATGGCATCATCTGTACTATGACATTTTCTTTCTTGATTTCATAAGTAAACTGATTGGATTTAGCTATGATAATTATTTTATAACAGGTAACACAATTCAGACACATGCATAAAATATTATTAATTCGGATCCTCATTTTGAATGAGCAAGCAAAAGAAAAGAAAGTATAGTCATTTAATTTATGAAGGATAGTGTGACCTCTTACTCATAGATTTAAACCCCTCTTGTATTACTTTGATGTGTATTTGAAGTAAAAATGCCAAGAATTTTAGTTTCATATTTTATTATTTAGTGCCATTGTTTAATAGAGTCTTATTTTCATAATCATATCAGAATTTACTGATAGCTTGAGTATATTGGAATCAATGAAATATAATATAAATCTTTATTATATAATAATAACAACTTGCAAATACATCAACAGAAAAATTATATATATAAAAGCCTTTTTCGGTAATTCTAAATTTTTTTACCCTTGTCAATATGATACCTCGTACTAATACTAACATGTATATTACATATATAGCGACATCTACCGACATTTCCTATAATTCATTATTTTTATCATTTTATTTATTTCCCTTTATATTACTTTCCATTCTTTATCCATTACCCAATCATTCATTAAATCAATTGACTTTTTGTAAATGTTCATACATGTATTTATATTATATTTTATATAATTTATTTCATATATTTTCCTTCTATTCATTTCCTTTATATAATTTAATGGTCTTATGTTTTTAATACAATCTACTTTATGTCCAAATTTTAAATAATGAACATATAATGCTGATCTATCATCCCTCCTTTCAATAGCACTATTATGTTCTTTTACCCTTTGTTCTAATTGTTTTGATGTTTGTCCATAGTAAACCATTTTACATATCCCACAAGTAATTTTATATACTGTTCCCTTTATATATTTCATATCATTTTTAATCTTATAATTTCCTATTAATAGATCTAAATTTTTATTATTAGACCATCCTATTTTTATATTTTTATCCATATAATTTTTATTTTTAGTTAATATATCATAAATTTTAGGTATATATGCAATTTTAATCCATTTTATATTATTTAATATTTTATTCCCTCTAATATTATTTTTATTATCATATAATATATTCCTAATATTTCTAGGATTATATCCATAGCTAGAATATAATTTAATAAATTGTTCTTTTTGTACTTAAAATTTATGATATATTAACTAAAAATAAAAAGTATATGGATAAAAATATAAAAATAGGATGGTCTAATAGTAAAAATTTAGATATATTAATAGGAAATTATAAGATTAAAGTTGATATGAAATATATAAAAGGAACAGTATATAAAATTACTTATGGGATATGTAAAATGGTTTACTATGGACAAACATCAAAACAATTAGAACAAAGAGCAAAAGAACATAATAGTGCTATTGAAAGGAGGGGTGATAGATCAGCATTATATGTTCATTATTTAAAATTTGGACATAAAGTAAATTGTATTAAAAACATAAGACCATTAAATTATATAAAGGAAATGAAGGAAAATATATGAAACAAATTATATAAAATTTAATATAAATACATGTCTAAACATTTACAAAAAGTCAATTGAATTAATGAATGATTGGGTAATGGATAAAGAATGGAAAGTAATATAAGGGGAAATAAATAAATTGATAAAAATAATGAATTATAGGAAATGTCGGTAGATGTCGCTATATACGTAATATACGTGTTAGTATTAGTACGAGGTATCATATTAACAAGGGTAAAAAAATTTAGAATTACCGAAAAAGGCTTTTATATATATAATTTTTCTGTTGATGTATTTACAAGTTGTTATTATTATATAATAAAGATTTATATTACATTTCATTGATTATAAGATAAACAACATAAAGGAGTATTATTTCTTAGAATTAAGTATATTGGAAATAAAATACAAAAAAAATAATTTTATATTTAATTATTCTAACATAGTATTTGTAATGTTTCTTTTCATGGGCTTATAAGAATTGACTGATAGTTTGCATATATTTTATAAGTAAAATATCAAGAAGTTTAGTTTCATATTTTACTATAAAATGGACTGATAGCTGGCATATGTTGGAATAAAATACCAGAAAGTTTATTTTAATGTTATTTGTTCTTATGTAGACTATTCAATCACTGATGCTGGAATTATCCAAAACCTGTATACGTGTAAATTAAAAAAAAACAAATGTTTATTTAATTATCTTATAATTAATGTTTCATTTATTTAAAAGCTTTGTTCAGAGTTCTTCTTTGGTATGCATTCATGTCTGTGTTTCCTTGCATGCACACACACTCACATATCCAATATGATATGGTTGCACTATTCCATAATTTAATGATGAACATGTTCAGATCTGATGATGTTGCTTTCTTGATCCAAACACTATATGAAATGTCTGATTATTTAATGATTATCTGAAAATTTTATTACTCACTTATTATTTAGATGATGAATTGAAATCAAAATGCACCTTATTTCTTTCATTATCTAAATACTACTATTTTTATTAGGATAATGCTTAATTTATGTCATTACTTTTATGATAGTAATTAGTAGTTGTTGGAGAATATAGATTTAAAATTAAGCCATACAATAAATTAATTCCCTGAGATATTCCCTTATTATTTAGATTAGACATTAATTTAGTTACTTATTTTAAATTATGGTACAATTAAAAGTTAAGTAGTGTTATATTTTATTTTGTATTTAATTCTAACTTACCATACAGTAGAATTAATCATTAATACATCTTTATTTTATTATTTTAATTCTTTCACACAGTATAGGTTGTTCAATGCATTTGGATGATGGGAGGAGATGAGGTTAGATTGTAACTAATAAATTTAAATGGTGGAACTTTACCAATTTCAATTATTTATTTATTTGAAAACTTAGTAGATGTTTTATTTCTATTAAATCATAATGTTTCCTTATATATTTAATATGCAATTTACACCTTATAGATCTCTGTAGGCCCCACTGAGCTAAGCTATGGTAGGACAGCATTATAAGAGTCTCATTAATGATTTAAAGCAACATCAGACTAGTAGTTTATTCTATTACCAATAGAATTGGCGCCCTGGGTATTTATTGTTAGAAAAGGTAGGAGAGGTGTTGGGGGAAAGTTACAATATATATATATATAATGGAAATGTGTGGAGTTATCTATTTATAATTGTTTAATTAGAAAGCACTTTATTTAGAACAGCAGATAATGTAAGGAAACTGTCCCAGGCTAGGAATGGAAGTACAACTGTAAAGATAATTGCATTTAAAATATCGTTATTGTATACATACAATTATTGCTGTTATAAAAGATAGTTTATTTTATAGTAAATCATGCGATTTATCTAAATATATGAAAAAGCAGCATAATGGATTAAGCTTTACTTTCTTGATGATTCTTTTTTATATAATTATATATAGAATAACTTTTTTTACATTTGTGATATTCAAGTTTCATTAATAATAAAATAAATATTAGCTTTAATGCTCAAAAATTCATAAAAAGCACAAACACCAAAACTGCAAAAGTAGGGATAACCTGTAAATGTGGAAGTCCAGACTTGCAATTCTACCACTGCAAAACTAATTACTAATGACTTCTTGAGACTATGGATATGTACAGTATAACTTTTGCTGCATGTGTTGCTGGCATTGATTTTACCACTTTTTTATACTATAATTTCTTCTATGTATTGTCTAATATTTTAGAAATTTTGTTGTTGTTTTTTTATTAATTTTAATATTGATCATCATTTTATTTTATTTTATTTTTATTATTTTTGATCTAATTTAATTAATCATATTAAAAGAACAAATTTTTGAAGAAGTTATTACAACTCTATAGGAAAAAAATATTAATTGAAAAAAAAATCAATATTACTTGAAAAATAGAAATCTATATTAAATAAAGAACCGACTTTAAAATTTTTAGTTAATTCACTAAAATGTCATAATTAAATATTAAAAACTATAATTTGATTGTTAAAGTACATGTAGTATTAATAATCACATGACCACCATTTCCTACGCCTACACAAGTTGCTAACACAGTAATGAACTCTCCATTCTGTAATGATTCCATATGAAAGCCTTAGTAATCAATGGATACAAGAAGATTTGTGCATAAAATCACTATCTATTGCTTTCTCATCCAATATATCAAACTAGTTTCTAGCTTGTGGTTTTCATCAGTGAGGAGTCTTAAATCTGAGAGCATTGCACCTAGAACTTAGAATATTGAATGTGTAGGTATTAGATAGGTATTTTATGCACAAACCTTTTTGCATACACACCTGGGTCTCTTTTTATGCGGATTTATTTAACACGATTTTGAAGTTACGCGATTCACGTTTCTCCGGAAGTCAAACTCCGATAATGCGCTATTACTTTAAATAATAAATTTCGCACACTTATGTCATATTGAAAGTAATAGCACATTATTGGAATTCGACTTTCATCTTAGTAATTTCAATATTTTCAGTGCTTTATAATAGTAAGATTTTATGCAATAATGAAATTAAAATCATGATTTCCACATTTTATGTATACGCACATTAAATTTTACAAGATTATAATGTAAATTTGTTCAAACATTGTGCGTGTTAATTTTGCATTTTAAATCACATTCTGTTTTTGCTTTTTAAAAAAGAATGTAATCAATTATTAATCATTTAGTGTCCGCAAGTTTATTTTTAAAAGGTGAGTAATAGCACTGGGCACAATTAAAACTGAAAATTAAAAAATTAAAGACAAAAATAAGAATTTAATTTTTAGTTGTTAGATTAATTATTAATTACATTGTCACCAGAAAACCATTAACACAACATGAGAGTGACGTTGGTGCTAGTTGTATTTCCTCTTGTGAAGATTCTGATTTTTTACTAATTTGCAAACAAACCTGTTTATCGGCAAATAGCGATAATAATTAAAACATGTATAAAAAAATGTAAATTACTGTAAATTATGCATAAAAATATATTGTTTTGAATAAAATTAAATATTATAGTTAAAAAAAATTTGTCTTGTATCAATTTTTTTCAAATATGAAATTTTTTATTAGTCATATTTTATTTCCTTATTTTTTTTGCGCGAATTTTAAAGTAATTTTACATTGGTGCTTTGCTTTTACACGATTTTTGAAAAATCACAGTCCGTATCCCCCCTTTTTCAAGGTAAGTTACGTCTATTTTTGTGCGAGTTCGTTTGCGCATGTTTTCTGAGGAACCTATCTATCACGTAAAATGAGACCCAGGTGTATTGAAGACTCTGGTTTGCAATAGGTGGTACTACTGTATGAAGAGTTTGTTATTGTGTGTAGTATGAATAATGTTTTAAATAATAAATAAAATTATATTTAAAAATTAAAAGTGATATTAAATGAAATATTTCTATTATATTTTAATGTATTTTTTTTTCTCAAGAAGGTGCTATAGTTGATAAATATTTGATAACTTCTAGACCATCAAATGAGAGAATATTGTTCACAAAATTCAGCCATAACAATAACTGGTGGTATCATTTTCTCCACAGTTTGAGGGTTGTAATATGGTGGAGTTGAGATGAGACAGGGACTCTTAAAAAAAAAAAAAATTGAAAATGTATATATATTATTATAATAAAATAAAAAATATGCTTGTTTTCAAAATCTACCAATAGATAAAACATAAATACTTTGTTTAAATACATACTAGTCTTTTTTATAGATGTAACAATTTTTTTATAAACATACTGATTGACAATATTTTTAAATCTGGAACATGTAGAAATAAGTTAAATTGTAGACAAACTGAAAATACACACAAAGCTAACTGGTCAATCCTATAATCATAGGCAGAATATGTTAACTATAGATATTTCATTAATGCGGTCATAGTGAAAATAAGTTAAAAAGATGGATACCTATTTTTCTATCACAAACTAATTCTAATTAAGCTATGCATTTTTTGTTTTTTATTTATGTTAATGTATTAATGTGGGCTGTTTGTTTGATTAATATTATAAAATAATCAATTATTAATCAACCTTCAAACATTTTTAATTTATATATAGTAATTTTGTTATAAACATATTGGTAGTTTATTTATTTTATTCTGATGTTATGGTTTGCAATGCTGGTCTTTATTAGACTTAAATCAGGATAGAAAGATGGATATCCATCTTTTTACTTTGTCATATTAAGGATAAGATAATAAATTAATAATGAAATATTTAATTAGTGATATGTAGGCATGAATGACTATGGTATATCTTAAATATATATGTGTGTGCCCATGCAAAACATATCTTAAATATATATATATTTGTGTGTGCATGTATAGTAGAATCTTGTTTCATTGAAAGGAATGGTAAACAATAAGAATATATAAGAGAACAGTTTAATGATTATTATTTACTAAAATACTGGTAAAGTATTACTCAGAATTATAATTCAAAATATTCTACAACTATCATTTTCAATATATGTATAGTTTAATGAGATTTTCTGTGTGTTTTCCTAGATAAATTGCAGTTATGATGTAATCAGACAAACAATCAATTAAAAATTAGCATACAAATTGAAGTCATATCATCTAGTCATAGCATTTATTTGATCATTCTTAAATCAAAAATTATACTTTTAGTTCATTACTTTAAATTATATATGAATTATAAATCAGATATAAATGCTTTATATGTGTAAAAACTGGAAATATCATATCTTAATCAAGTCTCTTTCATAAGGAATTATATATAATAATCACAATATTTTCATAGACTTTTAAATGTAAATATTAAAAATTTAACCACTTTAATTTTTCCCCAAAGCAATTCATATGGGTGTCAATTTGCCACCTAGTGAAAGAAATTGCTAACTTTATTTATATCAGTAATTTTATAAATACTTTATTTGTAATATTTTAATTCCAAAAAAATTCTATAGATCTCAGAATATCTGAAAATTCAGCAACTTGGATCAATATCAAGCCTGTCTTGATTGATGTCTTCTGCCCCTTTTGCAATCTCTGAATTTGTTAAAAATACAATGTTATATTTTTGAACAAGTCAAATTGTAGGGAAGACCGCTACAAGTTGTTTACTAACATGTAATCAGTGATCAGCTGTTAGAATATAATTATAATATTGTAAAAATTATTTTTAAAAATTGAACTTTTAAAGCACAATTTGATAGATTTATCAGACGTTGATATTTATTTGTTAACATTTTAAAAATAAATGTCAAATAAAACAGATTTTGTTTGTTATCTTCCCTAACAATTGTATGATGAAATACTGCTTTTGTTTTAATCATGATATAATTTTATCAATATTTAAAGAAATTAAGTGTTGTTGTTTTTTAGAATTTACTTCATTTCTAAAAAAAATAAGTATTAATCTAATTGTCTATCTACATTTCATTATCTTTTATTAACTCTTTAAATACTACTTTGACATCATAAAAGAATACTGGAGTGACTAATCAATCATTTTAAGATTTCTTTTAAACAATGGTGATTTATTGTCGTAATAATACCTACAATTTAATTTATAAATTCAATGTGTAAACTAAATCCTGTTACTATTACTTTTCATTGATAAATTTCTTTTAATTTTTTTGGTGAACTTATTTTTTTAATTTAAGCAGTACTTTTTTTTTTCAATTTATAAAAGTCATTTGTAAGTTTTCAATGTTTCTTTGGATTTCAGGTTACAATATTGATTGGTTTAGAATTTCAAAGTCCTTTTTTTGTAATTGACAGAATTGAAATTTTTATTATTTTATCTTTAAAAATTTATATAAATTTCTTTTTTCTTATTGGCTTTTTTAAAAGTGATGAGAGAGGGTGGGAGTGAATGGTGTCTGTTCTATTTCTTAATTCAAATAACCTGTTTTGATGTGTAATGGACACATTTAAATTGTATAATTTTTACATTTAAAATTATTTTTATTGGCTTTTTAAAATGTAAGGAGGGAGGGGGCAAGGGTAAATTGTGTGGGTATATTATCTATTTTAAATAAGTTTTTTTAAAGTACCAGATTTGTTTTGGAAATTTTGAGGATTTTAATAAGTTGTAAATTTCTTCTTTCTTATTATTGGCTTTTTAAAAAGAGAGATGGGAAGAATGAACTGTGTTTATTACCTAATTTAAACAACTTGGTTTCATTTCTAATTGAGTTTTGAACATATTTTGCCTAAAAAATTGTTTTCTTTCTTATTGGCTTTTGAAAAAGTGAGGGGAGAAGAGAAAGAAAGTTAAGGGAGAGAGATCATTACTTTGTGGACTTTGATCCAGCTATATTCAATAAATCCAATCAAGCATTCCAAATAAAAATAAACTGGCTAGCTATTAAACAAAACAAAAAAAAAAGCTTAATATGAAAAGTTTTTTATTGATTTGGATTTTTTTTAATTGAAAATTAAAATATAATACAGCCATTTAAATGAAAACGAAAACTATTGTTTCCCAAACATTTTAAATTAACAACAAAGTTTATTTTGAAATTAATTTCTAACAAGTTTAAAAAATATATATTTCTTGTAATGCAGTGACAGGTTAGAAAAATCTTGAAACCTTTTGTCATTTTTTGACTTTTTTTAAATTACATTACATTTATAAAAAATATGTTGTCCAAAAAAAAGTCTGTCAATAAAAATTAATTCTAAGAGATTTTAGATTACACAGTGAATTTATAAATTTAGTCATAATGCATTTACTACTATAAATACCAAGCCCAGACTATAGTTCTCTACAGGCCCCCCTTACTCACTTGGGAAAGAAGAAAGTATTTTGTAAATTCAAAAAAGTAGCATTTAAGGGTCCAAACCTAGTTTTTTTCTTTTACAAAGAAGAAAATGATTATTTTAAATTAATTTACATTTTGTAAATTGCATATTTTAGTCCATTCCCCACAATCTCATCTCTTCCTCTCTTCTCCTTACCCCTGTTCTTTAAATCCAATAAGAAATTAAAAATTGAAATAAAAATTGGCCAAAAATGAAAGACTTGTCAATTAAATACTTATACAAAGAGTTATAGATTAAAGAGTGAAATTAGTCATAGTAGTATTATCACTAAAATAAATCACCATTTTGGAAAGAAATCCACAATTTCTGAATTAGACATTATTTAAAAACTCAGTTAAAAAGAAAATTCAAATGTAAGTTATTCTCATAAATAATAATGGCTTAATATTACATTCAGTGTTTAATTAAAGCTTACTTCCAGTGAAAATAACTAAAACTGTCACATTTTAGGCATTGTGAGATAGTTAATAAAAATTTTCATGTAGCCTTCTAAATAAATCTCAGTTATAATGTAATCAGGAAAACAACAAATTAAAACTAGATTATTAATTGAAATCACACCATCTAGTAATAGTATTGTCTGATTGTAAGGGAATCTGCTGTTAATGCAACATGATCTTCCAATAGCCAAATTATCTTTATAAAAACTTTCAATGAAAATGTACTATTTTAGTATCATCTTTTAACGATGTTTAACAGTAATGATTTTCATTGTAACTTCTGTGTCCAGATGAAAACACTAATTAGTATATCAATAAAGAAGAGGAAATTTTTAGTTTAGGGGAAAATACATTTCTTCTTTAAAAATCACATTTATGTTTATGCAAGTTTTTCTTGATAATGATAGAAAAATAAATTTAATGTATATTTGTTTTTTTGTTGTTGTTGTTGTTGTTGTTTTGCAAAAGTATTAAATATTTATTTTTTAATAAATATGTTATGTTTACATTTAACTTTTGTCATTGAATGTATTTTATTTTTAGAAGAAAATTAGTCTACCACTATAAGAAGTGAGTTTTGTAAATAATTTTATTGTTTTTAATAAAAAACTTTAATTTTTTAAAATTTCTATAATAGCTTTTATTTTTAAAATGTGACTTTAATGAAATTTATCTAAAAAAAAATTTGAAAAAAATTTAATTTTGTTTCTTTAATAACTGAGTGAAGTTTTTATGTTCATAACATTATTACTATTTTTTTTATTAGTGAGGTTAGTATTTTATTTTTAAAATTAATTTCACAATTTTCACATATTTTTTAATAAAATTTATATAAAACAAAAATTTGATGATAAATAAAGTTTTATGCTAAAAGATATATTTAAAGAAAAACACAAAAGAAAAAACAAAACAAAAAACAACCGTGAGTGTTTACAACATGTTTAAAGGGTTAATGGTTAGTCAATTTCATTTAACTTCCTGTAGTATAAGATTAAATTCTAAATTAACTATTTATAGTTGAACCACTTCCTAGAGATCTATTTTGTTTGAGCAGCAAATAATATAAAAAAAGAAGAATGCTAGAATTTTATAACAAAAAAAAAAAAAAATACCGGCATGGTGACATGCAAAAGACTGTTTTTAAACTTTTAAATAATAATAAACTTGTGATTATAATAATAATAGTAGAAGTCATAGTAGTAGTTATAGTAGTAGTAGTAATATATTTAGTAGCCACTACTTATTTAATGGTAGTGGTAGTAGTAGTAGCCTCTATATTAGCCCCTATTTATTTAGTAGTAGTTGTTGTTGCAGTGGTAGTAATAGTGGTAGGAGTAGTAGGAAGAGGAGTAATACTAGGAGTAGGAGTCAGAGTAGGAGTGTGAAGAGTAGAAGAAGGAGTAGTAGGAGGAGGAGTATGAGGAGAGGTAGAAGTAGTAGAAGTGGTAGTGGTAGCAGCAGTGGCAATGGTGGTGGTGTAATAAAATAGGCTAAAAAATTCAAGGGTATTTTTTAAATTTTGAAATTAACAAAAATCACATATTAAATAATATCAAGCATGATTATTCTACAAACATCAAATTTATTGAAAAAAAGAATTTAAATATAATTCCATTAATTTGTTATGAGGATTTCTAATTTATCTCGCATCATATAGATATTATCAAATTTATGTGATCACCAGTCAGTTTTACTTTAGAGATCAATATGACTTAAATAATTGACATTATTTACTCAATCTTAGTTACATACTCATTTTCAAAGATAATTAGCGCAATGCAATAAATGAATTAATATACACATTTTAAACAAATATTTACAAAAGACACATTCAGTGAATAATTGTAAATTAATTATAGCTATAAATATATTACTTGTAAATTAATCTATTTGGTACAAGTATTGTGTATTTATTTTCTCTTTTTTAATTTGTTTAATTGCTCTAAATACAACAATATTTTTTTAAAAAAAATATTTTTTTCAAAAAAATAAAAACTGAAAACTTTAATCCATAACTTTAAAAAATCTTTTTGGACACCATTGTTATGCCATCTAGTGGAAGCTTTAGTAAACAATAGATTTTAGATGGTAATGCTTAATAAATCCCTACCCAATGCTTTCCTATCCAATGTCCCAAACTAATTTCTAGTTTATGGCTTACATCAATGAATTACTTTGGATCTGGAAACAGCGCACCTGGATATTTTGAATCTAATGCATTTTTCTTTTGACATCCATCTTTTATTCCTTTGTTTTACTATCAAGCTATCTGTCCAAATTGGTAAAAATGTTAATATTTTCAATCTAAGCCAATTTACTATAAATCTGTAACCAGTTCTGTATCTATATATTATGGTGTCTTTAGTTTTTTAATAACTATAGATAATTCTATCCTTTGGCTAACATAATATATAAATATGAAACTGCTTTCAGATTTATATGACTACACAAACAAGTTGGATTAGATTGGAAATATTAATACGTTGTATTTATATATTTGACTATTTCTATCATCCCATATTAAGTATTAAATATCTTTAAAAAAATTTAACTTTATCTAAATATTCCAATTGCATTCAACTGTTAGTAATAGCACACAGGTTATAATATGCACAATGTTCAATACTTAATTTAATACTTAATATTAGATGATAGAAATAGTCCAATATATAAATACAACTAAAATACGATCATCACAAACTTTCAGGAAAACATGAAATATTAATATGTTTAACAATTTGATCTGATAATTTGATAATAAAACAAAGAAATAAAAGATGGCTTTTAAAAGAAATGTGGAGAAGATCCAAAAGATCAAGTGCCCTGTTCACATACCCAAAGCTCTCCATTGATGAAAGCCGTAAGCTAGAAGCTAAACTGGGAATTTGGAATAGCACTGAATAGAAATTTGGATAAGCACTACCATCTGTCTATATTTATTTGTTGGACTATTTCCATAAACTAATATTGAGTATTAAATGTACTTAGAAAAATTTAACTTTACTTAAATTTTTAAATTACATTCAACTATTAATATAACACCCAGGTTAGTATTTGCACACAACATTTTGAAAGGTATTTTTCTCCTCTTTTCTTTGGGTGTCATTGGCCTAACCAGTGACAATACTAGCATGGGAATCTAACCCCGATCCTTAGATTATTGAATATTGAATTTTAAGATAACACTCTAACCAATTGAGCTATCCTGTTAAAGGCAACAACAGTCAGTGGAAATTTCATATGCTTATCTATGAGGTTCCCCCTGATTTCACACTTTTTCCTAAGAGCATAGTTGATTAGTGGTTTCTATACCTTACAAATAGTCATATTAGTTTGACTTATGGGATTTGTTTGCCATAGACATCTGAACAGCTTCTTTGAATTTTCTTCATTGTACCTTTTCTTCTCTATCCAATATTTTTGTATTTTTCCAATTGAACATATATTCATTGGTACATACATAGTCTGCTCCCCTTAGACACATCTGTTTTCTTTCATCTAACCATCAGTTTGTGCTCTTGCAGTCATTTTTCAATGGGGTGAGTCTCATCAATGCACATCCTTCCACATTCACATGGTATTTCATAAATGCAGTTTTTTCTTTTTAGCATTTCCAAGTTTAGGTTTTGTGGATGCTAGAATTCCTCATAGTATGATATGAATCTGGAAAGCTGTTCTGATCTTATATTAATTGCAGATTTTCCTTAATTTATCTACTATTTTTGGTATATGTGGAAACACTACTGCACCAATAGTTGTTTTTTTTTTTCTTTTGATGGTTCTTTTTGTTCTATATTTAATGTTTCCTTAATGACAACTGATGGATAATCATTTTTCATATGTGTTTGTTTTATATAAATCTTTTCTTTTTCCAAATCATTGATTTCTAAACAAACTTCTTTTGCTCTTTCTATAGTGATACTATAATTCCATATTTTGTATTTCTTGTGAGATTGGATGTATATCTAAGTATTTTCCTGTATGTGTGGATTTTCAGTAAACTGTGGATTTGATTTTTCCATGAGAGAGTCTTATGACAAGAACATCTAAACATGCCAATTTTTGTTCTTGTTCCAATTCTATTATGAATTTAATTGAAGGGTATATGTTGTTGCTGTGTTTACAGAAAGTTTGCAGTAGTTCTTCACCACGTGGTCATACAACAAATGTATCATCAACACAGTGAAGCCAAACTTTAGGTCAATATGGAATAGTCTGTATGTCTGTGGTTTCAAGCTCTTCCATGTAAATGCTGCTAATCAGGGGTGACAATGGTTATGACAATAGTCATCCCTTGATGTTGCTGGAAGAATTCTGTGTTGCATTGAAAGTATGTTGTTGTTATGCAGAATGTTAATAGTTCCCTTAATATATGGAAACTACTAATCAATTATGCTTTTAGGAAAAAGTGGAGAAATCAGGAAATATCTCATAGATAAGTATATGGAATTTCTACTGACTGTTGCCTTTGGCAGGATTACTATTACCTTAAAATCAATATTCAAAAAATCTAATGGTCCAGATTCAATTTTCATGTTAGTACTGTCACTGGTCAGGTTAGCATTACCTGAAGAAAAGAGAAGAATACCTCTTGAAACATTATGTGCATATACTAACCTATGTTCTATTACTAATAGTTGAATGTAATTTGGAAATTTAAATAGAGTTAAATTTTTCTAAAGACATTCAATACTCAATATTAGATGATGGAAATATTCCAACAAATAAATACAACTAAAATACCATTATTCACAAACCTTCAAGAAAATACTATCATCAGTCATCTATTGATTACTAAAATTTGCATATTTGCATTAACTGGCATAATAATGATGAAAAAATATACTAGTAAGACAAAAAGCTAAACATTTATAGCTAAATGTTTTTAAAATTTTATGGAAACATTTGTGTGATTTAGATCAATGATAGTGTGGTGGATTTTGGATTTCAAACTTCTAATAAAGTTCTAAGTGATATTTTTATTGGAAGAATTAAAATGATCTGTACAAATTTAAAAAAAAATAAGAAGTTGACACAAAGAAAACGGTTTTCTCTTAGCGTGTTGAAACCGCTTGAGGGCATAATTTCTATGTAAACAAACAGAATTATAATGTTACTGGGCCATTGTTTTGTTGTTGTTTTTTTCAACTTTATAGTGCTTTTTTTATTTACAATAAAGTCAGAAATAATGAAATTTATCTAAAATAAATAAAAAATAAATTGGATAAACCTTTTTTTTTTTGTTAATTTTTATTTTTCTAATATGAAATTTGTAATTTTAACAAGAATAAAAACAATATCGTGGCGACACAAATCAAATTTTAACATGAAGAAAAATAAATAATTTCTCCAAAACAAAAACATTGTGGCCACACAAATAAAATTGTTAATTTTAACAAAAATAAAAAGAAATAATTTCCCCAAAACAACATTGTGGCCACACAAATATAATTTGTAATTTTAATAAGAATAAAAAGAAAGAATTTATTCAAAATAACTTTGTGGCCAAAAATAAAGCCAGTATTTTCGATTGGTCTCGTGATTTATCTCACGCAAACGTAAATTTTAGTGTGATTTTGTAAAAATAACACTCCACTTTGACAATTGATTAAAGTGTCACCCTTGGATAGAGAAGCGGGGCAAAGTTTCCACAATTTTTATTACCTCATACTACATCATTGGATTTGGAAAATAATGACTTGGGCATGCGAATTTGAAGACTTTTGACAGTCTCAATTACAGACACCCTCACAAAATACTGTAGTAAAATTTAAAATGGGATTGTTCGTAGAAACTGTGTAACACAAAGTTCACCATAAGTGGCAGCGGCTGCTGCGGCAAAATAAACATCCTACTTCTGTGCTGCAAATACCTGTATTCGAAATGTTAATAGTGGGATTGTTCATATAAACTGTGGCAGAATAATAGTCCTATTTCTGTACTGTAGCATAGAAATAGATACTGTAGCTAAATTTAATAATGGGATTGTTCGTATAAATTGCATAACACACAGTTCACCATAAGTGGCAGCATTCACTGCGGCAGAATAAACATCCTATTTGCTGTAGCATAGAAATAGGTGCCGCAGACAAGTAAATGGACTATTTCTATGCTTAACCATTGGAATAGAACATTATATAGTGGCACGGCCACTTAAACAGCATATTTCTATGCATTTGCGTAGAAATTATGCCCTCAAGCGGTTTCAACACGCTAAGAGAAAACAACCAAGAAAACATTGTAAATGTATGTTAATGGATATTAAATTTATTACAATTTTATTTGAATACAAGTATAATTTATATACTTGGAGTTTAGATGTAATTATAGGGCATTCGAACACAGACTTTCAAGCTCCCTTCAGCTATCTACTCTATCTTATACAAGTAATATGCATGCCCACAAACATGTGAAAATATAAATGATCTCCAATATATGTATTTTGTGCTGAACCAGCAATCATCAATTGGTTCAGATCATCTTAATAGCACTGATTATATATATGTGGGAGATGATCTGGACCAACTGATGAATATTGGTTGGTTCAGCACAAAATATCTATATTGGAGTTCATTCATCTTTCTCACATGTGTGGACATGTATATCGGTTGCATGAGATAGATTGGATAACTGAAGGGAACTTGAATATCTGTGTTCAAATCCTCTATAATTATAATTTGATTTACAAATGTCACATTTTCCGAGTTCACAGTTTTGACAGACTTTCTGCATTCACAGCATCATTTATTAGTATTATCACTACATTTTTTCCCAAATATAAACTTTAAATCTCACATAAAGATTAATACATCTACTTTATAATGAACCATAAACACATGTAATAATTCAGCATTATCCCTCTTTTTAAATGGATATCTTCTTAGATATACTTAAAATTTATTTCCACCACATATGTTTGATACATTTCAATAAAGACTTTTGAAAAAGATAAATTGCAAACTGCATTTCGTGATGAACAATATTTTACATACTTCTTCAACATTTGTTGAGTATTTATTAATGCCAAATTATTTCAATTTAATTTATGAGTGCCAAATCTTTGCACTCACAACGTTCATTCTATCCACTTCAGATAAATACATGGTTATTACTAATTATTTATTAAACTAAAGGTTATTACAGCATTTCTAACTCAGATATAAACTTTAAACCTTAGTTTGTCACTTATAAATCAAATTGTAATAATTAAAGATCAGTAAATACTGAATAAATTTTGAAGACATGGGGAGGCCACCTGAAGAATACAGGCATAAAATGCATCTTGTGATCATTTATTTTTTCATGTAATCTTTATTCACATCTCAAGAATATGTGTTGGAGTAGAAATTTTAAGCAAACCTGGAATTATATTAAATGTGCTAATTAATATTATAATTTAATTATGTTTCTTTTCTTTTAAGTAAATAAATTTATTCAAGGTAATAAGATTTTAGATAAATAACTATTTTTATTTAATTTTAAATAAGCCTCTTAATTATTTGTCATTAATCGTACATCAGTTCTATAGATAATGTGTCTCTTTTGAATTGATTAATTAGATTATCAAATTCTTCATCAGGAATTGGTGCAATGGATGCCACATTATATAATATTTGATTATTAAACCAAGAAAGCTCAAATGGTAATGTATCCACATTAGTTTCTCTAAGCATAATGTTTAGTTGTCTCATCAATGGTTCAACTTGAATCACTGGACATTTTGTAATGGCATTCATTATATCTGGCCAAGTTTGTTGCTGCTTCATCATCATGAAAGCCAATCGCATGGCCGCAATTGCCATGTGAAGTGCAGATTTTTCTATAAAAGTAGGATCCAGAAGTGCTACTGTTATTATGTATCTTGCCAATGTAAACAATGGTGGATTAATCTTCATGCAAGAAAAAAATTCCTTAAGATATGCATACTGATTTGGTGCTCTCAGATTAAAATTGAGGGTTTGCAAAATTAGCTTCTCCAGTTCAGCTACAACGAATGTGTTTTCCGGGTCTGTCCAATCAAATATGAATAAGTCAATAATAGTGATGTGAAAATCAAAATATTCATTTATCTTATCTGCTATTAAGTAACAGCACAATGGAATATATTCATCGCCTTTTTGAAGACTAACTGGCTGTTTATCTAAAAATAAATCCATGATCTTCACGGCATGGAATAATGTCTCTGGAGTACTGCAATATCTTTCACTCAGTTCAAGTATACACCCAATGTAAGTGTATCTATTTTCAATAAATGTTTCAATTAAAGGTTTGGATACTTCATACTTACTCTCCAGAGCAGTCCAATGTTGGATGACATCTTGATAGTAATCTGGCTGAGTAAGAATTTCTTGTCTCAGCATAGCTTCTATATTTATAGAGGAAATAGTCTTTAAAGCTCTGTCATATTTTGTCTGAGGGCTTAATAATGGAATAAGTATCACAACAGGGAGTTCATCATCACTATTAAATTCATCTTCATCACTTTCACTTGCAGTGTCCATAATAGTGATATTTTCAGGACTGTTAGATTCATTAACATTATTTTGATTAGTATCCTCAGTAGCGACCTTAATATTAGGTCCATCGACATTGTTTTGACTTAGAACATTTTCAATAGTGACATTTTCTTTAGCATCATTTTCACATAGAGTGAGCAAAATAGCAGCGTTTTCATTACTATTAGATTCATCAACATTTTCACTTAGAATGTCCACATTTGCAACATTGTCATCACTACTAGATACATCATCATTTTCATCATTACTGATTTCATCATTATCATTTTTACTTGGAGAGTTTGATAGGAAGAACATATATTTTAGAACATTTAACACCTGCAGAAAACTCAGATTGTTGATAGTTTGAACAATTTTCGTGAAAATGCTCCTTGCTTTATACTTCCAACTGTATTTCACTGTTCTTAATTTTAAAACATGGGTTAGTATATTCTCTCGTATAGCAATTAGATCGGGTTCTTCTAAAATTTGCCTTGGTGTGTTAATACTGTAGTTATTTAACAAATTGGATGATTTGGACTCACTGAATTTTAATCGTTTATCAGGGAATTTATTTTCATTCTCAGCATTGTCATTACTTCTTTTTCTATTATTACATGTATCCATTTTAAAAAAACCGCCTTAATTTCAAAAGAAATTCATAAATGACAGGTTATTAAAGAATTAACGTTAAATCTATTTTTCGAATTTCGCTACAGGGAGCGCGCGATTTCATTTCGATTATTTTAATGATTTATGTTCAATTTTAAGTTTTTAAATTGTATCGACGATTTAAAAATGATACAGACTAAAAATGAGACAAAAAAAAATGTAACCGTCACTATTTTTTTTTTTTTTTAATCACGTAAAATCACTGATTAAAATCATGAATACACTAGCTTAATTGTATTACACTTGTGCACGCAATATTAATACTGATACAATAATGAATATCTCTTAATATATTTCCATATCTTAAAATGGTAAGGAATCCTTATTTCGCTAACTTTTTGCCTGCCAACTTGAACATTCTCAGTTCTGTAGCTGAAATGCTTCACCTTGGTTTATGCTTATGCTACTAACTTTTACTTCTGCTTTTTCTTATCTTCCCAGTAGGATTTTATATTTAATGTTGCATTAACCATTTCAAGAATAGTCTTTTTTTTTTTTGACCGAGAAGCGAACCCGGGCCAGCTGCTTGGAAGGCAGCTATGCTAGCCGTTAGGCCACCAACGCTTGACGAATAGTCAATTATATTATTTCTTTAAGCGTAAGTGCTTTTCTACTTTTACAATAATTCAGACGGCAGTAAATAACTTGTTTTATAGGATATACTGATTATTTTTTTTATTGATTATAGAATTATTAGATGAGAAATAATTAATATGCATTAAAAAAACCTAGTAAATAAACTTAGAAATAAATAATAAAAATTAAAAAAAAAAACATCCTATATATATATATATGCGTTAATTCTTATATATATTTATTGAAAGTAAAAATCTCTTCAACTCCTGCACAAACAAAATTAAAATCTCATAGGAAAACTAGTTCCACCTATTAGTGACTGAGATCACCAAGAATTCGTAAGGTAATCAAAATCTATTAGAGTAGATTTCATATTATCTATATAACCAAATGTAAGAGGCATTCTTTCATTCTCTAACTGATAAAAAAAAATTGTTTCAAAATATATGGATTTATTTTCCTACATTTTAGTATTATTTACTGTCAGAATCTAGGTAACAAAACATCACAATCCCAAATGATATAATAAAAAATAATCTCTCCAGGATTGTAATTTCTGGATAAGAGACACTAGGCAATATACATATCACTGGAAAATATCAGGCGTTGCCGCTTTTTCAGAATAGTGACATAATGAGTAATTTTCTGTATTTGAGCAAAAAAGTGTATACACACGCGTGCACTTATATTTATGTAAAAATAATTATTTTCACGGATATATTTCAGTTTCAACATCATATGTTTTATTGCTAATATAAAATGTAGTATCAAGATTTTGTGATCGATCACGTCTATCTTTATCCAGATAGCACAGGTCATTCAAACAATTATTAAACTGCAATCTTCAACAACCATATGAATTATTTCAGCGATCGCTGATTAACTTTTTTATATAAAAACTAATGCATACAAAACGTTAGTCTACCTAATAATTTCCATCTCAAGTCTGAATTTTCATGTTCGACATCAATTTTGATTTTAATACATGCAAAACATTTTTCTTTTCAATTTCGTTTGCGATTGACATTAATTTTTCAAAAGCTATTTTATAGTTCAAAAATATGTTGAAAGATGTCAGGACTATATGGATAGAATTGTGGCGTTGAAACTTCTTTTGATGCACTTTCTTTTACGCCTTACTTCTTATTAAAAATAATAATAACCATTTACATTAAGAATAAGACAATAATAAAATATACTTTATTAAAACAGGCAAAACTCTCTATACATATCTTCTGTTCGAATACAATAAATGTAAATATATATTGTTAGAAAGAGCAAATATGAAAGAATGTAATAAAACTGATAAACTAGTCATTACCTAAATAAAAAAAATTAAAAGAGAAATTTTTAATACTTTTAAACATATTTATTTTTATATTGGTTCACAAATTCTAAATTTTGAAAGTTATATGTTAAAATGACAATTTCATAGACAGTTTCATCACATTTGTCATAAAATGCTGGGAAAAAAAGATATATATAATATGACTTACCTGAGATAATTTTTCAGCGTATAAATTACAAAAACAATGCGATTGGTAACTTCTATTTTTACTAGCTGACCCAGGGTATCTGCTAGAAATGTTTGGTTGTCCTTCCATGCACGGTATCTGTTAAAAATATATTTGTTTTTTAATGGGGAAAAAAATAAGAAAAGTTTGCAAGATAATATGCAAAGAGAACTTTAGTAAATTGTAATGAAAAGAATGTATGTATATACTTCAACAAAAATCAATAAATTAAAAATTAACTGTGATAAAACACAGTTGCTGAAGCTTTAAACATAAAATTATAACAATAAAGCTGAGCTATGATTATGGAGGCTTAAGTCCCCCGAAAGCGCTCAGCTTTGTTATAATTTTATGTTTAAAGCTTCAGCAACTGTGTTTTATCACAGTTAATTTTTAAATTGTAATGTATTATTATATATTAATTATTGAAAAGTGGGGTGTGACCTAAAATGTGTAAAACAGCTTATGAGATATTATCCAAAGAGAACTTTACTAAATTGCAATGTATTATTACATATTAATTATTATATTATTGAAAAATGGGTGTGACCTAAAATATGTATTCAAGTAAAAAGTGTACTCAAAATAAAAAGTCAAACCAAAATTTATCTAAGATAAAATGAATAGAAAATTGTAACTAAATCAATAAACATCAAAATACATTTATTATGAGTACTGATAATATATGTGTGGGGAGATGATATATGATAGTGAACAGTGGTGCATGCTTTTATTGACATTGAAATGTAAATTGCCTAAAATTCTACAACATATTTATTGCTTTTCTACACATTTTATTATATAAAAAACACCACTCACTGAATTCCTGGCTGGCATGGTCGTGAAGAAGACATAGATGCAATTCCCATGCTTGTTCTGCAAATAAAATGGCTTCACCAACTTTTTTTTTTTTGGTCAATGCAGTGTCTAGATCTGAAGTATCACTAAAATTAGCTTCTACAAAGAAGAAGGCTTATATTACATACGTTGGCAATCAGAACATGCAATAGAAGCAATCCCTGAGAGTCCATACATTTTTATGAATGCTAAATCTAAAAAACAGGAGAAGAAAAAAAAATTGTATTTCAAAAACATAAAAAAATTTAAATTTCATCATAGAAAAAAAAACACATCTTTTTGAAAAAAGAGCATGCTCACAAATGCATACATCAGCAATTGAATAATCTCAGCAAGTGGCGAGAGAGGCCATTTCAACAGTAAAAACATTTTGTGAATGCTAAATCTAAAAAAAGAGAAAAAAAATTTTTTTAATTGCATCTCAAAAAAAAATCATAAAAAATGTACATTTCATCATAGAAAAAAAATTTATACATTATTTTAAATATAACACAAGGGCAGATCAAATGATGTGAGTACTGTAAGTGTAAGATGTACCAATTCTGCACAAATTCAATTTAAAATATAAACTTCCGGTGAGGGGTACAACAGGCATTTTGTCAGTGAAAGAGATAGCACAAACTCTTTTTTTTGCAATTTTAAACTGAAATTATTTTGATCATTTTTTAAACAGTGATGCAAATATTCAATTAGTTGTTTTTGATCATAAATATATGCTCTGTTGACTCAAATAGATTTGGTCAAAGGTATTAGGTTTGATGATATTAAAATTGCTCTTTGTAAACTTAAAATAGAAGGCTTCAGGTTATGATAGAACATCTGGAAAAGTTTTAAAATATGATGATGATATATTAGCATTAAAATTATTAATACTTTTTTAAAAAATATATAATTTTTTTAGAACTGTATAACCTTAAAGTTATGCCACCTGATTTTTAAAATGTTTCTATCATTTCAATTTCTAAAAACTAAAAATATTTTTTTAAATGGGTATTTGTGAGTTTTCAAGTAAACCAAAATAACACCCCATATTTTTGATAAATATACAGTTTCCAGAGCTTATAATCTACCGAAGATGTGTTAGTTGTTAAATTTAAATAAAATTAATAAATCGATTGTTAAATGTAAAAAAAGGAATATAAACTCTGATAAATTTTATTAAGAAGCTTTATTTCAATTTTTTTTTTTTACTTATAATGCTATTATCATTGTCATACTTTTGATTCACAGCCTGTTTCTTTTTGTCAGAATGTTGTTGTTTTTTTTAATAAATTGTCATAATGATAAAAATTTGGGACCTTTCTATCACAGAATATGGTGCAGTGGATTATTTTCAAAAATACAGGATCCTGCCTTCCGGAAAAGGTGTGTTAATTGTCAAGATATGATTGCACACTGCCAACATGAACAAAGTATAAATATATTTATTTTTTTCATTTTTCTATTAATAAGTTAATTCAAAAAAAGTAAATGATAAACTGCAAACATTGTTATTAATTTTTCCACAATGATTTCTTTTTTTAAAATAACTAATAAAAAATGTAATTATTAAATAAGATGACTTCTAGCAGCCATTTTTTTTGTAAACATTTGTCCGGGGGGGAGCTCTGAAACTGTAGATTTATCAAAAACATGGGCCACCATCTTGGTTTATTTGAAAACTCACAAGTACCAAAAAAGGTAATAATTATAATGTAATATTTTTCTTATATTCTATGGCAAAAGTAATTTGAGGATTTTATAGAATGGAATACTTTTTGCGATAGATTAATAGTTACTAGAGACTTCATGTCATTTTAGAAAATCATAGATCATAATTTTTATATTGCTGAAAATATGCAAAGAGAGGTCTCAAGAAAAAAGGTATAGTTTTATTCACCTGCCTGTTTCATGTATTTTACCTCCACACCCATCTCTATGCCAGGTTTAAACCCTCTCAGAGTACCCATTTAAACAACCTCAAATTACTATATATGTAAAATCATGTATATATATATATATATATGTGTGTGTGTGTGAACGGTACATCTGTAATTTAATAGTATATGTATATATTACAGATATGTATTGATTTTAAAAGATTTTTAAGTTTAAGAAATATTTAGTTTAAATTATTTAGCCAATTTTATTGTTATATTATTGAAATTGCATATGTATATAAGCCATTTCCATTGTTGTTATTCTGCATGTATGGTAATAAAATTAGTTTTCTACTAATTGTCACAGCAACTTTTAATTCTTGTAAACAATTTTTAAATTAGGTCATGCAATAGTCCTAAAATAGCATGAATTTGATTTTATAAATCTAAAATGTTAATAACAATTCACAGAATTTTATAGCATTGTCACAATAAACTGCAGGAGGAAAAAAGTGGAAAAACAAAATCTAAATCTGTTGTCTAATTAAAATTGTTTTTCAGCTAGTTTTAGCAATTAAATGTTTTCCTAAAATAAATAAATGGACTTTTCAGCTACGGATAAGCTTGTAAAAATAAACAGGTGGCCAGAGTTAGAAAAATATAAATACTTAAAGTTTTGTTGCCAAGGATTGATCATATATATAATAAGTGAATTGTAAACAGAGCCCATGTTCATTTCACCTTTAAAATGATGGGGTAAAGTAGCCGATCCCTCACTCTCTCCTTGTCAGGGATGGAAAGAACTTTGGTCTGATAAAACATAATGTTGTACACCAGCCAAGCAGCTCATGGAAACCTCCATTAACTTTAAATCATCATGAAAATTGTCAACTTATTATCATCCCAAGTGCCCAGAACTGCAATGAAAACAACTGACCATTAAATTGATAAATTTTCACTCAGAGCTCTGTTCATAAACTGTGACTTCCTTTATTTTAAAGCTAGCTATTTTATTAAAGCTGCATTTCCAAACACCTTTTCTAAAATCTGCAAAGAAAACTGTTAAATGCTAATGTTTAAATCTTGTCTGACTGTAAAACTTGCTGATATTGAATTCTCTTTTAAAATGTAAAACTCTGATAATCTATTTTAAACTAAATGTATAACTTTCTGAGGTCTTTTATGCCTATTTTTAATCTATTCAATTTATTCTATAATTTTATCATCTTAATATTATATGTATTTAATATGCCAAATAACTCAAAACCACAAGTATTTATAAGTATAATTTTAGCTTATCAATCTGCGAATATAATTTCAAATCTTCGCTATAATAAATATTAAATAATTGAATTATTAATTTTCTCACTCGCTGTTTCGAGATCATGTTATTATTTTACTGATTAATTTTGTATATTAATATTCTAATAATCAGTCATTCTCTAGTTAAAATTGTAGTTTGCTTAACTCTAGTTATGAATTATAACTATTTATATATGATCGTACATCATAGGAACTAGCCACAGAGATATTTTCAAAGCATATTTTAATGTTTTATTTGTAATTATCCTGCAAATATGCTTTGTCCTCCTTAGATTTATATATATATGTTGAGATGCAGGTGATAATCTTAAACTAGGTTACTAATTAATTTAGTCCCTAAATAGTATATTTGAAATACTAAATTTGAGAACTGGGTTGTATAGATATGCAAATAGACGCTATCTATTTTTAAGGCACGCTAATATAATTTTACGTATTTGCATTATATATGTATAAGCTGTGGATGTGTCCTTACTAAGTATGCAATGTACAATTATCTGCTTGCTGCATGATTCTTGATGAGTTGCTGGTGGAGGTCACACTTATCCACTTAGTTCGGGTAAAGCACACTCTTTTAGAACTAGGGCACAAGGACCTAGATTATTCATAATTAATGCTTATCCGACTCCCTGAACTACTAATGTTCCTATTCATAGCAAGTTGAGTGGTTGTAGGGCAACTGAGCCTTTGAGGCTGAAGCTCTTGAATAAGGACCCATTCCCACCTTCTAGCTTTATTAATATTTTAACGTGCCACAGAGTATATAGGTAAACCTATAATAAACCAGTTTTCTCTCCCTTTATATTAAACACTTATCTAGCATCAGTGTATACTCTAATCTAGGTTAACACACTAACCTGCATATCTCTGAGCCTAATTATGAGCTCGACTTAACTTTGTATAGATAGCCACCACAAAAGTGCTATTTAGTTAGTTATATAATTTGGCTATTAAGTTCCATATGATTTAGCAGACTACAACAGAGCTAGAAATTTGGAATATTAATATAGGCATAAACTTCAATACTGCACTACACTTTATTAAACACTTAAAATTAGACAATATGTAACATTAATCTCGATTAATTATGTGATGCCTGCGAGTGTAATCTCTCACATTCTCATTACATAATCATATATATTTTAGTTTTGATATCTTTTGTTATTGTTTTATTAAATTAACATTTAAAATATAACCGTTTCCATATTATTATTGTCCATGAGTTCATTTTATCCAACTCTAGATTTATTTGCATCCTTATATCTATATGTAGGTCATTCTATTAGATTTCATAATCAATCATTGATATATTAATTAATCACTTAGTCATATGTGTGTATATCTGACCAAATCAGTGTTAAATTAGTTAATTTATGAGTCTCTTGTTTTACCCTGGGTGACTGCCGGACCATGGTTAAATTGAATGTCTGTGTAAGTTGAGAAATGTCATCTATAGGGTATTAGATCATTGAGCAGAGGTGAAAGGATTGAATGTTGGCCGGATTCTGGATCCCAGCATCCAGATTCAATCCACTTTAGTGTATTTTGCCTGTGTTCTAGATTTTGTTAGGTGGAGAGATAATTCTTACCGTTACAATATATATATAGTTGTATTAATTTGTTCAAAGCATTTCAATTGGTGTTCAAAAAAGTCTACAATAATATTAAAATGGTTGGTTGTCCACTGAAATGTATTCACAGTATATACTTGCCACTTGATAGTATATAGTAATAGTGGAAAATCTGAGGCACTTGAAATGAATTGGTGCTAAGCATGAATATGTACTAGTCTAGTTTTGTTTCTCATTTTTATAACAGTCATTTTAGACTAATTTTTATAAGTGGTGATTGTATTTTTTTTTCCAATTTTCAAGGTTACTTATTAGAATATTTCTAAATAGTTTGAAAATTCAATTTATAAAGAATTTATTTTACACGCAGGCTAAACCCTCCATACAGTAGCGCCACTCAATGCAAGCCAGAGTAATCATTTACTCTGGCTTGCACTGAGTGCGCTAGAGGTTAGCCTCAGTGGTTTGTAAAATTAATGGTGAGCAAGCTATTTATAAATGTAATGGAGAAGAAAGAATCAAAAGAATTTATAAAAGAGTAGTTAAGAAAGAAGAAATTGTTAAAAATTGGATATTTGAATAAGCAAAGTGGTAGGAGACTGGGGAAGTGGCTGGAATTAAACAAAGCAATTGAAAATGAAGAGCTTGAGATATTAGCAATAGCGGAAACACATCTAAGAGAAGAATAACCCACTCTGTAAAATTTGGTATGGCAGGGTATAGATAGAAAATAAAAGGGGGGGGCAGTGGTATAGGTGTTATATCAAAAACATTTAAATACTGTTGTTTGAAATAAGGTTGGGAAGACAAGAATGGATGGGGGCTATAGTTTATATAGCCACTGGAGATAGTTAAACTATAATGGAGTGGAACAGTAAGCATATACAAATGCCTAGTTAATGATATACAGAGTTTTAAAGAAATAACGGCTATAGTGAATATGAATGGACATATTGAAGAAATTGATGATGTAGATAATAAAAATGAACAGAGTTTGAAGAAATTTTGTCAGAGTGAATTTGAGCACTGGAAATTTATCAAATATTTATGAGGAACAATACACATGGTCTAGAAATAATATATTCCATACAATATATTGTGTATTGGTAGAGAAAGAGGGAATGAATAAAGTACAAAAAATTAAAGTCTTTCATAATGAAGAGAGAGTAAGTAATAGTGATAATAACTTCTTTGTAATAGAAATGGTTAGTAATGTGATGGAGAATAGAAATAAAAGTAGAAATAATAGTGAAAGATGTGGATGGAGAGTGAATGATAAGAATAAGTTGGAAGAGTATAAAATACAAGTTGAAGAAACCATGGAAGAGTTGGTTGCAGATGAGTATAGACAGGTGTGGTGAAATAGAAAAAGTGGCAAATAGAGTTTTAGGTGACAATATTTAGAAGAATAAAAGTAATAAAAAATGAGAGTTAGTAAAAGTATATAAGAGAGGAAAGAAGCATGCAGAGAATATAAGTGTGCTATTAAGAACAAAAAAAGTGAAAAAGATATTAATGCTAAATGGGAAAAGTCTTAGAAAATAAGAAGTTGGCTAAAATAGATAATTATAGAGAGAAAATGAAATTGAATAGTAAATTGTTTGAGGATATTAATAAAAGTGGAAGGGATGGAAGTAAAAAATTTTGGAATTACATTAAAAGGAGGAATGGAGGGTGGAGAGAAAGATAGTATTACTAGATGATGAGGGAATAGAGTGTAGCTCTAGAGAAGATTTTAAAGAGAATCTTAAATAGGTATGTAATGGATATAGAAAAGATATTAGATGTGAAGGACAGAGTCATAGAAAACATTAAAGCATATAGTAATGGAAATATTAGGCTTATAGAAAATGAACTGAATGAAGCAGGGAAAAAATTGACAAGTGGAAAGAGAAGAGGTTTAGATGGATGGGCAGCAGAGATGATAATGAATTTGGGACATAGGGCAAAAGTAAAGCTATTATCATGTTTTAATAAGAGGGCACAGAAGAGAGTTTTTCTGGGTAGTTGGAGTAATACAAGAGTAAGATTATTATTTAAAAGAAAGGGTAAGGACCATAGAAAGTTAAACAATTATAGACCTATAGTAGTAACATCAGTTTTAAATAAAGTTTTCTCATATATGGTGGCTGGAAAAGTTGCAAAATAGATGAAAAAAAAATGTAATGGAGAAAATGCAATGCGGTTTTTAACCAGATAGGCATATAGAAGATAGTTTATTTGTAGTTACACAACTTATGGAGGTAGACAGTTATATATGAGTTATATAGATATAGAGAAGACATATGATAGAGTAAATAGAAATATATTATGGGTAAGTTTAGCAAATTTGGGAATGGATGAAGATTTAGTGGATATTATTAAGAAATTATATGAAAATAATTACTATACATATCAATTATTGGACATAAATCAGTTCAAATTAAAATGGGGTGGGACTAAGGCAAGGATGCCCTATGTCACAAATTTTGTTTTAGTTGTATTTGAGTGAAATGGAGAGAGCAATATGAAGACTAAAAAGAAGGATAGAGATACCATTAATAGGTGGCAAGGGAGTATATACTTTGTCGGGTCTTTTTTTTTTGCAGATGATGTCTTTTTGTGTGCAGAAAGAAGAGAAGATATGGAAGTTATGCTGAGGACATGCACAAGGGTGGGTAAAGAGATGGAGATTAAATGTAGTGAAAAAAAATCAAATATAATGATGGTTATTACTGGTGAAAGAGAAGACAAAGAATTGTTATTGAGGGATATAAAGTTAAGTGTGGTGAATAGATAATAATCAGAAAACTTGCTTGGATGAATGGGAGAAAAAATTGATAAATGAAACAAAAAAAGAAAGGGATTGATAAAGACATTAATAGTGTTTTCATATAATAAATATGATGTAGCTAGAATTGTATGGAAGGGAGTTGCAGTAGCAGGGTTAACATATGGCAATGAGGCATTATGTCTTAGTAAAGGGGTATTACATTACTTAGAAAAAGTACAAAGGGAAGTAGAAAGACATGCATTAAATGCAGATGTGTTGACAGTAAATGTGGCAATTCAATGTTTTTATATGAGAGATGCCGAAAGCAAAATGAAAATGTTCATTAGATTGCAGTTTATGGATAATAAAAGAATAGCCAAATAGTATTTAATTGGGTTACGAGTAAAGGGCAGCCAACAAGATGGGTGAGAAAGGGTAATGTGGTATGCAGAAATTTTGGATAAAGAATTTATGTCAGTACACTTGCACAAAAGGTGAAATGATTGCGTTAGGAGAATTGTTGAGTGTTATACTGGTAAAGAATGGGATAGAAGAATAGATACATTAATAAAGAATAGGGAGTTGGAGAGATGGAGAAAAAGTATTGAGAGTAAAAAGAATTTAAATATATATAGAAGTAAACGGAACATTGGGCAATAATAGCAATGAAAGTAGTTTATTGTTTAAGGCTCGAATAGGATCTTTAGCAACAAGGGAATATACACATAAATGGAAAAATGTGGGTGATTTAGTCTGCAAGTTATGTAAGGAAAGCATAGAAAATATTAGGCATTTGTTAATTCAATGTAAATGCTTGAAAGCAGAAAGGGTACAAATAATAAAATTATGGAAGAATAAATATGAGCAAGGTGATTATACAGAAAGTGGGTTGATTTTTATGCTGGGTTTGAAAAAAGATAAGGGAGATTTATATATGAAGGCCATATAGTTGACATAGATTATGTTGTGGATATGGGATAGAGCAGATTATGGAAAAAATTAGGGTGGGGAATGGAAATGGAAGATAAAGTGCCTAACAGATTTCTCTGAACATAGTTGCTGAGAGATTCCTGACTTTGCATAAGGGGAAATCACAGTGCATCACTTCACATCAAAAACAGTTTGTGTAAGCATAAAGAATGGTGATTATGTGATGTTTAATGATTTAATAATTTATTTTGATAGTTATTATTAGTGAAATTTAGTTGATTTATCAGCTACAAGTCAGTGTTCAAAGAATACTATTCAACAATTTTTGATTTGTATTGTTATCAGCTAAAGAATGTCTATGAAATAGATATATATGTAATTAAAAAAAGCAAATCACTCTCCCTCAGGAAATAAATAATATTTTGTATGTTTAGCAAAAGTGAAGAACAGAATGGACCACTTATTTTTTAACATTGATGTTATCCTTGCCAACATTAATGCAAATTCAGAATGAACTTAAGATGCAAGCCAAATAAAAATATAATTATTAAACTAATAATCAGTTATATGAAGCTAGAAATAAAATCTCACTTTTAATAACTATCATATATGTCCTTTCCCTCAGAAGAAGACTAGTCCAAATTCCTTCCTTATCTAATTGGAACCAATGTGTGAACATGTGAATAACCAATGTATAAACATAGCCAAAGGGTAAACATAAGTATGGGCAATGTGTATAAAATCCTACCATTGGTTAGTATGGGCTAATAGGCAAGAATGCTCTCTAAATCTGATCACTGCCAATAAGGTTGGGCATCTGGCAATAAATTGTCAGCCTTTTTGGAGGCAAGCCAGGGAGAGAATGTGTTCTCAATTGAAATCTCTTTCAACTGGAAAGATATTTCTTCTTACCGATATGTCTGTGCAATGAGGCAAGTCCATGAAAGGACTGGAAGCTGCTATTACCACAGCCAACTCAAGGCAAGCTAATATATATAGCTGGAAGTGAGTTCAATCATTCAGGCATGACCAGTTCATTATTGACTAAATTATACCTAAAATTGTATTTATTAATGGTATAACATGTATGTATATTTTTTCTAATAAATAATACATAAGCGAATTGTCATTCAGGCATGACCAGTTCATTATTGACTAAAAATTATACGTAAAATTATATTTATTAATGGTTTAACATGTATGTATATTTTTTTCTAATAAATTATACATATTAACTTTATGAGTGTTCTTTTTTTTTTACATATTACTGTTGGTTTGAGTCTGAAACCTGCAATTCAACCAAACATAACAATAACCTTATTTTAATAAGCAAGTAGAAGTTAGCATGAAATTAGAGTAGATGAATGTATATATGATTAAGAAATTCCAACCATTATTCCGCAGGTTCTGAATAAATAACATTCATTTGTGGTTTTTTAGGAAGAAAACGTTCTTGGATATTGAATGCAACATTCAATTACATGTATACTGGTATACTTAATAAGTTAAATATATAGATTATTTCATGTTAGTAAAATAGCTATATTGACTATATAGATGTGTTTGTTGTTTTGCCAAATTCATTGTATGCAAGTATGTGTGAGACTGACCAACAAACATAAAAGCATTGGAAATTTTTTATTTAAAATGCTTTTTTCTGAAAATGTAGTGACAAAATCATAAGATTAATTGTTATATTTCTCAGCTTGATTTGTGGATATACAGTCAATAAAAAAATAACAATATTAAGAACTTGATATGGCAAAAACAAACTTTGTTTATATTATAAAGATTATTTCAAAAACATTTTTAAAATATGCCAAATCAATTATTTGGAGTATAGGGGTGAGAATAAAGAGCAATAGAGATCTATTATTAAATAAGGGGTTGAAATTATTCAAACAAAGTCTTTACCAGCCAAAAGAATCAAATATCAGTATTTTAAGATATAAAAATAAACAGATCAAAGACCTAGTATACGACAGCTTGTTTATACATGTGTTTCACAGATTGGATCATTTAATCATTGCAAAACTCAACATTGTTT
This sequence comes from Epiperipatus broadwayi, assembly GCA_028023455.1. Lineage (NCBI taxonomy): Eukaryota > Metazoa > Onychophora > Udeonychophora > Euonychophora > Peripatidae > Epiperipatus > Epiperipatus broadwayi. Next base: position 1,415,454 of record JAQFVV010000170.1, read on the forward strand.
ATGTGCGTTCTTGATCTGTCTATGACTTTTAGAGTTATATGTATCAAAAATTGTATTTTGAAACAAAATGTTTGCAAAATTAAATTATCATCTTACACAAAATATAAATATATAAAGATGTATAAATCAAAAAACCTCTATCCCCTGCATTTATTTATTCAGTAATTTTTTTTTTTTTAATTGGTGTTACTTTGATAAGGATTGATTTAGCATTGAGTTTATGTAAGCTTGTTGCCTAAATTTTCTTGATGATACAATTAAGGTTTTGGCACTGAAAATAATTTTATCAACATGTCAGAAACTTTTATGTAATTGTGAAAAGTATGTGATAGAAATAAATACTTATGTAGTTCATCATTGTTATCTAAAGCAACTATATAAAATGTCTAGGGTCTGTCTAACTCCAGAAAAGAAAAGAAAAAGTCATTAAGGACTATATATATATGATATTTTATAATGGATGTATTCATGTGTATTGATTGCTTGAAATGGAATACAGGATGAATATAAGCTGACAAATCCTAAGTTCAAAACCCCTACTTACATATGTAAGAACAAGCAAATTATAACATAAATGGGATTTATCTCCTCTACTAAACTTATTTTCAGCTTCACTGAAAACGCTTTTTTAAAAAATATTTTTCTATTGCTTTTCATGTATAGTATAAGAAAAATGATCCATGATTAAATATCACATCCAATAAGATAGAAAATATGTTACTTAAGCTTGTGATCTAATCATTATTTCATAAAAATTGTTATACATTAGTATGATGATTCAAATTTGCATGTGCTTGTTTGTCTGCATAACAAAGTATTTTTTTTACTTTATAATCTAAAGTTTAATGCACTTTTGATGAAATTTATAGTGATTATGGTGAACTTCATTGGCTAAACTTCACCAAAGTTGCATTCAGCTTTATTTATAAAGATGAACAAACATATGCAAATTTAAACTATGAATACGAATAAAGAGAAAAATCAATATTAGCATATAATTAACCTATTCATTCAGTATACTGAATGGTTTCTATAGTAAATAGAGGGATTTGATTATAAGAGTTTTAGTTTATACTCATCCTCCACTCCATCTCAAACAACTGATACACATTACCACACACGTGAAAAAGATAAATGATCCCCATTATACATATTGCTTGTTTGAGATGGGGTGGAGGATGAATATAGACTGAAAAATCCTAAGTTCTAATCTGTCTATTTATTCAAAATTAATATGTAAAACCAAAAGTTTGAAGCCATGAAAAGTTTGTAATAAAGAAATAAGTAATAAGTACAGCCAACGTGAGATTAAAATAAATTGGTTTATTAATTGAGTTAACTTTCAATACAGAGTATCTATCTCAAAGCATAATTGGTAAATAATTAGCAGAAGGTGATAGTGATTCTGACTATAAAAAATTAAACTTGGCAGTGTTTGAAAGATTTGCATAATTGCATGTATAACAGATAATTATGAAGCACTGCCTATGTTGTCAGATTAAACAATCAATGTCTATTATGGGGACCTCTATTAACTCTTATATTTATTGTATGTGTAAAATTTAATTATGTGACAAGCCTCCTTGATCTTGCATTTTTTGTGGTTACTCTCAAGGCAAACAATCCAGGCAGATGTGGGTTTAAAAATATGGCCAGAAATTCTCTCATGCTCCAAAATCACTGAGCTGTATGAGGGGTTTATTTTTGCTCTGTTATATAAATATGTGTATTGATAATCTTGATTTTCAGTTGGTGCAAGTCTCACCAAAGTATTAACTATTGCAGGACAGGCAATCTATGGTATATACTAATTGTGCCTTCATTGCAAACTTTATTTTTCATATTACTTATAAGTATATTGAGAGATGGAGGGCATCTGAAGCCAATATTGAGGTCTTTAGAAAAAGTGGACATTAATTTTGAGTGGAGGCTGGCAATAAATGCATATGGATCCAGAGTTTCTGGTCTGGCAGTCTGACATATTTGTGTCTATTGAAGAATGGCCTAATTTGATAGCTGAACATGAGGGCAGAGTAACCTACCTGAATTAGAGTACTCTTGTAAGCTTCTAAGTTGGCCTTGGCAACCACTATAAATTTGTATAGTTTAATATTTCTAAATAAGAAAGTTTTGAAGCCAGCTACCTTATATTGAAATGGGATCTTTAATTGTATTGTAATTAGCCTCTAACACTGACAGGTTTAACCACAATTGAATAATTGGTGCAGTGAGAGTATCTGGTTAATTTAAGGTCAAAAGTATTTAATGCACTGTTGGTGATCTTCATCCTTGTGTGTCCACTTGAAATTTTCAAATATATGGTGTAGATGATGTCTCCCTGAGAAGTTAATGGACTGGATGACATGCTTTTGAATACATTTCATGATCAAACTGCATATAACCCACTGATGGTCAGCCCTACAGGCCAGGGTGTAATTATGGAAAAAAATTTCATCCCTGAATATAGCATATAGGTCATCATTAATCTACCATAGTACATCTGTGATGAAGTAAGCTATTTTGTCATTAACTGTGCTCAGCTTTAGCATTTCCTGATTTATGTTGATGGACTACCCTCTGTTGATAGATCCATACAGATCAGTGACATCAAAAAAGCCATTCTATTGTAAGAGATGGCTTACAACTAGCCTTCACACCTGTTCCAATTTCTTTCCCAATGTTATGAATTCAGACCAAGTTGTAGGCAAATAAAATACCTTATATACTTGCTTATACAAATGTGGTATATTCATATATAAACATACAGATAAACTAATATGTTTGAAATCAAATACCTTATATACTTGCTTATACAAATGTAGTATATACATTTATAGACATACATGTAGACTGATATATTTGAGAAATTAATTATTATTTTTTTTATCTATTGTGAGAAGGCAAACAAATTTGCTATTCACATGATATATATATATGCATGTAAATTGATCTGTTCGTCTATTGGTGGAAATTAATTGTTTTTCTATTTTTTTATTCATTAATATCATTAATTAAAAATACTAATTGACTGACTTATAAGACAAATAAAAGATTAAAAAATTATATGAGGTCAAAATTGTTGAGAAATGATCGAGTTTGGAGTAGTGAAAATTAAATAAAAATAATAAGATTTTATAAATTGATTTTTTTTTTATCAAGTTGTAATAATAGGTTTTTTAGCAAGCATGTGGCAAGGCAGCATTTCTCTTGACTGGAAAAAATCTACAATTAAATCGACAGAGAGTAGCATTCTTGACTTGGAAAAAGCTGGAATTGAATAGACAGCAGAAAAAGTTAAGTTTTTATTTCTTTTAAAAAAAGAAAAAAACTATTTGGCATTTTAAAAAATACAATAAAATTTTAATATGTATAGTTTCAAGAAGTTAACTTTAATTTATTGATTGCTGGAATGAACTAGTGACTTGATTATTCTGCAAGCTAAAATTCGTTATAATAGAAATAATACAAAGGAAATCTGAAACTACTAAAAATTAACTGTTGTTTTTAAAAGCTATTTTTATATATAATTAAGCCAAGCTATAAATATAGTTTATAATAAAGGAAACATTATGAAGTATTTGGGGTAGAAATCCAGTGCTATAGACCTTTCCAGCTAACTTCTACGTCATTCTTTAATTATGGAATTATGAAATTATAAAATTTTCCATCAAGATAGAATGCTGGTGTGCAGCATCTTCCATGGATTTATATATGGTCAGGAGAGATATTTCATATGCATGTGTTTCAATCAAGGAGCATGAAATACATAAATAACAACAACAGAGTTGGTGAACAGGAATGTTAGCCATGGATATTGACATTTTTTGGACTGAATGCTTGCTTTACTCAAGATAAATTATATATTTAATTCACGTGATGATTTTTTTTTTTTTGCATTTGTCATTTTTATTTGAAAGTTTATATATTGTAATTTTTTTTATTGTGTGTTTAAAATTCATTTTTCAAATTCAATCACTTGCAATTTAAAAGTGGAACCAGTTGATGGAGAAATGTCATTTTGATGTAAATTAAGAAAGGAATCCTCTTCAATTAATATGTATTATTTTTTTAATAAAAGTAAATTTTTAGATTTCTCTAGAAGTCAACATTAATCCATCAAGGTGACCTCATCTCAAGTAAGGTTTTTTTTTATATATATAACATTGAGGGCAAAAACTTTAGGACAACAAAAATTTTTTGGTTACTAATAAGTTTTAATAACATTTACTTGTAATTTTGTTTTATTTCTGAATGCATAATTAACCCACTGAGTAAAAGGTCTTTCTTTGTATCTCTCATTAATTTCTACTATGACGTACACATACAATAGATGGGAGTGGAGCATATATATTTTTAATAAAGAAAATAGTTATAAATGTATTTACCCTAGCCTAACAATATTTTAATAATTACATTAATGGGGTAGTTTTAAGAATTAGTAAACTCTCATTTTGCTTTTCTTTTTTATTTTTTTATGTATATATTTAATGAGTTATATAGTATAATTTTGTATATAATGTACTTCAAATTATTTTGTTTCTGTTGTATGAAGCCATCAAGATGATAGAAAACCATTCTTGATAACCAAATATTTGTCTATTTTATTCTTATTTTTGTTTGTAAATATTTATTTTTATATGTTGTTAATAAATTAAGTTGTTTAAATCAATCTGATCTCTGTTTGATCATAACCATCATCACTGTGCATTGATATCATTAGATGTTGATCATCACCATCATTATTATGAATTTATATCATTAAAGATTTGGTGATCATCATCATCATTATGTATTGCTATTATAAATAATTGATCATCATCAGTATTTTTCTATATCTATGCTTATATATAGGCATATTTGGTTTATAATTGAGTAGGTCCATCCCTGAAGAGAGCTGACTGCAAGAACTCCCTGAGTTTGAATTCTGTGGTGTAATGGGGCCTAAAAAGGGAGATGTAATGAATATGCACTGGTCTAAGTTACATTGAAATATTGTTAGTAAATTATAAGTTAGTATATTGAAAGTAGATGTGACTTGGAACTGGGCATTTCATTGTGACATCTTTAGCATCCTATTTGAAGACCTAGGTCTGACAGTAGTGAGATGTGCTCCCTTTGTTATATGTCATTCTTGATTTAGTAACATCTGTCACACCCAAATGTGCCATTGAATCAAGAATTTTGGATATGACTTGTTGTAGGCTGGTGGACACATTTTATTTAAATCATCCAACTACTTAGCCATATTCATGTCATCGTGTGGTGTACCCTGTGGTTCCAGTATATCTGGCACCATCAACTTTGGGGTAGCAGGTTCCGTTATACTATATTTGTTGTGGATGTTAGCATTTTTGACAATATTTATAAAATTGAATGATGATTTAATTGTTAGGTACCTGAAACTGAATTCAAATTGAATCCAGTCTGTAATTAGCTTTGTGGCAGCACTGCAATATACACTACCAAAATTAATCATGATCCTGAGTGGATGGTTCTTCTTATGGAGCTTTATATTGGTGAATATCTGAGGTTTAATGGTGGCAGTGATAATTAGATAGGTAGTCAAGGTGTGTAAATGCTCTGTTATTGTGCTTCATTAAAATTTTAGAGATAAATTTGTCTTTTAAATGTTTGATGTTATAACCTGTTATGTGCTTAAATTTTAAAGAGTATATTTGATGCTGAATTTTCTCTACATAAGTGAATTTTTGTGATAACACAAAGTAGTTGTCTTTGACCTCTTTGAGGCAAACAATGTTATTGTGCATGAGAAATGTATTAAAAATATTTAAATGTTTGTTCCAGTGTCTATATGAGGGAATCACATGACAACAATTGAGAATGAAGTTGGCATTTTTCATCAATAAGTCTTTGTTTGGACTTTTATTTAATGCATACTCAATGTCAATGACTAACTCTATTTGGGGGTTGGACCAACCACTTCCGATAAATCATGGGCCAAGTTGTAACAAAGAGATTTGTGAACAGGTGAGAATTATTCCAGTGAGGACTGAGTTAATTCAAGGAGATGTAACCCCTGTTTATTTGCCAAGAAAGAAAGTTTATTTGAATACTTCTTAGTGAGCCTGCCATATTATCGAATTTTACACAGAGGTGGACATTGAGAAATTAAAAATCTACAATTATGTGTACATTGTTGAAGCTGAGCTTTAATATCTGAAATTATAAACTTGTAAGAGAGAATAGCATGGGTAAAAAATTTTGTTGGAGTAGTTGATTGTAATTATGTTTGAGGCATGACTGGAAGAATTGTAGCCATATTTGTAATTAGCATAAGTTTTATTCAACTTTAAAGCTGACACCTACATGCAATAATTGACTATTAATGAAATGTAGAATATGTAAAAACAAAAGTTTAAAGCTATAGAAAATATGTAGTAAAGAAATAAATAATAAGTATGGCCAAAGTGAGGTTAAAATAAAATTGTTTATTAATCACTTGAGTTAACTTTCAACACAGTGTGTTTATTTCAAAGCATAAATGGCAGGTAATTAGTATAGTATGATTCTGATTTCAACTATAAAAGATTAAACTTGGCATTATTAAAAGATTTGCATAATTGTATGTTTAATAGATAATAGTGAAGTGCCGCCAACATTATCAGATTAAACTACCAATGTTTATTAAGGGGAACACTATTGGCTCATATATTTATGGCACGTGTGGAATTAATTATATGCCAAGCCTCTTTGATCTTACTTTTTTTTTCTGGTTACTCTTTAGGCAAACAATCCTGGCAGATGCGGGTATAAAACTATGATCAGCAACTCTCTCATGCTCCAAAAACACTGAACGGTATGATAGGTTCGATTTTGCTCTATTATATAAATAGGCATGTTGAGAGATTCTTGATTTTAAGTTGCTATAAATCTCACTATAGTATTGGCTATTTCAGGACAAGTAGTCTATGTCATATATTAATTGTGCCTTGTCATCAATTTTATTTTTCAAATTATTGATGTGTGTTGAGAGATGGAAAGCAATCTGAATTCAATATTGAAGTATTTAGAAAGAGTGGACTTTAATTTCGAATGAATATTGGCAATAAATGGTATATTGATCCAGGATTTTGAGTCTGGCAGTCTGACATTACTATCACACTCTGTTAATTATCTATCAGTTATGCTTTGAAATAACATTCTGTGTCGAAAGTTAACTCAGCAGATTAATAAATGAATTTATTTTAACCTCACTTTCTCTGTATTTATTACTTATTTCTTTATTTAATATTAGTATGATATTTTATTTGATAAATACCTTATTTGTTTATTTATAAAATGCTACAGCAGCACATAAAAGTCTGTTATGCATCTAAATATCCAAGCCCATGTGTCTATTTCAAAAATATCAAAATATTTAAAGTGATCAAGACATCCTGAAGTTTATATAAGTATCGAAGTGATAATTTGATAAAATATTTTTCCCATCACTGGTAAGTATTGCACCTGAATTTTTGAAATATTAATTATTAAATCAAAGTGTTTTAGAACATGTTCAAAATATTTTATAAATCATCTTCTGATTTGAAATATTAACACAATCATTAATATAACTAGAAGCCAAGACATTAGCATTTTTGTTTTTAAAACAGTGCAAATTAAAAATTGCATCATCAAACCTATAGTATATTTAATACTTGAGATATATGATTTATAAAGAAAACTAGCATTGGTTTTATTAACTTTTCAATTCTGCTACCATAACTATAGATTCAACTATCATTAACTATGTGTTTATTGATAGCAACATGAATCAGTGGTGATTGATGAACACAATTATAATGATGGGTTGTTTTGAGTCTGTTGGTGAGATTCCATTAAATTCTAGGAAAGTCAAATCTTACAGCTTTACTGTTGGATCTGGAAAAATAAATTTATTTGGAATGTTATATGATGTCACAATTTTTTTTAGTAGATCATTAGTAGATTTATTTGACTAAACAACCAGAGAATGAGTCTTGATTTGAGATGAGTCATAGATTTCAAAACTATACCTTGAGATATTGGAATGTTTGATCTATCTGACTGCTTTTTATACATATTTTGTGAGGTAACTTATTCTTTGATGCCCAGTGGAAAAAAATATATAAAAGAACAGAAAGCCATTGTGAAAGATTAAACTGTATCAGTAATATTTGTTATGATAATATTTGAATATAATTTAGTAGATATTTTTCTTCAAATATCACATATAATATTCACCAATAAAATATGCTAGCACTAAGAAAGTTGTTTGTAAAATACTTTCACCACAATACCAAATAATCATTACATGATCACCATTTGTGCTTAGACAAGTTGTTTAAACAATACAACTTCTCCATACAGTAGTGCCACCAGTGCATGGATGCAAAAATACTTATGGTGAAGTGGATTCAGATCTATATGACTATTGTCACATCTGATCTTGCCTTCAGAAGTGGATTAATCCAGATTCCTTCCTTATCTAAACGGATTGAGCACTCACTGCTGTTAACCAATATGTAAACATGTGGATAACCAATTTATAAACATAGTCTAAAGATAAAACATAATATGGCCAAGGTGTAAACGTGTATAAAATCCTATCATTGGATAGTATGGGCTAATAAGCAATAATGCTCTCTGAATCCAATTGCTGCTAGTAAAGTAGGGGATCTAACAATAAATAATCAGCATTTTTGGAGACAAAAGAGAGATAATGTCTGTTTAACCTGAATAACTGAACATGCTCTCAATTGAAACTATTTTCAACTGTGAAGGTTTATCTACTATAGTCATTACTGATACATCTTCACAGTGAGGCAAGTCCATAATAGGTGGAAGCTGCTATGACTACAGAAGACTTGAAGCAAGCTGTCCAATACAGCTGGAAGGTCTTGACTAGAACTCATTAGGCAAGCTAATATATCCAGCTGAAAGTGGGTTGTCATTTGGGTATGACCTGCTCATTATTGATTAAGTTATGCATAAAACTGTATTTATTAATGGTGTAGCATGTATTTATATTTGTTCTAATAAATTATACATATTAACTTTGTGAGTGTTCATATTTTTTTATATTACTGTTGTTTTGGGTCTGAAACCTGCAATTCAGCTAAACACAACAACTATAAAAGCATAAGAGTTGCTTGATTTGAAACCATTATTGTGTTTTCATCTTGGCCTCATAGTTTTATAGTTAACTAAATTAGGTCCTAAGATCTAGGTGCAGCACTATCAGAACCCAAGCTCTTCAATGACAAAAAACAAGCTAGAAACTAGTTTGGGGATATTGAATGAGTAGACAGTAGATAGCAATTTTACACACAAACCTTCTTGCATCCATTCATTACTAAGGCTTGCAAAGGATGGCACTACTGTATGGACATTTTGCTACTGTTTAATACCAAATAATGTCAGCTTGATTTGCAAGGTTATTCTTAGAAATTATTTTAGATCTAATCCTAGATAAGTGAGGAAAATAAGTTGTGTTTCAGTCAAAAGTTATTCTTAAATATCATGGTATAAGATTATGTCTGATTCTAATGTTGCAAAATATTTATATGCAGATATTTTCCTTTTGCTTAGATAAAAAGTTGAGTATATTATCTTTATTAGATTAGAAATAAGTTATTGAGAAAGATTACCAAACTTTTCATATCTTATTAAGAGACTTTTGTATACTGGGAAAAAAATCCCTTTGTGAACTTAAAGCAATATTGTCAACATGGATGAGTTTTCTGGATTTTATTTCTGGAAGATCATTGATGAATATTAGAGAATTGACCCCTGTAACAAACTAACATGTAAAATTTTGTATTTGTGATGATTATCATTTAGATTCACTTGAAAATTTTTTATTGAAAAGTATTTTATCATGCAAATTAATGTTTTTTCTCACTAAATAGCATATTTCCATAGTTTCTGAAAAAATTGGGATTTCATCTCAAAATCAAATGAACAAGTAATTCAAAGATTTCTCAGTATCATTGTTATATCCGCAAGCTATTTAAAAGTATAATATCCATAAGAATTTTGCCAAAAATTGAAAATCATTTAACAGTAAAGCAGACTACGTTCAGACTAAAAAAAACTGCTTTAAACAAGCTTTATTTTACCCATTCTCATTTTTGAAAAAGATTTTGAAAATAAATTAAAAACTGGCTATGACACGTGAGAAAAAAAAATGGCTCTAAGTTTTTAAAATCCTTTAATGGAGAAAAACCTAATTTACTTCTCAAAAATAGTCTCTGATAGAAATATTCACCTATCACTAAATGATAATCATAACAGTTGTAAAAATTTAAAGACAACAACATCATGTGTAGGGGCTTTTTGCTTTTCTAAAACTATAGTGAATCTCTGACAACCATTCATCTTTGTCAGAAAATAATAATTTCAATAAAATAGATTTTTTTTGCAATTGATATTCTGGCAATAATTGTAGTTTTTTTTAATTCCTTTTGTTTTTATTTATAAATAGAAACAACTGTAATTCATATAGCATTTTTATGGGTCTATATTAATGATAGGTACCCTCACTCCACTCCTCGATAGTCTATAATCTGATCTATGTACATTTTCAAAATATGTGTATTAATTAAAATAGCCTTTGATGGAATGTGTTTATTCTTTTTTTTATAAAGGACCACCATGTATAAATGTAAGCAATTTTCCTTTTTCAAAAGCATTTAATATTTGAATACAAAAATAATTTATATACTTGGAGTTTAAATATAATTTTAGGGGATTTGAACACAGACTTTTAAGTTCCCTTCAACTATCAATTCTATCTCATGAAACCAATACATATGATAAACACATGTGAGAAAAAAATAAACTCTAGTATATGTATTTCATGCTGAACCAGCACTCATCACTTGGTCCAGATCATCATCTTCTACACACACACACATATATATATATATATATATAATCAGTGCTCAATTTATATTAGGATAGAAAATCTTCAAACATTAATGTCCAAGCTTCAATCTACTCCACCATCCAACTCATCAGTCATTCATATCATTGAAAATCTGATTATGAAATGCTCAAATCTCTTGTTGATGCCAATATTATTGTCATGCCCATGTTGACTTTAAGTCATTCTGACTTCTCATGTATAGGATCTTATCCATTTAAATACACAGAAGAGGGGTAGGCAGAATGCAAACTGAATCTGTAATATTTAAATACAAGTATAATTTATATACTTGGAGCTTAGATGTCTTTATAGGGAATTTAAATACAGACTTTCAGGAGCTTGAAAGTCTGTGTTCAAATGCATTTACTAAATCAAAAAATAGATTGTGAACAATTGATAAAATTTGGAGTGGATTGCTACTATTCAAATTGTACCATATAATGAGTTCATTGTTAAAAAATAAACAATGACAAAACTAAATATTTTATTAAATTTTGATTTACATTTTTGCATCCACATTACAAAAAAAAAAAATCAAGTCAGATGTCACATGACTTAATGTAATAAGCTTGTGTTTACAAATGTTATATATAGAGCTCATAAAACAAACTCTTAACAAGTTTTGTAGAATACCCCAACCTCAGACTGGTTTTTGCTACTGGTATCCTCAGTGAGGTGCTAGGATATCCAAGCTTATTAAATTAAGTCATGTGACATCTAACTTGGATTTTTTTTGTAATTTTATTTTTTGCTATGATGGCATTGGCGATTTTATATTGCTAAAGCTACTAATATATGGTGTATCTGAACTTAGTTCAATCCCATATGGCTATTTAAGTTAGATAGCTGGATTGGAAGACATATGGATGTCTGAAAATTTCAGAGTTTCTACTTAATAGTTATACATTAGCTAAAGTGCTGGGCTTGTCATAGTATTTTTAATCTAATGATTGAATATCCTAGCACCTCACTGAGAATGCCAGTAGCAGAAACCAGTCTGAGGTTGGTGGTATTCTACAAAGCTTGTTAAGAGTTTGTTTTGTGAGCTCTATATATAACATTTGTATTCACATTGTATTTCTCTTGTTCTTAATTAAAATTATATAATTATATGCAGATGTAATAATAAATAACCCAATTACAATAATAAGGAATTATGATATTGCTGTAATTAATAGGTTTTGAAATTATAAATATTGAATAATTTTATATCACTTTCACATTTCTTTTATTTTGAACACCTAAAAATTATAAACCTTGTCTGCATCAGATAAAGTTATGGTTGACTCGCCACTAAAAATAGTTGTCCATTCAATAATTTTGAAATCAACATATTCTCCAAGTATTTATCTTTCCTGTTTCCGAAATTTCAAAAGCTATTTAACTTCACCTTGGAAGAAAACTGCATCCAAATCTAAATAAATATGTATTATGAATATACTAAATGCAATCATCAGAATTCTTATAGTTTCTTCATTAAACAATATGATGCCATTTTTCAACTGCATGTGCTATTTTCAACACTGCAAAAAAATCACCCAAAGTAGCCATAATTGTTCATTGTATTATTAATCCTCAAATTATTCTTAAGAATTTTTCATCAGTGCTTTTCTTTAACCCTTTCTGTTTAATCATTGGCTTTTTTATAGAGTAGTAATCCAATTGTGGTCGTTTTTAGTTTATCTTCACTATTTTGAGACTATCTATGATATTTGTTAGCAAATTTTATAATCATTAAATAGTGGAAACTGAAACCAATATATATATATATTGATTTATTAGTGTTAAAAAAACCTATAAAATGTCAGTTTGGGCAGAAAATCTAATACAAATATGCTGACAATGTTAATTGAGAAAAATCATAAGCTAGAAACTAATTTAAAGATATTTGGATAGGACAAAACTGACTAAGTATTTATTACATGCTATACATCTATTGATTATTAAAGCTCCCACTAGATGGCATAAAAGCTGTAAGAATAAGAGGGTTTATTATTTATTGATTTGTACTCATGTTTTAAGAGTATATGAAATTATTTGCAAGTGCATTTTTTTTTGCGTTCATTTGAAAAAAAAAAATTGTAAACTTTTTATAGTTCATTTAAATATTTAATTATTTTTGCAAATTATTTGTAAAAATATTTATTTCAAGCTAAAACCAATCGTAATTATACTTAGATTTTATTCAAAAATATTTTATTTTAAGAAAACAAATCAGTAACATAATAATGATAAAAAAAATTAGTTAGCTAAAAAAAAAATGCTTTCACAAACTCCATAGAAGTGAGTTTTCTCATTTTTAAATAGAGTAATTAGAAATGCAATTTTAAAATTTAAAACAGAATTCCAATAGCAAATATTTTGTTCATTTGTGATTTTTTATCACCAATGTAGCAATCATCCATTAATTAATTAAAAAAAGTATTGTTTTGATTATGTATTTCAGTTTATTTCTTTCTATATTTACAAAAGTGAAATAATATGAAAGTGATATAGAATAAGGATTTAATTTTTAAAATAAAATTTAGTCAAATAACCACTAGGGGGCCTTAAAAAATCTTTCAATGCAAAAAGGGTTAAATTTCTATATTACTTGTACAGCTCAATATTCATTTTATTACTTATTCAGCTTTAAATAATGACATTTATTTTTTAGATAAATTATTAATAGTTCAATCATTATAAGACAACATGTCAGGTTTTTTTTTTGTTTCTATAGCATTTTTTTTCCAATTCAAACCAAAATGTAATGTTAGTATACTCTTCTATTGGAGTTAAAATAATCATTATCCAGTCATACTAAGACTAAATTTTTTGTTGTGAATAGATAAATTATATTAATATTTTTAGTAATCATTCATTAGACTAGAGATTATCCAATAATAAATAATATTTTGTAATTTTCATTACATCACTCTCACTACAGAAATATTATTCATTATTGGATGATCTCTAGTCTAACGAGTGACCACTAAAAATTATTAATATACTTTTATCAAGTGATTTGTGTCAAAGTTGTGATGGCAGTGCATTTGACTCTTATCCAATACATTGTAGTCATTTGCTATTTATCTATCTATTATATATATATATATAATGAGCTATTTATCTATCTATTATATATATATATATAATGAGCTCTTAACAAGCTTTTCTGAATATCCCTAGCCCCAGATCAGACTAGTTTCTAGCTGTTGGCAGTCTGGGAATAGGGATATTCGGAAAAGCTTGTTAAGAACTATTCACCCTCATTATATAACATTTGTAGTACAAGCTTATTAAATTAAGTCACTTGATGTATAACTTGATTTTCTTACATATATATATACAGAACAATGATAAAGATATGTGTAAGAGATTGTGGTCTGAGCCAACTGACGAGTTCTGGTTTAGCATGGGATGTGCATCTTGGGAATCATAGATCTTTATCACATGACTTTATTCATGTATTTATGATTACATTCCCCCATAAGGTGTTAAAAGATAATAGAAACCATTCCCTATCTTGCATGAAAGTGATGTAATGAAAATTTACACTACTGAAATAATATTTATTATTATATAAACTAGGTTCTTGTGTAATGCAAACGTTGATTCAGAGATGGCATTGTAAGCAGTTAAACATAGGAAACTAGTCACCTTTTCACAGCTACACACTGTATACATAGGTATTGTGGCAATAATGTCTATTATGCTAGCAAAGACGTGATATAAAATAGCTTAAGGAAAAATGAAAACCCTTAATTAAATAAAATATTAGAAGCAATCGTATGACCATCTCAAGAGAAAATAAGATGATTTAAAAATAAAATACAGCCTATGTAAATTATATATATATATATATTATTTCTATGTCCTTTGCAATAGTACTGATAAGGTATTTGAAATAATAAAATAATATATTGTAACAATCAAGATTGTATAATCAATCAACAAGACCAAAGGACCAAGCAGGGACTCTCAACAAGCAGACACAGGGTCATCCCCATGCTCCTAGTTTAACCCCCTACATGGAGACTTCCTAGTACATCCTTGATGTCACACAGCTTCCCTTATTCATACAGCATGACACAGCTCAGGATTTGAACACAGACTCTCACTCTCAGGGTTCTTCATAACTTGCAACATTACACTACACTAGCACTTTTAAGCTTTACATTAATTTACTTATCTTATAATTGTTGATATGATTAAGGAAGTTTAATCATTTCTTGAATGCTACAATACTAATATTATATCAATAAGGTACAAAACCATGGATGTGTTTGTTAGATAAATGAATAACTTAACTGAATGGTGTATATAATAACTAATTAATAGTTCTGACTCACAATATGATACAAGTTTAATTAACAATAAGGATATAAATTTTATTACAAAATTAAAATAGTAGAAAGAGAATAGCTTACAACTTATGGGATTAAGATGATCTACTGGCTTTTACAAAGTGTTACAGTAGGTGTAGCAACTTACAACAATAATGTGTGCCCTATTTAATTTGATTGGATGTATGATCATCTATCAGCCCATTCTAGGTTTGAGTATAATAATTTATTACATACTGCTTAATGGGACAAATTGTGGATGGGTTTGATTTAAGATCACCCAGGGTTGCTGATGAGTGCAGGTGGAGGCTAAAGGTAAATATTACTTAGAAATTGCAGTACTAACTATGTGAGTGGGGTCAATGGTAACTAAATATGAGGAGGGCCATCTTGGTGATCAAATGGTATGGTTCACTGCTGAAGAGTGGATGTCCCTGGCTGCAGAGGTGCATCTGTTTCTAACTATGGACCCATTCCAGTGGAGAGAGTGAAGATGTGCTAAATCTAGGATTTGGGGTCACAAGGAGTCTCCAGCTCCTGCAGGACATAAACCGGTGCTAATATATAAATTAGTAACCCGGGTGTGCATCATCTGGTCTCCTTCAAACAGTTTGACCATGTGGTACATGAACCATATAGAGAATACATGATGAAGTTGAATAATAATAATATGACCATTGTACACATATAAGAAGGTATGAATGCAAAGACATATAGAGGTATAAACAATAAATTATGAAACCTTCCATCTATATGATTAAACATTATGAAACTTATTTTAGATATACACACAAGCATCCACAGTTAACCATGTATGATTATTTCATAATAAAAACCTAATCACAATAACAATTTTAATAATCTTAAATTTGAAAACTTAATCAAATAATCTTTGAGCATATGGGAGGTTAATTATCCCTAAAATAGACTGATAGTGCGATCCATTATTTCTTACATAGCTTATACATGGATTGCGGTTTTAATTTATATAAATATTATATGGCATTGATAAACAATGCAATATGTACATTTACAACTTTATTAATATCACTTCTACATAATAAAATCTTGATATTATAAATATTACCCCATTTATATGAGTTTCAATACATGAGATCATTTTTAACAAAAGAGAGTTATTAATTTAGTGGCACGTGAAGTAACAAATTAAACCGAATTAATAAATTATCTTAGTATAAATATCTTTAATGAAATTACTTTCTAACATATGGGTTAGGTTGCATGTATAGAGCAACACAATAGACAAGCAAAAATGAGTTAGAAATTACTTGAATGCTCACCATTCTTCATTAATTCTATACATAATTCTAAGAATTGACACATAACTTTCATTGACATGATGGGGGGGGGGCATGAGAAAAGAAACTAAGAAAAATCAATTTATATAGTGTTATTATTACTTTTAAATTTTAATAGTTTTAAAGTTGGTGTCTTTTCAGCTCGCTCCATCCCTTGGGATTTTGAAAGAAGAGAAACAAACACATTTAATGAATTGAAATTTAATTCCCTCCATCATTCAAGGTAATATACATAAATAAAAATACAAAATAGATTTCTGATTTGTTAAATAATTAAGTCAGTAGATTTAACATTAATGATAAATAATATATAGATGATTTACAAAGTTAAGATTAGCTAATGAAATATATTAAAAAAAAGTGTGTTACAGTTAAAACTTTGGATAAAATGAAAGCATTTTTACCGGCAATAAGATGATGACTTTGGAACTTCTGTGCAGATGGATATGTGGATTTATGATATTTGAACTGGCATGAAGATGGTAGGATATGAATGGATCATACATTTTTGATGGAACTTTTCTGGATGCCAACTTCACGGTTGACCGGAGAGAAGCTGATGCCCAACTACTCATTTATAGCAGCAGGTACTTTTAATATATCAATTTAATTATTAATAAGCAGGATTGGAATGAAACAGCAGGATAAGATGTTTTAATAGATGCTGAAAATTTTTCAAAAAAATTATATTAGTTCTACTTGTCTCTCACTCAAAACATTAAGCCAAATTTTTAAACAATGCCCCCTTCCAAATGCTTATATATATTATTTTATGCCTTAGGTCCACTTTCTGATTCTTAATGGATTTTGTACTGCCTTTGCTTCTGATTGATGTTCCATTAACTCTTTGCTTCCTCATGAGTTATGTGCAGTCGAATTGGTTTCCTTTCTTTTGTCCTTTACTTTCATTTAGCACCTTAAAGTGTGTACAGAGTGTTCAACTGTAACTATTACAGCCGATTGTATGTATAGATAGGGAAATACAGCACTTATACTCCCTTTCTTAATGACGACTTACCTTTCTCCCATTGTATAAAATATTTTAACATTTTTCTTAATTGATTCTACTTTTTTTTTTTTGTAAAATAAAATCACATGACTTAAACAATCAGCCTTTAACTTTAAAAATGTAGGATTGTACACACACACACAAGCATATTACTAATGTGTGCGGATATTAATAAATAAATTATATATATACAATAAGAGATAGGTTAATTCAAGTAATCATGAAGCAAGCATATCTGCATGCAGATATGCACCGCTTCAATATTAAATAAAGGGAAATCATAAAAAATAGTTTCTAAAAAAGAATACTAACATGATTAGTCTAAACGGATGGAAAGCTGTTGTGAGATCTACTATTGCCTTTTTAAATTCATAAAGTTGCAGCAATTAGAATATTTGATGTGAAAATAATAAATTTATTTTAGGGAGACATCTAGTGATGAATAGTTTTGTGTAGAATTTATCAAGAATGTAAATATATTTGAAAACATGTATTTTTTTAAAGAAATAATTTTATTCACATAAATGTACTAAAATATAAAAAATGATTTTTCTTCAGCTTTTACAGTATTCTTGACATTATGTGGCTTTCATATTTAGAAATATTTTAAAGATTGTTTATAAATTGATGCACATGACCACATACATGTGAAAAATATAAATGATCTCTAATATGATATTGATGGCTGGGAAGTCAGAGAGTGGAGAGGATTGAAGCCTGTCCAACTAAAGTTAGAAGATTTGATATGTTAATATAAACGGAACACTGGTTGTAAATATGTGAGGGAGATAGTGATCTGGACCAAATGATGATTGATGGTTCAGCATGAAATACATATATTGGAGATCACATCTTTTTCAGATGTATGTAGTCATGCATATTGATGAAATAAGATGGAGTGGATAGCTGTAGGAAACATGAAAAATCTGAGTTCAAATCCCTTCTAATTACATACATATAGATAATATATTTGTATTTAAATTTTACATATTCAGTCTGTATTCTGCCCATCCCTCTTCTATATATTTAAATAAACATATTAAGGTCTACATGAGGAGTCAGAATGACTTACAGTCAACATGGGTATGACAGTAAGATTGGTATCAGCAAGGGCTTTAAACATCCCAGCATTAGATTTTCAATAATATCGCTGGTTGAGAAATTGGAGGATGGAGAGAATTGGAACCTGTCCATTAAATTTTGAAGATTTGCTATCTTAATATATACTGTGCGTTTATGTATATGTGTGGGAGATGATCTGGACCAACTGATGAGTGCTGCTTCAGCATAAAATATGTATATTGGAGATCCCTTTTTTTTTCACATGTATGTGGTCATGTGTATCAATTGTATAAGATAGAATGGATAGCTGTAAGGAACTTGAAAGTCTGAATTTAAATCCCTTCTAATTACATTAAGTTCAGTAAGGACAATATACTTGTATTTAATATTACATATTATATTTTGTAACTTTTTAAAAAATAGAAACAAAATAAAAATTTATTGCTAAATTTAAATCTATTTTTTAATGACATATTAAGTTTTTAAATGCATCTATTTAATAAACAAATATAAACTTCACTTAAATAAAATTAATAAAACTTAGTTTATTTGGGAGAATCAAAAATCTTCCCATAATTTATCAACTTATGGTGACATTTTTTCCATTTCAACTCAACTTGTCATTTTATAAATCGCATTATATCACATTTAATTATACTATAATTATATTGAAAACATTATGAAGTCTCAACGTAATTTACAATTTTCAAACAATGTAGCATGTGTATTTTTTTTTTTTTTGCAAACTATTTTTTGTAAATGTGTACAATTATGTTATTTCTCTGAAATTTATTCTTAATTATCATGTTATTTAGAAAACTATAACTTTGCTATATAGAAGATTATGTTCTATTGAAATGAATTTTTTCCTTTAATATGAATTTTTTCCTTTGATTTTCTATTAATTTTTTTCTTTCTATAAAATACTGCTAGATGGCAGTACTGTAAAGAATAGAAAATATTAGGCATCTGTTAATTGAATGTAAATGCTTGAAAACAGAAAGGGCACGTATAATGACGTTATGGAAGAATAAATATGAAAAAAGTGATTATACAGAAAGTGGATTATTGGTTTTTATGCTGGGTTTGGGAAAAGATAAGGGGGATTTAGATATAAAAGCCATAGAGTTGACAAAGATTATGTTATGGAAATAAGATGGAGCAGAATATGGGAAAATTTAGACTGGGGAATGCAAAATAAAGTGGCTAACAAGTTTCTCTGGGCATAATTGTTGAGAGATTCTTGATTACGTTTAAGGAGAAGCTACAGTACATCACATCTAAATAAAATTAAAATTTTCAGTTTTGGCTTTTTTCTCTCTAAAATTACTTGCAAACTCTAAAAAAAAAAAAAAAAAAACATTGTAATCTGAGATACGTATGTTTGCAAAGTTTCACCTAGACTGGAAATTGAGGAAGCGAGTGAAAATTGAGTTACAAGATTTCACAGACGAATGGGCAAAAAAAACCCAACAGAATAAGTTAAATAAAGTATATTAAAAAGATGAGCTTTTTTGTTTCGTAGTAATCCGAGATGATGCATACGAATTGTCTCTAAACAACTGTTTGACAAATAAAAACTCAAAATATATTCAGTTTTTAAGAGTACAAACAGCTTGTACATTCAAATGTTAAGCTATCAACATTTACATTTTTAGTTAATATTTTCTTTAAATCATCGATTTAAAGACTCTGAAAGTATGTTAGAACGAGTGAAAGTTCATTTTGTTTATTTTACAAAATACATTTTAATTGACCTATTTATTCAGATACTAAATGTTTACTATAGTAATTAAAGGGATTCGAACTTAGGATTTTCAGACTATATTCAGCTTTCACTCCATCTAAAACAAATGATACACATGATCACACATACATGAAAAAAAGATAAAAGATCACCAATATATGCATTTCGTGCAGAACCAGCACTCATCAGTTGGGCTAAATCACAATCTCCCACATTTATTTACAATCAGTGCTCGGCTTATATTAAAACAGCAATTTTTTTAAACTTTAATGGACGTGCTTCAATCGTCTGACCCCTCCAACAATCCAACTGTCCATTCATTGAAAAACTAAATGAAATGCTCAAAACCCTTGGAGGAATTGAAATTGTTTGTTTTTCAGTGAAATAGATAGTTGGAGGGGTGAGAGAATTGAGGCCTGTTTGTTTTTCAATGAAATGGACAGTTGAATTGTTGGAGGGGTGACAGGATTAAAGCTTATCCATTAAAGTTTACAAAATTGCTGTTTTAATATAAGCCTAGCACTGATTGTACATAAATGTAGATTATGATCTGGCCCAACTAATGAGTGATTCTGCACGAAATACATATATTGGCGATCATTTATCTTTTTTTCACTGTGTGGTCATGTGTATCATTTGTTTGAGATGGAGTGAAGGATGAGTATAGTCTGAAAATCCTAAGTTCAAATCCCTCTAATAAAAATACATTTTGTAATTGCATAGTAATTTACATTGCATTAAGTATTTTACTATTACTGCACACTATTGTTTACAAAATTATAAATTTATATTTTCATAGGGACTGTATTCAAATCAGTACTTCTGATTGCCTACAATAAAATATTGTGCACTTATTATATATATATATAAAATTAAGAGCGTGCTAATAGCTCTAAACAAGCTTTTTTTTTATTTATGATAAATGCTACTACAAGAGAAGGCATTCAAATCATTTTTATTTTAAATGGTCCCCATCACTTTACACCATTTTTTTAAATACTGAAAGTTACAAATCTAAAAAACACTATCCTATTAAATCCATGAATAAAACTTATATGATGATTTTTACAATAGGTTTGGGAGTTAATCACCTTTTCATTACATTTATTTAGATCTGGAACAACATAGCAGCTTAGTAAAATTGAAATAAATTTTTGTAATCTTAAAAATGTAAGGCTTTAAGTCCTGAAAAAATATCTGGAAAAAATTAAAAATATTGTGATGCGTTAGTTTCAAAGCTATTAGGATGTTTTTTAAAAATATATGGATCTATAAAGTTATGCTACCTAATAATATTTTATTACTCCAATTTATAAAAGTAGTGTGTTCTAGTAAAAAGAGGACTAGTTCTCCCTCCAAGCTGCCCACAGCGCCATCTCTGAATCAATTCATTACATAGCATAGCTATTCACCATAACAATTTTAAGGTTTTATTGTGTCTGAATCAAGTGTTATAACCCAAAATATATCTTAAACCATGGAGGGAAATGCTTAAGATTAAATTTAATTTTAAACTGAGCAAAACTGCTATTGAATCATTTGAAGTGATTCAAACTGTGCGTGACAATGAAATCATGAATCACATAAATATTTTCAAGTAGTTTGCAAGATTTCATGCTAGAGAGCATTAAAAACAATCCATAAAGGTATAAAATATAATTTCATGTTGATATTCATGAACCAGATATGCTAGCAGCTTAAATTTTTTGTAATTATAAACTGTCATGTGGATTCAGAAATGACCTTGCAGGCAGTTTGGAGATACTGTGTACAAGGGATAACAAAAATCTGAAGCAATTACGGAATATCGTGGTTATTTATGATGACATAGTGAAAATACAATCACAAATTTTGTTAAATAGATTGCTCTTTCAATCATAGATGTATTATTACAGAAACTCAACATAGTTCAATAAGCCAGAAGCATTAAAAAGTTTGTTCCCATAAAATAGTAAAAGTGTTGTGAGAAAAGATGTGTGTTTGGAATTTGTTTGTTATTCACAAATTCAAATAGTACAACAATAATCATTGGAGTTTAAATGCTACACATGATAGAACTGGATACAATATGCAAATAAGCTCCAGTCTGTTGCTCTCCCGTTGCATCAAACCACTTTGAACAGCTTATATATGAAATATGAGAATGTGTTATTGTTGCTGATGGAAAATTTGTAATTAAAGCTGACATTAAATTAGAATGGATATATTTGTTTTATGTCCATTTTCAAGACAACGAATGATCTTTGAAATTTATATTTTCTACTTACAGTATCCTGATGATTATGTTATTTTTGACAATGTGAAAAATCATCTTCAGAACGTTCTTAATTTTATATTTAGTAATTTATGGTAAAAAATAAATAAAACTCATCATCTGTCATATACCAAAACATAAATAAATCTAGACAGTTCTTAGCCAAGATAATTAATTTAAAGATTTGATTCAATATAACTTTTTTAAAAAACAGAAAGACTGGTTTGGATATTGAGGTGGGACCAATCTTCAATGTAATCCTGCTGCATGTAGGTAAGTTAACTAATGCAACTGAATTAGTTGGTATTTAACACTGATTTTTTTTTGGTCAATTTATTGCATGAAAGTGAGAGCAGGATCTAATATCCACATAACTGGTGTGAGAATTTAAGAATGCAGCATAATTCTAGAACTACGATAACAAATTCATAAAACAACTGATATATTCATTGGGTTGTGGATGTGAAGCAAATAAATAACTTTCTATATATATATTACCATAAACTTCCATATGATTTTCACAGTAGAAGCTGATCCAGTTTATATTATAAAATGCTATTTGTGTATTATCCTGTCTACTAAACTTGGCAACCTTTTTTTAATTATCCAGTTAAGTATGTTTTTTTTTTCAATTTTATTTTACCGAATATGTATTAATTATTAAGTTTAAAAAAAATAATAAATCAATTATAATCGTCACTTACCCTTCTCTATAAGTAATGCATAAACATTTCTTCTTTTTTTTTCATATTAATAAGTTGACATCTGTGTTGATGGGCATGATGTTTGTTAATTTATTTATTTTTACTTTTATATTAATGTTGACTTATTCCAAAAAAATACTATAGTGGAAATATTATAAATAATTTTTGCAGAAATTTTTTTTTATGTAATAATAATAAATGTAAATATTAAATACGATCGCTTCTTGTCACCCATTTTCTTTTAATTCTTTTGTTGTACAAATCCTAATTGGCAGATTCAATTAAGGTCCAAACTTTTGATTGGTCAATTATAGAATCAGCATTAAAAATTTCTTTTAAAACTATATTTTGGTTTAGTTTCTAAAATGCAATTAATAATTTGTTGGATTATTAAAGCAAATGAAAATTTTTAAAATAATAAATTTCTATTTATAATTGATGAAAATCTATTAAAATGTATGTTTGTTATCCAATTATAAATTGAAGTCATACATTGTTGATTTTTCTTTATCAATTTGCCTTCCTGGAAAAGTAAATATTTTCTATTAAAATCTGAATTCTTCTAAAATAATTTATGTGTCACACATATTTGTGAAAAAAAATCATAAAAATATTTTCTACTAAAATCTGAATTCTTCTAAAATAATTTATGTTTCACACATATTTGTGAAAAAAATCATAAATGTGTTAAAAAGGGGAGGGATTCTAAAACATACTTTTACTTGAAAACTCAAAACTCAAAATTGAACTGTCAAAATTCATTAACAGATGATCTCTGGCAGAGAAAAAAACCAATGAGCACCTTGAAAGGCAGTGCTTACATTACTGTTATACCATTAAAGTTAAATATTGATTTATTGTAAATACATTTTAAAAGTGGCAGCATTATTCAATGTGGTTTTCTCAATAAAATAACCATAAAAATGGCAAAATAATATTAAAAATAGTGGTTTGAAAGCAGGGTAAAGCCATATACAAAAATGACCAGTCTATGCAATTTATGAGTTAAATATTTATTGTATGCCCCTGAAACTATATAATTTAAAAAAAGATTGCAAAGCTTGGTAGAAAGGATAATACAAAAATATCTATAAAATTACCTCAAAAGATATTACCTCAAAAGATATTAAATATATTAAATTTATTAAGCGCAATCAGACAATATAATAATAAACATGAAAGGCTAAAACCTTCGACAGATGCACTTTAAAAATGCTTTTGTGACAGCCAATCAGATGTAATAATGACTGCACATGGAACTCTCAATTCAAAAACACAAGCCAGAAATATGAGAAAAAGATGGAACTCACCTTCTTCTCTATTTAAATTTATATATAAATAAACTTCTGTCAAAGATTTTAGCCTTTCATGTTATTATTATATCATCTATTTGCTTTTAATAAATTTAATATATTTACATTTGTTACTACCATTTCATTACATTTGAAAATTGCTTCATAATAAATCGAAAGATTTCACATTGTTTATTTATATATAATATTTAGTGAATTAAATGTGAAGGTATTTTAAGCTTCACGCTATTTATTAGTTTGGAATGCTTGATTCTGGCTTATTTATATATAAATTTAAGTAGACAAGAAAGTGAGTTCCATCTTTTTCTTGTATTTCTGGCTTGTGTTTTTGAATTGAGAGTTCCATGGGCAGTAATTATTACATCTGATTGGCTGTCACATAAGCATTTTTAAGGTGCATCTGTCAAAGATTTTACTAAAAAGATATTCTAAAAAAAATTAATAATTATCTCAAAGTTATTGTAAAAAAAAAAATCCAGCGAAATCTTTTATTGGAATTAAATGGCAGAAAATAAAAAAACAATGGAGCTACAATTATGCATGATGAATTATTTCAAAAAAAATAAAGTTTGATGCAGAAGTTAAGAGATTGCATCATAAAATAAATAGACAAGAGTTACCATGCTACACATATAGACTTAGTTTTCAAAATTCATTATTTATTTTATACTCTTTTATACCTTCTTTTAAAGAAACAGTATGTGGGTAATCTATATAAATGCAATCGTTTCATCTTTTTTGTTCCTGGAGTTGAAATATCCATATTCATCTGCCATATAGAAATTGCTCTGTTTAGATGTAATGAAACAAAAAAAAAATCATAAACAGTAGCAAAAAATGCATATATTTAACTTTCAAAACAATAAGCACACTATTCAGTTTACACAATGAAGCTTGAGAGCTAAAAGTACCTAAATCACTTTCTAGATAAGTAGAACAATAATATTGTCAGAATGGTTGCATTCAACACATTTTTTGCTTGAATGCCATGATTCTCTGAGCAACTACCCATGTTATTATTAAATCCATAATTAGATGCTGGAGAAAAGGATTCATTGTGAAAAGCAATTAATCAATATTGCAGTGATAAAAACTTTCAACAGTCTGTGGATATAGGCAACAATATTTATTTAGTCCTAATGAATTACTGAGCACCTAGAAAATTGATTGCAGGTATCAGCCAATAATATTTCATGAAAACACAATGAGATCAACAAGAAGCTCACCAAAAAAAAAATCTTAATTCTTAGCAGACCCTTGAATACTATCATATTCTGCTGGAAAATAATTGCAATTACAAGTTGTAAAATCTTATTTATAAATCTTGCTAGCAATATAAGAACAATAGCCAACAAAGTTATCAAGTATGTTATAATGATAGATCAAATTAGCCTTGTAGTTACATTGCTATTTGATATCTATTTCTAAACATTGACTATTCCTATCCTCATGTACTTCTGCCATATCACTCTCTCTGAAAATGCTTTGCAGATTTAAAAGAAAACAGAAGCACTAAAATTGCAAGCTTCTGTACCAATATTTGCTACATTCACTGTTCTAAGGATAACAATGTTTATGATAAAAATTCTACGACTATCATTCCAGCTTGCAGTGTTTTTCAAAAATGAATTTTACTCCCAATCTTTGTAAACCTGTATAATCAATAGATAAGTCCTCATTATATCCACATTTGATGCTATGCTATTCATGGCTTACAGCCTCATCATTAACTTGGCAGAAAATTTGACACTGTCTGCTACCAAATTTAATATAGAGATCTACATGAACATCAATCTATCAATGAGGATTAACTACTCTGCAAGTAACTGAAATACCAGTTTTCATATTCTAATAGTTATTTGATAAATCCACCATCAACCCAGTTTTAATTATACAGTATCAATTGTATTTAAAACTGCTTAGGTACTTTCTTCCTTTAGTGCTGAACTTTGCTATGGTGCAATTTAAACTATATTGCATTCCTTTTAGCAAATTCTCTGGAAACAAAATATAGTACAGATGAAAAAATTGGTTGCTTAAAAAAATAAGATTTCTAAAATATTGTATGTACCCATTGCCCTGTTACTTAGAATAATGGAAAAAATAAAATGGACTTTTATGGTTCCTTTTGAGTAGCTAAAAAAAAACCTGAAGAAACTACAATTATAGCATAAATCTGATGAAAGAGGATGCAAATTATAATATCCTTGAAATAAATGAATTTCTTTCCAAAATAAATATTTAGTTTTCAGCATGAATTAAAGTAGTCTGTTCTGATAAAAAAGGGATAGCCAAGGACCAATTAATGCTCTTGTTGTGGAAGTAAAGCTTACCATTCAGAAACACTTCAGTATACGAAAACATCATTCAAGCTTAATTTGGGCCATATAAGGAAATAAAAAAAAAAGCTCTCAATATTAAAAGTAATACAAGCTGTTTTGCAGATTAACTTTGCCTTATTATCCGATATTAAAATCTGTGAAATATATTTTTTTTTATATTAAGAAATAAATTTATTTTGAAAACTACATGAATTACGGTATATAAATTTCTTGAAATGAAGGATTCATGGGTGTCCCACTGCATGTTTTGTCCCCACAAGGGGCTGAAATATTTTTTTGTCTAAACTACTTGGTAATTTTACAATAAATCAGGCTTTGGTTCATAATTCATATTTGTACTACTGTCCAAATGCCATTTCCCTTACTTTCACTGCTCAATTTATTAAGACATACTTAGTAAACCATTAAAACTTAAATATAAATTTCAATTATTTGATTTTAATAATCAACTACAGCAGCTCCGAAAAAATGTTGATTAACAAATAAAGTCAACACTTAGAATGAACTAATAAATCAGTTTTAAATGTGATTCATATGCTTTGTACAAATCAATCCTAGGTATAATTGAAGTGATATCTGGGGGTTATTTCAAATAGTGCTGCATTGAGAAAAGATTAGTTTTTAATATTAATAGTTAACCATAGATATAATTTAGACAATCAAATGAAACACTGGTGTTGATATTTTTTTAATTATACACATTCCATAAGTTACAGAATTTGCCTGAAGGTTTACGATTGAATATTAGATGTAATATGTTGGACTATTTACATCATCTGTCGTTAAATGTTGAAAAATTTTGACTTTTCACATACAAACTGTTTATGCATTACTATCAAGTTGTTTGTATTTGAAAAGTTTACAATTTTCTACACATTCAACATATAGCTGATGATGGAAATAATCAAACATATTATCACATAGTTATAGAATTCTTAAAAAAAATTGATATAAAATAATATTAAGATGGCTAAAGCAGGAGACTTGTGAAATTAATGTATAAGAACTTTTAGTTAATGAGGAGTGGGAAATTACTTTAGAAATTAAATTATCTTCTCCCCATTTTTGTTTTTTTTAAAGATTAGTAAAAAAAAAAAAAAAGCAAGTCATATTCTCTTAATTTTTTCATCAAATCAAAATACATGGTTATTGCCTCAGTATAGGCAAAGCTTTCTCTTAAATAATTTTAACCTTATCTTTGTAACAAACAGCAAATATTGTACTGGCAAAGCTATTTCTGCCAACTGCTTGGTTTTGTTACTAATTTTTGTAGCTCATGTAAAACCAATATATTGTGATAACAAGCTGAAATCCCTTGTATTCTATAAACATTTGAATAATGACAATGATATATATATATATAAAGTTCTTCATAAATGTATTTTCCATTTCTAAAGATATATATATATATTGTAACCAGACACCCCATACAACCTCTTTACCTCAGTTGTCACTATTTCCTGATGAGTATATTGTAGGAAGGAACCATCAATTGGATTTCCCCAATACAGATGTCACCCCCCTACAATATTTTTTGCTCATCGGAGGACATAGCATCATAGAGACTGGAAACACCTAGAAATTTATATTTAGTTTCCCCATACGGCACCCCTACAGTTCCATCTCACTACAACCTGACTTATCTAGGTCTAGTTATGCCGGACATAGCTCAGGAGGCATGAGATTCTCATAAACAAGTGCAATGAATGACAAGTGATGCAACATGAACAACTGGATTGGTTTTATATAACAATAAATTTATTTCATAACATTTGTTAAGATCATTAGTTCTCCATAGTTATTTTGGACAATAATTCCATAAAGTTCATCATTAGTTCGTTTTTGATATAGTTCATCTTTAGGATCCATTTTCTGGTAAGCGCATATTTTCTTGGGTTCAATTGATCAGTTTCTCCTCATTGGTAACATATTTATCCACGGTGTCCTTTAATTATTTAGTTGTGGTTTAAATACTATTCATTGATCCATGTACAGCTGCATTTTTGTTATAGACATTTGTAATTCCTTCTTTTAAAGATGTGTATTATTTTTTTAAGTCTTTCTAATTCTTCCAGGTATAACCGTGTTTTGCACATAACATTTATTATTCCATCAGCTAGAGACGTATTTCAATTATATAGCATTTAGACTTCATCCAGATTGATATATGTGGTATATTTGATCTATGCTAGTGCAGACATATTTTGTTTATTAAAATATAATCATTTATGATTTATTCCATTAAAGATATTTTGGTTATAATCATATAGGTATTTGGGATTTATTTCCACACAGACATAGCGGGTGTCTAAAATATGAGTATTCATGATTTATTCCAACAAAGACATATTTTGTATATCAAACATAATCATTTGCGATTTATTCCATTATAGACGTATTTTACAGATATAAGTATTTACTCTTTATTTTAATTCAGACATATTTCGCATATAAAAAGATAATCATTGATGATTTATTTCATTAAGGACACATTTTGATTATAGACATCTAAGTATTTATGATTTATCCCAATAAAAACATATTTTGCATATAAAAATATGAGTATTTATGATTTATTTCCAATACAGACGTGTATTGTATACAAACTTATAAGTATTTATTTCAATACAAACGTATTTTGCAGAGAAGATTTAAGTATTTATTCTTTATTTTAATTCAGATGTATTTTGCATATAAAAATATAATCATTTATGATTTATTTCAAGAAAGATGTTTTTCGATTATAAACATATAAGTATTTATTCTATTTCCACACAGTTGTATTTGGTATATAAAATGTATAAGCATTTATGATTTATCTTAATAAAAACATATTTGCATATAAAAAATACAATCATTTATAATTATAAATATGCGACTTTTTTCGCATTAAATAGTGAAGCTATAATTGAACTATGATGTATAATAGGTCTGCTTAGCACTTTCAAGATTTAATGTTCGAATCTCATACTCATAGCTTTGTGAATGAAGACTGTTGTGATTTATTGTACACATATGCAAGATGTTTTGTGATTATAAACAGATCATTACCTTCATTTTCATACAGTGTGTTCATCCCCTACAGGTCACTACTGCATTTCAAAAAGGGGTCGGTTTATTTAGGCTGAATGGCATTATTTAATTTCCATTGCTATTCAGCCAGGCATGGCTTGGATATTAATGGCAGCAGATAGAGAAAAAGCTATTGCTGACTAGCCTTTCATCCTTATGCTTCCCATATTAATACTTTTCTTTTCAACATCCAACAACTGTAGGGTTCACGCTTAGTAAAACTAGATTTCTCAGCTGGGATAAGCTTTGTGGCTGAAAATATATTCCAAAGGTGACTCTGCACTAAAATCACTTGGCAACTAAACAACACATAGGTAGAACTCTTTTTTGAACTTCAAACTCCACTATTATACCCTGATCAAGTCTCTGGATTAATCCAGCATGACTACACTGTATCTGATTTGTCAAAAAGCTTTCATTTAAGCCCATGTGATTTTCTCTTCTTGATGATTGGATATTTTAGTTTCAGCGGGAACAGATGAGGAATTAGGCAGATTATCAAATTTGGAAAACAAGGCAGTGATTATTACACTTTGTACACAACATCATTTCGAAAATTAAAAATATATTTTAATAAATGCCAGTTTTAAATGCTTAAAGATGTATTTATTTCATGATTTAAAGATTATAACAATCAGTGATGAAGATTTATCTTTTTTTTTTAAACTCTTAATCTTTATTTAAAATAATGATTTTCTTTTTCTTCTCTTAAATTTAAACATTTTGCTTTTTTTTTGTAAGATTATTGAAAAGTTGGATTCTTTTATATACATCTGTTCTATTTCAATCAATCACTTTAGGTGGAAGGGGAAAATAACTCTAAATTCGTGAAACATGTCTGTTTCAATATATTGTGAAAAGTTTTTTCTATAAACACAATCAGCTTACTTTATAGAAAAGTCATATGTTGGATTTTTTCTTACAAAAGTTGCAAAAAAAGACATTGAAATGGTTTTTATCTCTTGAAATATGAGGGGGGAGTACTGATACAATATTCATATTCACAAAATCATCATCACCTAAGATTATCTAAATAGTTTACATTTTGAATAAAATTACATGCTTTTTATTTAAAAACAATATTCTCATAGAATACCTTAAAACAGGAATACAACATTTCTCATAAAACCATGCTGAAACATAATTTTCACTAGGAAAAAAAAGAACTTTGCAAAATTGTGTGTATAAAAAAAGTGCCTTATGCTATTTATATATTAACAAATTCACATTTTGCTTTCACTCTATCACATAAATATGCATTGCAGAAACATGTTTTGTAAAATAAATGTTTTTGACATTTTTTTACAAATGAATTCCATTATACTTTACATAGATGTTATATAATTTTAAAATATAAATGCCTCTTTATATCAAATGTGTCCTTATTTCTTTTACATTATTTGTATATAGTTTATAATCATAGAATGCACTTATGTAAAATACATATTTCCATGCAATTTATGTTGTCATTTTCTCTATATTGTTGATTTATTCTTTAGAAATACATGATTATATAAATGTTTGTGTTTTTACTGTCAAAGATTTTTTTCACTTATCCCTCAGCAATCAACTTCCAAAAATTGTATTGCGCTGAATGGTAAGACTGACTAACTCTAGAATAATTACTAGAGGGGGTGGTGAGCATAGAAGCGTTGATGAAGAGTGAAATAGAAAAAGAATGTTTTCCTCATTTTTTCTCCCAATTAGTATACTCCTGACGAATGGACATGTTAAGGCTGTAAGCCTAAAAGTAAAACAAAAAAGAAGTTAACTTGTACAAAACAGTTGTAATCTAAGGACTGCTAAAATATAATGAACTGTATCAATACAACAATACAAGGTAATTGAAAAGGACTATGTTAGTTTTAGTTCCACCGTAAATAATCAAACTAATGTATCATCGGATAACTTATATTGGTAATCCTTGGTTTTTTGTATCTTAATTTCTTGTTATAAATGCTTTTTGTTTACTATAATAATAAAATAACTAAGTTAAAAACCTCTATGAGTCCAACTTTATTTATGCAATTTCAGCTGTTTTAACTCCCTGAAAACACTGCAGATGGCGCAGTCAGACAAAATAATGGAGATCGTCATTTTGTAAACAAAAGAGAGAAGATAAAAAGCAATTTCAAATAGCTCATACGAACATGGCTTTTCCTTCGCAAAATATCCGAGAATTTGAGATTGGAAATCCAGCTGGAAAGACCCTATATTTGGAACAATACATGAGGCTGAATAAAATCGAAGATGATGAAACTAAAGCCTCAACATTATTCTTCACTGGAATAGATGTATTGCAAATTGCCAAACAATTAGTAGACAATAATACCCCAGAAAAGTTATCGTACACAGTATTAGTGGAAAACTTACTGCATATTTTCAGCCTGCAGTTACCAAAAGGATCGCATGCTCACAGTTTAGAATGTGAAAACAGCACTCATTCGAAACCTACTGAGTATAATATTATGTTGCAAACTTTGGCACGAGACTGTCTATTCCCTGATCTTGACATGCTCTTAGATCAATTTCTCTATGGCATGATCAACCATAATTTGAGAAAATTATTGCTCA
The DNA here is from genome assembly GCA_028023455.1 of Epiperipatus broadwayi. Classification (NCBI taxonomy): domain Eukaryota; kingdom Metazoa; phylum Onychophora; class Udeonychophora; order Euonychophora; family Peripatidae; genus Epiperipatus; species Epiperipatus broadwayi. Next base: position 1,448,084 of record JAQFVV010000170.1, read on the forward strand.
GTGAAAGACATCGATTACAACACTGAAATTACTAAATGTATTGCTCATAAGATGACGGTAACAAACGCGATGGAATTCCAAGCTGGAACTAAGGAAGCAAATATTGCTGTACATGTATGTAAAACAGAAACAGGGGAAACATCATCACGAACGCCAAGAGAGGATTTTATTTGTTTTTGTTGTGGCATAAAGGGACACGTAGAGTTTGCAAATTAAAAAACCAAAAATGCCATATTTGTGGCATAAAGGCCACATGGCAAGTATTTGCAGAAAAAATAACAATAAACAACAATCACATGTAAAATCAACCAGAACCATGGACAAAAGGTCAGAAATTAAGAGTCAAACCTAAGATAAGTCAACAGATTATACTAGATTTAATATCATGGAAACTAAAGGTACAATGTAGATAGACAGTGGAGCAGGACTATTTATCATGTCTCTAATGGACTGGAACAAAATATATTTGACTCACAAGTCAAAATCAATTATAGACAAAACAAATGTAATTGCCACAGATGTGAATGGTAATAACAAACAAACTGTGGGAAAGTTTGTTCCAATAAAATTAAATAATAAAAAAAAACCCTACCTTTGTTTATAGTCAAGCTGAACATCAAACCCTTACTAGGCTGAAATTGGTTCCGGCCGTTGCCATATCCATCCAGATTAACGAACAGTAAAACTGGAAAATAATGCGTAAGCAGTTCCCAAAAATCATAGAGGAAAACTTGACTGTTTTACGGAGTAAGTTCAGTAAATATTGAACTAACTGAAGATGCACAACCAGTGATGTGTAAACCCTGGAAAGTGCCTTTTGCACTCAGAACCAAGATTGAGAGTTTAGCAAGTCTCATAAAGAAAGGCATCTTATCACCCATAAAAGATTCAGATTGGGCCATTTCAATTGTGGTAGTAGCAAAACTGGATGCAAGTTCATGGATCTGTGATTATAGGGTTACAATAAACCGTTATCTAAAGAAAAGTGCATATCCCATTTCCAAATGTCTCAGAAATACTGGCATCACTTCAGAAAACTATTTTTGCAAACATTGAACTGAAGGTCTGCTTTCCACCAGATCCCAATCACTGATAAAACAGCTAAAATATTAACCTTGAGTACACATGTTGGACTTTTCCAATGTAACAAATTGCCATTTGGATTTACGACAGCCCCAATATTTTTCAATCCAAGATCGATCAATTAATGCATAATGTGAAGAGCATAATCCCCTATCTGGATAACTTGTTAATCTATGCTCAGAGATAGAATTAGAAGAACATGTACTTACCATGGTGTTGTAGACTGGAACGAGTGGGAATTAAAAATTAACATCACCAAAAGCATTTGATCTATGAGGAAAATGAAGTTTTTAGGACATATCATTAACCAAAATAGTAAACACCCAAATCCGGGAAAGGTCATGACCATAGAAAATGCTATCACACCAAAAAATGTTAAGGACTTGCAGGTTTTCTTGGGATTACTTTGTTTCTTCAAAATTTTCTTGAAGGGAAAATCACACAAATTAAAAAAAAACCTGTATATATTACTATGCAAAGGGCATCGCTGAAGTGGCAGGCTGGACAACAAATCACATTCCAGACAACAAAAGATCTATTATCTTCAGAAAGCCTATTAGTACACCATCAGAGTGATCAAGAAATTAGTCTCCACAGATGCTTCCGAGAATGGAGTTGGAGCTGTAATCTCTCACCAAATGGTCATGAACATCAGATTGCATATGCCTCCTGCACTGTCATCTGAAATCAACTACAGTCAATTGGATAAAGAAGCCCTCACTATTATTTTTGCAGTAAAAAAGTTCCACCAGTATATCTACGGCAAAAGTTCACCATGTGTATGGACCATTGTTCATTATTGGGCATATTGGGAAAAAAAAACTCCCGACTATAACAGCCAAAGGATATTACAATGGATATTCTTGCAGCCTATAACTACAACTTAATGTGTAAATCAGAAAAACAAATACCACATACAGATGCTCTATCATGCCTACTGTTAAAAGCTAATATGCTGCATGAATTTATCGAGTAAATCTACTAGTAGTCAAATTGAATACCTTAAATAGTACCAAGGTAGCAGAATGGACACTTAGAGACCATGGCTGTCACCAGCTAAAAGGTAGATCAAAAAAGGATGGCCTAACCCTTGTCCAAAAATTCTACATACAGCTATCTAGAATGCTCATCAGTATCTGTCAATCTGTAATGATTACATCACTAGAGCAGATCAAGAGTTCATACCTATGGAGGAATGACAATAGGTATTAAAATTACTTCATGCTGGACACCCTGGGATAGTAAGGATGAAGGCCCTATCTCAATCATGTGTGGTGGTCACATATTGACCAAGAAATTAAGAGAATGGTGAAACAATGTCATAATTGTCAAAGTGCTGTCATAATTGTCAAAGTGCAGCCAACTTGCCAAATGAAACATTGTTCTTGGTGTGAGCCTAGTAAACCCTGGGAATGTGTTCACATTGACCACACAGGCCCTATAAATGGACCCTTGGTTTTAACCGTTCTGGACTCTTACAGCAATTGGACTGAATACTATTTAGTCAAATCAGTTGATGCCAATTATACCATAAAGGCTCTCCAAGAAATTTTTGCCACACATGGATATCCAAATACACTGGTATCAGATAATGGGATGGGTTTCACATCTACAAATTTTGAAAATTACCTGTCTAAAAGGGGGGTTTAACATGTACTGACAGCTGCCTATCATCCTGCCTCAAATGGATTGGCGAAAAGGTAGTCCAAAGTTTAAAAAAGGGTTTAAAGAAAATAAGCTACACAAAAATGGATGAAGCTTTAATGGAGATCATGTTTTTCCAACATTTCCTATCTCAATCAAATAATGATAAATCACCTGCCGATCTATTATTCAGCAGGACTTGCCATACACAAATGTCAGATTATTCCTTGGGAGGAAAAGACTGAAAAGACCCCAGACACTCATAAACATTTTCCAAAGTTTAGAAGGAATGATCTAGTATGGGTACAAGACATTATAAAGTGGACACCTGGAATTGTTATAAATCCAGTGTACAGAGTTACACCATTAGATGATAACAACTTTTATTGAAACTGCTCACCAATGGGAATCTTTAACAAAGGAGAAAAGGGAAATGCTACTGCAAATTCCACAGGAAAAGAATCTTCTTGTTGAACCAGACATATTAATTATAATACACCCTTACCCCGCTTAATGATTGGCTACTTAACGATATTTCACAAGAGCGATCATCAGTTTGTACCCACTACTTCGATGTACAATCGATTATTCACTATAACAATCGGGGGAAAAAAATTTACAAATTTTTTGGCAGCCATCTCGAATTTTGCGTCACTGATGACATCAGAGAATATGTATTTTAAATACATTTTACCCAAAAGCAAAAATACATTAGGTATATGTATACTTTGCTGTAATTGTATAGCACTTACGTTTTATTCATAAAGCACAATGTTATTGTTGCATTCAGTGCTTTGATTATAAAATGTATAAACTTAAAATATATATAATTACTTAATATATACATATAAGTGTTGAATGTCTAGAAAAATTAAACTTTATTTAAATATAATGTACAGTACTTGGATTATTTAAATAAAGTTTAATTTTTCTAAACATTCAACACTTATATTAGATGATGAAAATAGTACAACTGAAATACCATCACAAACTTTCATGAAAACACTAAATACTAATATTAAATTGCATATGTGTGTTCCTTCATTACGTACACTCAAGTGGTTTCAAATCAAAAGAAAAATAACATTTTAAAATGTTTATTGGCTTAAAATGAGAATGTTGAATTAGAAAAAAAAATGTGTTAATTAATAATTTTTCTACACGAGCAGGGGGGGGGAGGCAATATTACATTAGTAAAAATATAGTGAGAAAAATAAACTTGGTGTATGTTTTAGATTAGAACAATTTTTTTTCTTCTAAAATAAGTTGATTTTTTTTTTCTAAATTGACTGATTTACAATATGCATTAATAAGTCTTTATGTTCAATTAAATAATTTATAATTAAACAATGCTTTTTAATTTGAATAATTTCACATAAGTAATAAACATAAATGTACAGTACTATAATACAAATTTTAAAAAAATGCACTTCAGTATGGATTTTTTTTCATTACGATGAAAAACTTCTGCGAAGAATCTAAAAACTCTTAAATTCAAATTTAGTTTCACTTTCTCTTTCTTTTTGCTGTACTGTATTTTTTAAACAGTGAAAATATGCATTTTTTTCCTAGTGATATAAAACTTTTCTTTTAGATACCATATTGTCATCATTGCCATCAAAAAAAATCAAGAAAATCTTTGAGCTTGGAAACCAATGTGGATATTTTACATTGACTGGAACCAACCAATTTTTTCCCCATAGACCCCCATTATATATACGTATTCTGCATATACAATATTCTTGCTTAATGATGAGTTTTGGAGGACCAATTGCCATCACTAAGCAAGATAAAGGTGTACAAAAAAACAGACTGCACTAGCTCTGCACACAATCAAACAAACCAGGAAAGTGAGACATCCTGTTCTCAGAAACTCACAAGAACACAGATTACCGATCAGACTAAAAGACTATGATCTAGAGTGAGGGGAAGTGCACTGAATGGTAAGACTGATTAACTCTACAAATGACTAGAGGGGGTGGTGAACATTGATGAAAAGTAAAATAGTAAAAGAACATTTTTTTCTCATTTTTTCTCCAGATTAGCATACTCCCGATGAATGGACATTAAGGCTGTAAGCCTAAAAGTAGAAATAAAGGAATTAACAACCTGTACAAAACAGTTGTAATCTAAGCACTGCTAAAATATGATGAACTGTATCAATACGGGACGTTAGTTTTAGTTCCACCATAAATAATCAAACTAATCTATCATCGGATAACTGAAATTGTAATGTTAATAATCCTTGGGTTTTTGTATCTCAATTTCATGTTGTAAATGCTTTTTATTTACTATAATAATAAAATAACTAAGTTACAAACCTCTAAGAGTCCAACCTTATTTATGCAATTTCAGCTGAGTTTTAACTCCCTGAAAATACTGCATGTATCTTTAAATATAAGCAAAGTATTTGTACTTAATATAGTTGCAATTATTTTCAAATTCATGTTTTAATTCAGTGGCTCTCAATCTTCCTAATGCCATGACCCTTTAATAGTTTGTTGTGGTGACCCCCAACCTTAAAATTATTTTTGTTGCTATTGTTATGAATCGAAAATGTTTTCCAATGGTCTTAGGCGAACCCTGTAAAAGGGTTGTTCGACCCTCAGGTTGAGAACCAGTTTTTAATTAGAAAAGGCCCAATAATGGAATTAAAAAGCAATTGCAATAAGACAAATAGATTGAGCATATATAATTTAAACTATTTAAAAAAAAGATGTCATAAATTAATATTATAAAAATGTCATACATCACACGACCCCACTTCTTTTTTAAGCTTTTAAAACATAAACAAAGAGCTTTGCTAATTGCTCAACTAGCTTTTGAGATAAATACTTAGCAAAAGAAAGCATTTAAAATATCTCTATCTGAAAACCACCACCCCATCTCTTCACCAATTGTTTCATGCTTTTGGCACTCCTCAGAGGAGTTAGGATAGTTTCAGACCCTAGCTCTAAAAGCACCAACCCAAAGTCAGCATTTATCTAAGAGTTGACCATTGAGTAGAAAATCTAAAATTTTCAGACACTTGAATGTCTTCAAACCCTGCTAACTCAAATAGCTATATGGGGCAGAGATCTTCAGCCAAATCATATATTAGAAGTCTTAGCAATATAACATCGCTTAAGACAAAGCGAAGACTAAATAGTAAATGACCCATTTCTTAAGCTTGTAAAAAATAGATTTTGCTAATTGCTCAATGCTTGTCGAGATAAATGCTTAGCAAGAATGTTTTCTCAAAGCTTGTTGAGCAATTAGCAAACCTTTGTTTACATTTTATAAGCTTAAAAAAAGAAATGGGATCATGTGATATGACTATTTTATTTTTTATTGGCTATTTAGTCTTTGCTTCAAGTCTTAAGAAATGCTGTATTGCTAAGACTACTAAAATATGGTTTGGCTGAAGATCTCTCAGCCCCATATAGCTATTTGAATTAGATAGCTGGGTTTGAAGACATTTAGGTATCTGAAAATTTCAATTTTCTACTCAATGATAAATGCTGGCTTGGAGTTATTTTTAAAATCTAGGGTCTGAAACTACCCTAGCACGTCTCTGAGGAATGCAGTCATGGGACAGGGGGTGATTTTCAGATATTTTAAATGCATTCTTTTGCTAAGCATTTATCTCAAAGTTTATTGAGCAATTAGCAAAGCTTTGTTTACCTGTTATATATCACAATTTATGTATACGTAACTACATTACTTCAATTGCCATGTCTTGTTCACCGATTCATCCCCCCCCCCCATGTATTCTTAAATGTCCTCATTTCAAGTAAGGAATCAGTGTTGTAATAAAAAAAAATTGTAATGTGTATGTAACATTTATACACACTATTTCATAAACTTTTTTTAAGATTTGTTCAATAAACTGATGATTTAATAATCCCCAATAATCCATTATACTGTTTAAAAAAAAAAAAAAATCCCCCCCCCCGCAAGGTCTCAAAAAAAAAAAAAAAAAAGAGATCAATCAAGTTTTAAAGATAATGAAAAACGCAGATATTTTACTGAAATCTTATCCTAAATACAGACCTTAGATGTAAAAATTATTGTATAAGTATTTAGAATATAAGAAAAAATCTTTTTGAAATCAAATGTTAGATCTTCCAGGAAAACAGGAAAAAAGAAAGTTTATATTGCAGAGGTAAACATAATAATGAATGCAGAAGTTGGTTTCAAAAAATAAATAAAGTTCTTGCAATTATTCAAGTTTATCTACCAAGTGGCAGGTGTAAAAAATATGTAAATGCCATAAAAATAAAATGATGCAGTAGTTGACAAAGAAATTAAGCATTGTTTGAATAGTATTTTAAAATATAATTGAAGGTTGTTGAAAACTAGAGATGGAAAATGGAAGTAAAAGATGGTAAGACTCAAGTTTTTATTATAAATATGGAATGATTCATGTAGTTATCAGATTTTCAATGAAATGGATGGCTGAAGAATTGTGGGTTGGAGTAGTTTGAAGCCTGTCCATTAAAGTATGAAGATTGGCTATCTTATTATAAAGCTGAACATTGGCTATCTTAATATAAAGCTGAACACTGATTGCATGTGTGGAAATAGTAATCTGGGCCAACTGATGATTGCTAGTTTAGCATAAAATACGTGTATTGGTGATTATTTATCTTTTCAACATGTGTGATCAGCAATATGATGGCATGAAGAGTTGAGGGTCATGTGAAAGTCTGAGTTCGAATCCTTATATATTATAGTATATATGTGCATGTGTCTATATATGTGCAGGTGTGTAAGCCTGTAGTGTATTAAATTAAATATTAGAAATGTCACTATTAAAAAAAAATATTTAAAAAATAATACTAAATAGTTATTCTTTGATTACATTTGTTTTAAATGTTGGTATTAGTTAATATTCTCACTATATAATTAGTACTGAAAAAATGTTCAATATACACATTTAGGTACCAACCTAGAAAGCATTATATAACAGAATTCATTCTGAAGATATATTAACCATTTTATCTTACAGGCATATATAATTAGATTAAAACATTACTGTAGACGTTACTAATTTTATACATATTGGAGAATTGATGCATCGTTCAATAAGACCTAAGACCATCGTAGTTAATGCTGATGTTGAATGGCAAAATGATTGCCTCTAGTAGCTTTAAATAAACTCCAAATGTAGAGACATACAGCAAAAACTTGTTAGAAAGTACATTTTTACCACTGATGGCAATATTTAACAGTATAAATGACATACAAAATCAATCTTCATATCTTTTTTAGATTTTCCCCTGGTGGACAATGTCAGAGCTTATTATTTATTCCCACTAGAGCATTAAACCAGTGAATTCTTTGAAGTATTTAGTAACTACATTTTCAAATCATTTTATTCAATCTTTTAAACTTATTCATTGAATATTGCTAACACTCTGTTGATGACAAAACCAAAACTAGGTACACTAGGTGCTTGTTCCTATTACTTTGGCATTTAAAAAAAATATTTTTAATCAAACTGAAAATTAAAGATTACACCTGGGTCTCGTTTTATGCGGATTTTATTGCGATTTTGACATTATGTGATTCAAGTTTCTTCTTAATATTCTTCATATTTCACTATATTTATTAGATATCAAGAAATTTAAATTATTAATAACTTATTTTGACTTGAAATACTTTTTTTTCTTTCAAAAATATAACGTTATATTAGCAGCGTACGTTAATATGGCCATAAGCTGTATTTAGAATCTTAGCTTCTATTTAAATAACCTTATACTGAGTAAATAATAATAGATTTATACATACGTAAACAAATACCACAATAAATATTCAAAAATTTTAAAACGTATTTTGTTAGATATTAACAGAAATTTTTTAGATTTTTAAAGTAAATAATAACGAAGATTTTGATTTTATAAACTGAAAATAATCTTTCAAATGATAATGTCTAACTTTTTGTTTTGATTACGATCTCATTTTTTTAATATAGAAACAGCACAAGACTGGAAGTGCTTGTACATGTCACGAATCTGATTTCTTACTAGTTCACAAACGAATGATTATATATATAAAAAAATGTAAAATTAAATACTGTAGTTAATCAAAAAAGTTTGTCTTGTATTAATTTTTTTCATATTTGAAATTTTTTATTAGTCATACTTTATTTCCTTATTTTTTTAATGCGAATTTTAAAGTAATTTTTCATTGTTGCTTTGCTTTTATGCCAATTTCTGAAAATTACAGGAACCTATCCCCCATTTTTCAAGGTAAGTTACATTTATTTTTGTGCGATTTCTTTTGTGCGCATTTTCTGAGGAACCTATCTACCACATACAACAAGACCAGTTGTACTTTTTACATTGGGGAACCTTATGTATGTGTGGTCTTTTTTAAATATTTTTGATATTTAAAAATATTAAATTAGCAAATTGTCTATTGGAACATTTCCTAGGATAATTTTCAAATCACAATCAATCTAAAAAAAAAAAAAAGAAGGATTTAATAATTGAAATTTATTTTTATATTGCTTTAAGTGAAAAACTTTTGGGAAATTTAATAATTTCAAGAACCGCTATGTATATTAGCACTTACAATTATTTAATGCATGCATTTCTAATTTTCTGTTTCATTAACAACTTGTTCATTGCACTTGTGGGATTTTTCTTCTTTTAGACAGTTCAACTATTAACAAGTATCATAAAGAAATCATCTTAATAAAAAATATATCAATTCAATAATTATTTATTAAAATGTTAAAATATTTTTCTTAGACTCCCAGTACAACTATCTAGAAATTACAACTTTCAACTGAGTTTGCGCATAATTGGTAAATGTCATACATACGGGACTTACTTCATTCTTAGCCTAGTTTTGTTTCCTGCAAGAAAATGTAAGAATTTTTTCTCTATGATAATTTTTAATTTTTTTTTATCATTTTAGATATTGTAAAAAAATTATTCCGCAATCGTTGCATCAATTAGCAAAGGTTTTAGTTCTGATTTTCCTGTCAAAGTTGTTTGCAATTCTGGGCCCTCTTCTCAACCGGACTCACATACGTTTCTGGATAACATTCAAGGGTCTCCTGGGCTATATTTTACCATCACCCGTGAGTATGCAATTACTGATTTTTTTGTTTGATAAATTGTTTGTGCTGATTATAACATTTTATATGTGCAGAGACAAATAAATATGCTGTAGAATGGAAAAAAGTTCGGGATTGGAGTAATCTGTCATCCCATGAGCTGATGCATTTTTTGGCATGATTATAAATATGAATAGTGTATTACACATGACTAAGTTTGAATTTATTTGGTCTATGGACAAATTATTGCATCAGCCTGGACTTGCTAGTTATGACCCGCAATTGATTTGTCAATTTTAGGCAATATAGGATATTTTTTAGACTTTCTGGCTTCCTCAATCCATCCACTGTTACAGTGCCATGTATTTGAATTCAGCCTTTCTTCATATCTTTTATGCAAAATATATTTATATATGTTTATTCTACACAACTGGAATCTCATGTAATATAGGATATTTTAGATTTTCTGGCCTCAATTCATCCACTCTGTTACAGCACCATGTATTTGAACCCAATCTTTCTTCCACACATGTAATCATTGTTCATAATTAAAAAAAAAAAAATTATCTTTATTTATTTTTATTCATTTTATTTTTTGTTTGATATTTTTTTTAATACACTGTTGTTACTTTTTTCTCCACTAAAAACCATTCATATTGTTAAGATACTTTTGCACAAATGAACACATAGAGCTCTAGAATGAAAATGGACCACAGCAAGGCCACTGTTTTAGTAATTTTCACAGTGAAAAATTATCTCAGATAAGACTTCCAATATACCTTTTTTTTTTTTTTAATTTTGTGGATGTGATGCTGATAATGAAATTGTCATTTTATCATTTGAATTTCAAAATTTAGGATTTGTGAATCAGTGTAAAAATAAACATTCTTAAAACTATGAAAAATATTTTTTTTCTTAACTTTTTCTTTAGGAAATGATTATTTTAACGGCTTCATTACATTCTTTCATATACGCCTTTTCTTATAATGTATTTTTATATTTATTACATTCAAACACAAAATATCTAAGTTATTAGAGTTAGGGTACATTTTTCTAAGAATTCAATATGGCTACTTGAAAGAGAAAGGGTTAATAATTTCTTATTCTTTCACCATTGATATTTTTATCAAATTTATCTATTTACCTTTTTAGTTATTAAATTTCCTATGTACTTTTACTATTGGGTAAGTATAGCCCAATGAGAGTTGTAGTTACTTTCATTCCAATTTTGTCTTCTTCGTTATTTATATTGATTCCCTGCCACATTATTTTGATCATTTCCTTCAAAATCAAAGCCGTTTTTTTTTTACATTTTTTTATTATCTTTATTTAATTCTGCAATTACAAAATTATATTTTTGACAATTATTGTTATTAAATATGCACATAAGTGATAGCTTCCATCTTGACTTCGGCTTGTTTTCACTGCTAATTTTAAACTAAATATTCTAAAAAATTACCATTGGAGATGTGAGGTAGCCATCAATTTTTACACCGGAACAGTGAATTAAATCATTGCCCAAGTTTGATAAAATTAAGCCGAAACAATTAAAGGAATTGTTAAGTAATAGACTATAATAATAATAAAAATAAATTAATTTTTTAATAATAAATGATTTTGTAGCTTTTAAAATATAGAGGAATAAGTATTAAAAATGTTTTACAGAGTAGATATTTCCTATCAATTAAATCTAAGATTTGTACACCTGGGTCTCGTTTTATGCGGTAGATAGGTTCCTCAGAAAACGCGCATAAAAGAAATTACACAAAAATAGACTTAACTTACCTTGAAAAATGGGGGATATGTACTGTAATTTTCCAAAAATCGCATAAAAGCAACAATGTAAAATTACTTTAAAATTCGCATAAAAAAAAATAAAAGTATGACTAATAAAAATTTTCAAATTTGAAAAAAATTGATACAAGACAAACTTTTTACTTTTTTTATTAACTGCAATATTTAATTTTATTCAAAACAATACATTTTTATGCATAATTTACATTTTTTTCATACATGTACGGTAATTTGATCATTATCAATATTTGAGACATCAGATTCATCATGATGTGATATGATGTACTGTAGCTTCTCCTTAAATGAAATCAAAAAAAAATACAACCAAAACATTTTCCAATCGCTGTTGATCCTTCCCATTTCGCTGAGCAATCTATAATTGATATTTTTGTTTCCAAAGAAATTCTTTTTCTTGGGTGTTTTTTCCTCTCCATTAGGGTAAACTAAAAGTTTAAAATAAAAATAAGAACTTAGACTTACGATAATAAAAAAACTGACTCACCACTGTTGGGCAAAATTTAATTAAAACAATTAAAAATTAAATTCTCACTTTTGTCTTTAATTTTCAATTCCGTTTAAAAATCCAATTTCATCGGTTCAAATCACATTAATTTCAGATCACGTTATGTAATTTTTAAATTGTTAATTACAATTAAAAATCAGATTTTAATTGTCAAATTTAATTGTGCCCACCGCTGTTACTTACATTTTAAAAATAAACTTGCGGACACTAAATGATTAATTGATTAGATACACTTTTTATAAAAAGCAAAAATAGAACGTGATTTAAAATGCAAAAACAACATATGTAGTATTTTTCATCTATAACGTTTAAACAGATTTATAGTCTTGTAAAATTTATTACTTGTGGACACTAAATGATTAATTGATTACGTACTCTTTTTTTTAAAAAGCAAAAATAGAACATGATTTAAAATGCAAAAACAACAACATACATAGTGTAGGCATCTATAACGTTTGAAAAGATTTACATTATAAACATGTAAAATTTAATGTGTATATAAAATGGGGAAATCCTGATTTTAAGTGAATTATGAACTTTATTGCATAAAATCTATTATAGTACTATTATAAAGCGCTGAAAATATTGAAATTATTAAATGGAAGTTGAACTCCAATAATGCACTATTACTTTAAATATGACCTCAGTGCGCGAAATTTATAATATTTAAAGTAATAGAACATTATTGGAGCTAGACTTCTGATCTAATAATTTTTATCGCATGAAAGAAAACCGCATACAAAGATATTAAGAAGAAACATGAATCGCATAACTTCAAAATCGCATTAAATAAATCCGCATAAAATGAGACCCGGATGTATATAATTTTTCTTTCTTCGCTTCATTTCAATATATAAATTCAATTCAAAATTTTAACATCGCCAATGAATAGAAGAAAATGAATTTTACCAATTGTTTCCTACTTAAATAAGCCTAAAATGTAAATCATAAGGTGTTTTATGGCAAATATTTTATTTAAATAAAAAATAATAATTAAAAATTCTACATTATGCTCTAACTTCATAACTATAAAAACTTAACAATTAGAACATTTATTTAGTGTATGTATGTATATATACAACTATGCAAAATTTTCTAAAAATGTCTTATAATAATTCAATTTAATACTAAGAAAGATAAGGAAATATATTTCATTAGCAGAAAATAAAGTATATAAAGGTGAATAATTTTAACAGCACATACAAACTAACTTTGTAAACTGTTACTTCTGGGTATTTGATAATTTAAATTTAGAAATGTTTCATATAATATATATTTTAATTTAAAAATAATATATAATTTTTATAAACATTTTAAATTAAAAATAAAATAAATATAAACTTTTAATATGATACATTTATTTTTAAAAAATGCCTTAATACCACAGCATTATCTTCATTTTTACCTGGTAGAAGGTTCTAGATGATATGAGACCTATCCATTAAAGTTTGAAGATTTGCTACCTTAATATACACCAAGCATTGATTATATGTGTGGGAGTGTAAGAGATGATCTGGACCAACTGAAGAGTGCTGGTCCAGGACCAACTGATGGATGCTGGTCTAGCACAAAATACATATATGGAAGATTATTTATCTATTTCACATATGGTCATGTGTATTGGTTATATGACATGGAGTGGATAGCTATAGCTTAAAATTCTGAGTTCAAATCCTTTATAATTTCATTAAATTCTGTATAGACAATATACTTGTATTTAAATATTACAGATTCAACCTGTATTCAGCCCATTCCTCTTCTGCGTAGATAAAATCCTACACGAGGTCAGAATGACTTAAAGGTCAACATGGGCATGACAATAATATTGTCATCAACAAGGGATTTGGGCATTCCATCATCAGATTTTTCAGTGGCATGGGTGGCTGAAGAGTTGAAGTAGATTGAAGCCTGTCCATTAAAGTTTGAAAATTTGCTATTTTATTATAAACCAAGCACTATGTGTGATGATCTAGACCTACTGATGAGTGCTGGTTCAGCATGAAATATGTATATTGGAGATCATTTATCTTTTTCACACGTGTGGGAATGTGTATCGATTGTTTGAGACAGAATTGATAGCTGAACTCCAATTATATAAATCTAAACTCCAATTATATAAATTATGTTACATCTAAACTCCCAATTATATAAATTATATTTGTATTAAAATGTTAAACCTCTTAAGTAACCGCACAATAACAACGGTGATCTGCCAACACTGCCAAATGATTTATAATTATATATTCATTTTAGGAGGCCTAAATTTTAATTAGATTTTTAATCCAAAAATTGAGTTACTTATAAAACATTTGACAATTAAATGGAATTTTTTTATTTTACCAATAGTAATAAAAAATTGGCAGTTATGCCTGCTTCAGCTAATTTTTTTGGATGCAATTTAATAAATACCAGAATACACTTTTTTAGACTCCAAATAGTATTTAAATATAATAAAACGCAAATATTCAATCAAAATTTTTATTTGAAAATGCTTTAAGAGATATTTCTCATATATTATTATAATTTTGGAAGATATAATTAATATAAATATGATAAAAAAAAATTTTTTTTAAATAAGTACACTAACAAATTATATCTGAATGTCTACTTTTAAATACACTCAAAAACTTTTATTTCAAGAGGATGTTGTTTGGAAAAAATTATTAGCAAAGCTAAAGATTTATCACTTATTTCAACTAATGGATAAATGAAGTTAAACAAAATACTACTTAGGAGATTTAGAAACTGCCTGCAATCATAAAATTCACTTTAAAAACTTATCGTAATCACTGTTAATTTTGATTAAATATTTATCAATATCAGTATACAAAGCATATTATTACTCTTTAATAAATGACAATGTAAATACTCCAACTACATATTTATAAATAACATTACCCTCCACACATATACATTTTGTAAATGTCAAGTGATAGATTAACAGGTTGATAATGAGCAATTTCAACATGTTTTAAAGATGTGTTTCTTTAAGGACAGTCACTTAACTAAAATTTGTTATAAAAAGAAATTAGCAACTTACTTCATCTGAAGATTAATGTGGTATAGCCAAAGTAAAAGTGAGTATAAATTCAATTGTCTGCTAAGAACACTTTTTAAATAATCAGATGCATCAAACAAATCAGCAGTAGGCAATCAGTAAAATATTTCACAAATTGGAAAATGCTTCATAAAATGTGTCTATAAAGAAATTTTGTAGACTAGTGAATAATGGTGCATAGATTAAATTATTATATGATCTTTTACTTTTTTTTTTGATTGTGAACTTAACTTTTGAAATAATTTTTGTAAAAGACATAATTGCATGTTGTTGGGTTTTTTTTAAAGGGATGTATGTGTATATGGATAAATAAATACCTGAAAAGCTTTACTATTCGGGAATTCATAAGAAGTTCAAGTCAAGTGCGTGAACTTGAAATGATCCGAGGACTTTACTCCAAGAGTCTGATATGCTATGATTGCATAAACCATGCAGAGCTATATTTATATTAAAATTATTTAATTATTTGAATTTTAATATTTATAATGACATCTTCTAATAGTTAATATTAAAAAAATTAACTATGATCAACACATTTAAATGCAACTGATGCCTTATGTTAAAATATAATAAAATGTGTAACTCTAATATTTGAAATAAGTCCTTTTAAAAAGTCAAAAGTAATCAATCTTTACACATTGATATCTTCGTATGCACTCTCACTATCCAATAAAATTCAATTTCAATATAAATTTCTTAAATTCTAGATATAAGTCACATTCTAAAATCTTATACTTTTGACCCATTATTTTCATTGCTAAAATTTATTTTTTTAATGTTTCATTTTATTAATTCTTTTTACATTAATATTTATTCAAATCCACCACTGAATTTCATTATATTACAAATATGATAGCCATTTCAAACATATATTTGAGCTTCTTCTTTGAGCAAATAGCATATATATTTTTTCAATTCAGAAATAAAAATTAAAAAAAAAGGTTTTTTTTTTTTTAAAAAAATCAAATATAAAATTAAAAAAAGCTTATGTAGACACTAGTAGACAATTATAAATAACATTCAACATTTAATAGAAACAAACTTTTCTCTGTATGTACAAAAGCAAGCAATCCAAATAAAATCTTAAAATACATGAATCTTCAGAAACTCAAAACCATGGTTTTTAGCAATTAAAAAAAAAAAAAAAATTTAACTCTTATTTCTTGCATAATAACTTTTTAGCTATTAAATGTGACAACTTTCGATTTCTTTAAAAAATAAAAAATTATCTATCATACAAATTTATATTGAAAATATTAATAAAAAAAATTGATTGTATTAAATTATCTACAAAAAAAATGACCTTCAGTCAATTAACATTTAATAGAAGTTATAATTTTTAAAATTATAACTAAATAGTTTATAAATTAATAATAATATTCAATTTATAGATCAATAATATCATCTGAAATTAATTTAAATATTATGTGGGAACAATTTATCCATGTTAATGAACATAAATATGGAGGGAAATTTAGAAATTTTTCCAGACCTTCCACAACAATGAAGTAAGAGTAATAATAATAAATAAATAGAAATAATTTCAAAATTCATTTAATAATTTTATTTAAAAACAATAAATAAATTAAAAAATATATATATATGTAATAGTAGTAAAAACAGAAACACTGATTTTAATAATCCTTTTCCAAATACATAATTGGTACTGTTATGTCTCATAACAGTTTACAGAAATAATACCAATAATTATCTTTGAAAAGGGTCTATAGAAACACATGCGCAGATATTTATTACAAGAAATCAGAGTATTTTATTGCACTTAAATAAACTACAATGGCTATTCTGATGCAAAGAAATTCATGAAACATGTAAGCTCTTGTTCGATTTGTGCAGCAACTTTTACTGAAGGGAGCAATTTTTAAATGCATCTGTGGATTGAAAAATTTGAGAAAGCAAGAATGAGGTTGCATGTAATAGATTAACATGCTTATTTAATTCAGCCACAATGTATATGTGTTTATAGACACACATCTATAAATATATGTATACATACATACAAATACATATGTGGTTAATATAGATGTAGTGACATATAAACGCATATATATATATATATGTATACATACATGTATTACGTATATATATTATTAATCATTTGTGATCACAGAAGACGAACTATACATTGTAAATATAAACACCGGACAAAAAAAAATATGATTCAAATAAAATAATCATAACAAGAAATAATGAAAAATAAACATTACATGAAAAATTTTCGTAAAATGTTCCATGATTCGGAAGATGAAAAGAAATGCAATGCGCTCCATAATAGAAGCACTGGGTGTAGCCTGATTACGTACCAGGATTATTCCCAGTATGTTTATAGATGGCAACACATAACAAAAACCTTCCACAAATTATCACTCAATTCTAAACTTATTTTTTTTAGGCTGAATACACAGTAATCAGTGAACAATTTACAAGAATAAATCCACGATTTGTGGGTAACTGATTTGAATAAATATTCTTTTTTTTTATTTCTTTCAATAAACACAAAACCCTCCATTAGAATGAAGCTTGGAAGCTAAATATAATAAAATAGTACAATATTACAACAAAGAGGTGATAGAGAGACAATGGCCCATACCCACACCAAAGCAGTCACAAATAAAATTAAAAGCTTATTTTCCCCATTATTTCAAAATTTGTACATTTAATAAACTGTATAAAATTAATAATTATCCTTAACACTTTTTTTTCCCTATATGAGGAATTATTGGCCCTTAAGCCTATAGTTTAATTAAAAAAGTCGGCCACCCTGTGTGGAATATGAGCAACAGTATCTCGGAAATTCTTTTTTTTAAAAAAAAAATTCAGGAATCATCAGATTATTTTCGTTTTGTTACAAATTATAGGATTTGTGTGTGTGTGCACATATATAAATTTATATATATACACACACATGTATATGTATGTGTGAGTGTGTTTTCTCTTAATAACTGGCAGTCAAAATTGATTCATATCAACCAAAAAAGATAAAACTATGAATTTTTTTTTTTCTTTTTTTAAAAAAAGCTCAATAAATGGCAGTGGGATAAGATATGAAACTATTTTGAAACTACCATTAAGCAAGCTATCATTATAACCAATTAGATATTCATCAACACAAAGCAAAATATTGTGACATTCCCAAGATAAATAGCATATATATATACGTTCATATATATAACAAATAATTTATTAAGATAATATAATTAATGTAATTTTTGAAAAACTATTTTTATTATTTTCCTACATATTCATAATGTTGGCTAAATTATTAAAAAAAAAAAAAATGTATATAGAAAACTCCATAATTATAGAACTTTGATTACAAATCTTTCTAAACATGTAATTGGTCCCAAGTCAACCAATGGAACTTTACACTGTGAAATATCACACTGAAATTTCAAAATATTAACAAAATGATACCAAATTCTTTTTTTTTAAAAAAAAATAAACAGAAAAAAACCCCAAAATTAATTGCAGTAAGAATTCAAACTTATGAGAAATGTCACACATTCTGCTATTATTATTTTTGTTTTAAAAATGCAAAATTAATAATAAAAAATGATCTATGAACATGGTTGCTTACAATTATTTTACACAATCAATTCATATATATATATATAAAAAAGAGAGTATCAGAAAGGTTAGACATAGCTGTGCTGAACATTACAAAAATGACATAAAACATAGATGGGACTTTTGTAAAATGGAGAAAACTACTTATTTTGAAAAACTGTCAATTGTGAAAACTATTAACAATGTGAAAATAAATGAAAGAAAGTAAACTACAGGATTATATTATCAATGGACGCAGGAGAGCCCAAAATAAAATAAAAAAATTCCACAAATAATATAATGAATATGTTCGCATCAAGAATAAGATTAAAAAACATCACAGGACAATTAATGGACGAATAAAAAAAGCATTTTTTTTTAAAAAAAAAAAAAAAAAAAGATAAGACAGATAAGGCAACATCAAAATGATCCTCTGTAACAAAACCTACTAAGGCTGCTGGAACTTACAACAGCCAGCAGATAAATAAAAAATTCTCAACAATCATACAATAATACCACACTTAAATTCACAAGTTTCCAAAGCATACAAAGAATTTACAATCTAATTTTGTAGTCAACTGTGAACTAAACATACCTTCCTAAAACAGAATAATAATAACAAACAGAAAAAAAAAAAAATACAACAACACTGACAACAAAAAAAAGCACAAAATAATAATTAAAAAAACATTAGATCAAGCACACAGCAACTCTTTGCCTTTCATATTGAAATGTAGAGGGAAAAAAACTGCAAAAAAAAAAAAAGAAATCACATTTTAAAATTTTTTTATCAATATCAAATTCAGAAGATAAAACTACAAAAGTCTAAAGACCTGGTTTGATTCTGAAGATACATGTTATGTACATGACAGGAAGGTAAAGGAGAGGAAGGCCACAGACAATAGTATGAATTGTGAATAAACAAAAAAAAAATTAATATATATATACTAAAAATGGAGCAGACTAGCGCAATTAAGCGCTAATTAACATTAATTACTAAGGACTGTAATTTAATATATTAATAAAATAAAAGGGAAAAAAAAATACAAATAAGTTTCCTTCCTCACCCTCATTCCATAAAACAATATTTTTGCCTGATACTATTTATGCACAGGCTCATTTTGACTTAAAACACAACTGCACATGCTCAATGGGGCATGACATTTGCACATGATATATAAATATATATACGTATATGTAATGTGTGTGTAAATATGCATGCATGTGTGCATACTTATATTTATACCAATATAAATATATTGACACATACAAACACACACATGCACATGTAAACATATATATACTATACAAAAAAAAAAAACATGTGCAAGTGTTTAGATGGTAGCCACCTCTGGTTCACACTTCACAACACATCAGATACAAGAGTTTTGTATGAATTCACAGTTAAAATTTACACAGACTTTTGGGATTTTTAGGGAGGAGGGTTTTTTTTTGTTTCATTTTGATGTTTTTTTTTTTTATTATTATTTTTTTTTTTTGTCAAAAGGCCTAGTGGTGTCTCCTAGTTTATATACCAGGGGGGGCTTTGTAATTTTTTTTTTTTTTTTTTGCTATATATATATTTTTTTAAAAGTTTCAAAATCTGATTTTGAAACAATTTCAGATGAGTGCAAACATGTATAAATGCACTGCTTCTTTGACCTTCCACAGTGGACCCCTTGGTCTTGCTGTCTGAAGAGTTCACAATGACAAGACAAATGGCCACTAACATCTACACCAAGTTGTACTCTTTAAGATTGAGCTGCAAAATTGTATCCTTGACCGCTGCAAAAACAAACCTGATGTTCTCAGTATCTGAAAATAGTAAAAAAAATAAGATTCATTGATTTTTTGATTACAAAAGTCATGCTATCAAAATATTTTTTTCACAGTAAATCAACAAACTTTACTAATATGCACTTGTTAAATGAAAGTATTAGATACTTGATTAAGTTGGTTAGTTTGGCAGCTAATCATAAACATACAAACTTAATCAAATTTGTTTGTGTCCTACATGACAGAACTGCAATTAAAACCTACTGCTAGAATCACCACTTTTTTGAGTTTTGGAAGCTTTTGAATCAGTGAGAGTTTTGACAACAATAATACATATTCTAATAATGATACATGGATATAAAAAAAATATATATATATATTAATCCAAATGACTGATATCATCACAATATAAAGTGGCAAAGCTTTAACATAAATGCCAAAAAAAAAAAAAAATGCTGGCTAATAATAGCTGCAGATAGCATTTAACAGCAACACTAGAATACCATATAATTTTGACCCGCCACTGCTACATGTTGAAATATGATTAATCACAATTAGGATTTATCTAAAGTTAATTTAATTATCAAATATAAACACCAAAAAATTTGGCTTTTTTAACTTCAAAAATAATCAATTAAACACTGAAACTCATACGAGTTGATATGTGCCCTACTAAGCTCACAATGAAATGAGACATTATATAAATAATTTGCAAATTATAATTACAGGTTGTTTAGAAGACTGACTTCAAATGAATACACATTCGTCAGCAGTGCCAATTATCATTTAATAAATGTGTCCATTCTTTTATCTTTCACATTTTCATATAAAGTAAATAATATCTACTTTATATATAGATTCTAGTCTATTCTAATTACAATTAGTGATATTTAAGAATTTCTATAAAACTGATATTTAAAAAAGGTTTTCTTGAAACTTGTCCCAGGACTCTTGTACAGCCAAAATTGTGTTATAATTCATGAGCTTGCTATTATATATCAAATTTCTTATTTCACATCATGTTTCGGAAAACATATATTTCAATACTCGAACTCAAGCTATTCTTAAAAATAATGCAAAATTCCAAGAACTACAAATTGTTTTTTTCCCCCAAAATATCCATAAAAAATTTATAAAATTCCATGTTACATTTAGTAAAAATAAAACTCAACACCATCTAATCGTCCGCCCCCCCCCCCCAAAGAAAAAAAATCTTAAAATTTCTTTATGAGGAACGTATTATATTTGTATTTTTTAATGATTTTAATGAGTACATAAATAACTTTACAACTTATTAAATATGTAGCATGAAGAATACAAACTAATGCATGAAACAAATAAGTTGGAATATGTTACTAAGAAAATTCATAAGCATGGTTCCCAAAGAATCATTCAAATTTACTTCCAAATAATAACCATCATTTGTTATATCTCTTGATAAAATAGATTAGCACTGATGTAACAAAAGGCAGATGTCATTTACAAATTCATTAAAAAAATTCTTTGGAAATCTTGCTTGTGAATTATCTTCGTATTTGGGATTGATTGTTCAATGAATAGTTTCGCATTTTTCCTACCAATTTAATTTTGTAAATTTTTTCAGACAGTAATATGGTTAAGCAACATTATTAAATGGGCAATCTTGATTTTCTGGTCTTCCTAGATAAAATGGTTTGGATGGATTAAGCAAAAATAGGAATAAGTCAAGAATAAACCCTTATCCTTCATTATAAATCTCACAGTTTTAAAACATTTATATGAAAAAATATATATAAAAAATATTAAAATAATTTTGAATTTTAATACTTATTGCATATAATTACAGTATTTTGTACTGTTATAATCAAAAAAATAATAAAAAATTATAATTAGGTTATTCCCTTGCTAGGTTATTCAAAAGTTCTTCTTCATAGCTTATGCCAATTTATTTAAATATTAATTTGATTTCCTCTTATAGATTTTGCTAAAAAAAATGAAAATCAGGATTTAATTATAGCATGTGTCTTCTTGTTTTTTGGAGGCACTGCTAAAATTACTTTTCTTTGGCCCATGGCTTTTGATGAGAATTTATTTTCTTTTACATTAGTTTCCAGTCATGTCTGTCCCCATCTCCCCATATAAAATTTATATTTTAGTTTTTAGGTTTTCTTAATAGATGGAATCTAAAATCAGGCAGAAACATTGCACCTGTTATGATAAATTCAGATGGCAATTTATTGATTACAACAGTTACAAAAGTATGACAAATGAAGCTAAAAATTTAAGGATTTTTTTTTTTTACTTCAAAATGATAAAATATTTTAAACATTTTTTAATGCTTTGATTAAATATTCATATATTTCTGAAAATATTTAAAATAAAAGAACAGTAGAAATTGGGTGCTTTTAAAACAAATATCAAAATAAAAAATAACTATAATGACAAAAAAAAAAAAAATTAATGGCTTTAGTAATAAATAGCAAAATGATTAAAAGATGCCAAAATAAAGCTCATGACAATTAGACTTAGTGAATTATAGGTATTTATTTAATAATTTATTTTAAAATATTTATATATTCAAGAATAAATAAAGTATGTTATCCTAATTCATGTATAAATAACCTCATAGTCATGAAAATCTAAAGGTTTCTGTCATAAATGTCCATTTTCTAGATGTTTCAAAATTTTAAGAAGCCAGATTTACAGCAGTAGCCTATCTTTATTCACTTTTCATTTCAAATCTCAATTTCTCATATTTCTATCGTCTAAATTCGTGGCCCTATATGTATCATAAAATTTCAAAGATATCCCTTTAACCTCTCCCTCTTTTTTAAATTCATTTTAAACTTTTCATAAAATCATGACATTTTTAAAAGTTCTTTGATCAAAAGTTGAAGATGCAATCAATCAATAAATTATGATAATTTATTCTATTACCCCAATATTTAAAACCTCATAAACTTTGATGAATTTTTGTATAAATTATTCTGATAACTCGATCTTTTTGTATAAAAGAAATATGTACTGCCTTTAATAAGATGTTATACAGGATAGCCTCGATTAGTACTGCTAATTGGTTCTGGCAATATCCCACACTGTTTGAAACCGTACTAATTGGGGAACGAAAGCTATAGGAAAAATGGTAATTGATTCCAATAATTTTTTTTGTCAGCACGTTTTTCAATTATCGATATATTAATGATGATTTCCATGTTTGAAATAAATAATAAAATGATAAAAATAAATAATAAAATGACATAAATATATTTAAAAACTGTTATACCATGCGATTTATATTGAACTTTCTTTTTAATAATTTGTCTAACTGATGATTCATTCATTCCTTTTTCACGGCAAATTTTAGCAAAGGAAACACCATCTTCATGAAGGTTTATTATATCAAGTTTTTGTTCTAATGTTAACCACTTACGGGTCTTATTTCCAGAACTTTTTCTTTTCGCACTTATAAAAGGGGTGATTATAATTTTTTAAAAGCTGAACATGATAAATAACACAATTTTTAGTGGATTATTATTTTATTATTTTAATACCGTACTATAGTGAAACCTAATCGAGGCATTCCTGTACTTAGCATTTTTAAAGTTTTCTCCAAATATATACTATTAGTGAGAACTCTTGATGAAATAAAATAAGCAACAAATTATATATATATCTATCAAACTTCTGAGTGAAACATCAGAAATATATAATACTGAAAATTAAGCTAAGCTTAAAATTATATAATTCCATATTAACTAATATTATAAGATAAATTAATATTTTATTATTAAATATAATACTACAATAACTAAACTTTTAAAATTTCAAATATAATCAACTATGATCAATATTTTTTAGTAATTATCAATATTAGTGATTAAAAATTGATAAGGTTTAGCTTTGTAAACAATTTGATATGAAACTAAAATACTTTTTATTTTGAGTAATTTTAAAACAGGCAAAACTCTCCATACAGTAGAGCTACTCAGTGCAAGCCAGAATAATCAATAATGTCAGAAGGCTTGTGCATAAAATCCCTATCTAGTGCCTATCCATCCAATATCCCCAGACTAGTTTCTAGCTTAGGTGCGTTCTCAGATCCAAGGCTACTCACTGATGAAAGCCACAAGCTAGAAATTAGTCTGGGGATATTGGATGGGTAGGCATTAGATAGGTATTCTATGCACAAGCCTTCTGGCAACCAGTGACTACTCTGGCTTGCACTGAATGGCACTACTGTATGGAGAGTTTGCCTGTTTTAATAACAGTTATGAGCAAGCATAAGAAATGGTGATCATGTGATGTTGAGTAATTTTACTGGATCAGCAATATTCCAAGAGCTATATTACAAAAGTATTTATAGCAAGTTCTATTTTCACTTACTTAATTAAAAATCTTTTACATTCCGCAATAATACTCATACATTATCGCTAATCATGCATTCTCGATTCGATAGCCTTCCAGAATTGATTTTTCTAGAATAATTCAATAATACTTCTTTTGTCTTCTCACTATAAACTGTCTTTAAAGTAATTATGTAATGTTAGAAACATAAACAAATCTTAAAATGTAAATATTAATGTTAATATCTATTGGACTTCCATTAACAATAAGTTATGTATATAACCACTTATTTTCATATTAGGCAATATCTTAATCCTGTTCACATGAAGTCTTACAATAGAAAATATCAATCTGTTAATCTCAAAAAACTAAGTTTTTGTTGTTGTTACTCGCTTTGTTGATATCAATATTATTGTAATAACCCTGTGGTTATTGATACATCATTCTTATTGTCAAAAATAAATTACCAATTAATTTTTTTCTCATTCACTTTCTTGTAGAAAAAATACACAATAGTTTATTAAAACAGCAATTAATTTTATTTCCTTTGCATTTTTAAAATAAAAATGTTCTTTATCAGTTATAGAGAATTTGCGATACATGCCAATGATGACACAAGAAAATTTTAATGGCATTCACAAATATTAGCTTATATTTTAATGAAATTATTTATTAATAATTACGAAACTATTTTATGTGAGAGAAAATAATAAAAATTGAGATTCCTCACCATAATGCAGTTTTGTAATAGCTACGTCTCTTCCACCATCTCTAATCATATATGCATGTTTACATGTCAATGATCAGCATATACCAAGCAGCTTGCTGGCAGTGTGCAAAGAAAGTGGCAAGTTGTGCATAAATATATGAAACATATGGCAGAAGCAGACAACAAAATGTGGATATATTATTAAAATAATTATTATATTTATACATACGAAGACTTTTAATAATTATTTTTTACAAAGACACTTTTCTCAATATATATATTTTTTATATTTTTTGCTGTTATGTTTAACATGGCTAGTGTAAGTAAAAAACAAATATTAGCAGAATCAAATAACAAAGAATTCCAAAGTTGATAGATAGAAGAACATGGTGTGATCAATAAGGGTAATAATGTGGCTTCTGCTTTATAATCTGGGATAGTAGTACGCAGAACCTTATCAGTAAAATGGCATTGTGAAACAAACCATAAATCTCTTCTTGATAAAAGTAAAGAAAAGCAAAAAGAATTTATTGCACCGACCATTAAAAATAGAAAGGTTTGATCAATATCTCTAATTAAAAAATTACTAAACACAGAGAACCTATTGTTGATGGTAAATATTCAAATAGTTAAATTGTGTACCAGTTCTTTTTGAAGACCAAAAAAAATATTCTTTGTTAAGAAATAGATAAAATTTTAGTAATGGTTATAAATATAACCTATCATCTAAAAATAGATATAAAATCTTCCGGTTTGATTTCTCTATGTAACATGGCTGATATAACTAAACCAGCTTTTTAGCTATTTTTATTAATTACTATGTTAGAATCAATATCAACGAATTAATATCAAAAAGCATTACCAACAATAACAAATGGAATAGATATTTTCAAGGCAGTTGCAGATGCAATTGCTAATAAATAAATAAATTTATCAAAAATTATAGCAATAACAATTGATGGCACCTGTTATCAAACAGACTGGACATGCAATTCTGCATTTTCATTGCATTATATATACATCAGAGGTTTCATGTGTCAAGGCTACTTTAAAAATATTTTAAGATATTGTTTGCTTATGTACAATAATGCCTGATGGTTTAGTCATGAGTAGTCCTTCAAAGATTTGTTAAAAATTTAGATGAAATTAGACTTTTTTTTTAATCTAATATCATTCAATAAATTATGATATTAAAAGACATCAACTAGTTTTCAAAATCAATGCTTTTTATACTGATTTATGCTTCCACTTAAATAAATTAAATATTAAACTGCAAGATGTTAATAAAACAGTCATAATCATGTCTGATTTAATCAAAGCATCCTAAGCTAAATGAAAAACTTTTTAATTGTGACATTATTTCAAATATCCATAAATATTCTCCAAATACAAAAACAGATACAATCCAAGATAAATTGATACAAGTTTTCTTCTGCATTTCAGTAGAGAAGAAACATTAAAATTTATTTTATATCCAGATACAATATCAGTTAAACTCAATTTGAAAATTCTCAAGTAGTTGAATTTGGATAATAAAAAATTGCAGTTAATTGATTTTCAATCCAGTTCTATATGGAAATAATTTGTTAAATCGAGAAATGACTTGGAAATGATTGAAAATGAATGATTATTTGCTGCAATAAAAAAAAATGCTGAAGGGAAATATTAAAAATATGGAATGCTGTTCCCAGAATCTTCGGTTGTTTAAAAACACCAGAAACAGCTATATTACTCCCCCCCCTCTACTTATGCATGTGATTTGTTATTTTGAAATTTGTTTTATGATAATTCATCTTTTTAAAATTCTATGCAAATTTTTACATTTATTCTCAATAAAATTCTGTAATAACTAATTTGCTACTATTTTTTTCTTTACTAAAAATTGCTTGGCACACTAGTCATTGGAGACATATTTTAAAAAAAAGTTCACTACCATTGTTCTATGGGAGTTACGAATTAAATTTTCATTTTTTTAATTTGCAGTAAGATCAACTACAATAATTTCTAAAATTATTAGTGATTTAAATTTTTTGCTGCTAATTTCTAGAAGAAGAAAAAATTGCAAATAAAAAATATTCAGTTGAACAAACAAATAATTATAGGTACTCAACTGTACCTCTCTTAAATTTTATTTTAAAATTCATTTACAACTGTATTTACGTTATTTTTAAAATTTGTATATATTTAAGATTAAATAAAAACAAAAATTATTATAGTAAAATGTAATTCATGAAAAACAAAACGTCTAGTAGTTATGAAAATTTGAAATGGCTTTGTAATTTTGCCCAGTTTCTGGAATATCAATTACATAATGATCATTTCTGAAAGTTTTGTTTACATATTTTCAAGGAGTACCTATACTGCATTACATGTTTTGTACACACATCATGAAAACAAGATTATGATAACAATTGTGGATATATTTTAGTTTTAGATTGATCATACTCTGAATTGAAGAATAAAATTTGCAAAAATATCAATCAAAGATTTTTCCCCAATAAATAGTGTCTTAAAATTTTCTTAAGATTTAATTTAGAGATCTTTTCACTTATATTTTGTAATTTGTAAAATTAAAATCAAGATCGTTGCCAAATGTAAATATAAAAGAACTGCAAATATGAAACAATACTGTATATTGATTTTAATTTTTAAAACAATAATGTAATTATAGTGATATTAGAATTTTTTTCAAATAACAGATGTGAAATATTTTGAAATATAAATTCTTGAATTGTAATTTAAATATATTTCAGTGAATAACCATTAAATTATTTTTATCAATAATTTTAATGGGTTAATAGTATTCTCAATCTCCGTATCTAATTTATGGAAAATAATCAATACTACTAAAAGAATAAATGGAAATTTCCAACTTTTGTAAGTTCTTGATTTATTTAATGAGTCTTTTATTTTACTTTTACATATATGTAAATTCTATGTTACACAGTTTCAACATAAATTATCTATATGACGACTTTGACTTTAAATAATAAATTTATGTGAAGAATTAGGTGTTTTTTTATGAAATCTGTTATTTTGAATTACTATAAAAGTTTTAACCAATTAACAGTCTCTTTAAAACTTCCCTACTGTCCCAACACAAAACTTTTAATGCTTTCTATTCTAAATAAATATATTAATTATTCCTTATTAAATAATTTTATGACTTATCTTTTAATTATTTTTGACTAATGCACTCTTTAGTAGCATTGAGTACAAACTTAAATATCAATTATGTAAGTTATTCATTTTTATCTTTTATTTAGTTCTAAAATTTGGCAATTTCAAAACTTTTATTCCTTATCTGTAAAAAAAAAAATTACAGACATCCAATGGGCCTTAAATTCAAAGCTGAACCAGATGTTTCTCCTATCCTGACTTTCAATTTTCATAAATTTCTCATACAAGTAATTACTCTTGAAGCTAACATGATTATAACGAGTTTTAAATGTTTTCTCAACCTGAGTATTAGACTTTATTTCAATAATGTATTAAAAACATTGGGTTTCCCTTTTTGGATGATGGTGATTTAGAGGAAAAAAATAGTCAGTAGTCATAGTGAAATATGGTTGCTGCAAATCCACATATAAAAGGAAGCTTAATGATTATAATGCCTGTATGCTCATGAGATCTGCATGTGTGAGGCAAAGCCTGGAAATTTCTTCAGGGTCAAACAATTTTTATTAAGCTATTCTTAACTATACAATGAAACAAGGATAGAAAAATGCTAAAATTCCTCACCACCTGGCAATTGGCAAAGTTTTTTTAATGCAGTTAAAAAAAGGCTTTGCCCTGCAGAGAAATCATTTAAAACATGTTTCAGCATTTTTACTTTACTATTCAAACACATAGATGTACTTCCTTTTAATATTAAGTTATTTCTACCAAAAGCATTCCAACCAAGCTTAATTCTATGATTAATTTCATCCATTATGTTTCCACCTGTAGTAATAATCTGACCAAGGTATTTGTAACTGTTAACTTCTTCTAACTCATCATAATCAATCTTTATTTTCATATTTTGAGAAAATCCATCAAACATTACTTTAGTCTTTTTAACATTTATCTTTAGTCCTACTTTCATCTGATAACTCCTGCAACATTTCCTGCAGCTCTAAAGCATTGTGTGCAAAAACAACTACATCATCTGCAAAATCTAAATGGCTTAATTAATCTCCATTTACTTTCACTCCTTTAACTTCCCATTTTAATCCACAAAATACTTCTGGCAGCACTGCTGTAAAAAGTTTTAAATTTGACCAAGTACTTCTTCTAACTCATCATAATCAATCTTTATTTTCATATTTTGAGAAAATTCATTGATCAATACTTTAGTCTTTTTAACATTCGCCTTTAGTCCTACTGTCTTACTTTCAACCGATAACTCTTGCAACATTTCCCGAAGTTCTGAAGCATTATTTGCAAAACAATTACATCATCTGCAAAATCTAAATGACTTAAATAATCTCCATGTACTTTTATTTCTTTAGCTTCCCATTTTAATCCACAAAATACTTTTTGAAGCACTGCTGTAAAAAGTTTTGGGGTCACACTGTCTTACACCCTTTTCAATGTTAATCTTCCTAGTATCCTTATGTAATCTAATTGTTCTGTTAATTTTTTATAAATATTCTTCAGAATATGACAATATCCTGAGTCTATACCTTGATGATCCAATGCTTTAATCATTGAAAAAATGCTTATAAAATCAAATGCCTTTTCATAATCTACAAATCCAAAGTATAATGGCAACTCATATTCATTGATTCTTTCTATAATTTCTCTCAAAATTTGGATATGATCTATTGTACAAAAACCACTTTTAAATCCAGCCCGAATTTGGGGTTGGTTGAAATCCAATCTACTCTGTAGATGAGTTGTAATTATCTTGGTAAAAATTTTGTATAAAACTGATAAAGCTAGAATGATAGGTCTGTAATTTCTAATATCTTTTTATCACCTTTTGAAAATATTAATATTAATACTGCATTTTTCCAATCATCTGGTACATCTTTATCATTTAGACATTTGATATAATTTTTTTCTATTTCTTCACCTGCTTCTTTTAATATATCAATTATAATTCAATCATTACCTGGAGTTTTTCCTTTCTTCATAAATTTATTTGCATGTCTCACTTCATTTAAAGTTTTGGGCAATTCAGAAGATATAATAGATGTAGGAGGTACTTGTTCTTTATTATTATATAATTCTTGCTAGAACTCTTCTACCCATTTCATAATTGCAATAAGTAAATCTATCTAAATACACCTGGGTCTCGTTTTATGCAGATTTTAATGCAATTTTGAAGTTATGCGATACATGTTTCTTCTTAATATCTTTCATATTTCACTATATTTATTAGATATCAAGAAATTTAAATTATTAATAACTTATTTTGACTTGAAATACTTTTTTTTTTTCAAAAATATAACTTTATATTAGCAGCTAACATGAATATGGCCTGAAGCTGTATTTAGAATCTTAGCTTCTATGTAAATAATCTATTTATACTAATGAGTAAATAATAATAATAGAGTTATACTTACATATAAAAATATCACAATAAATATTCAAAAATTTTATACTTTTAAAACGTATTTTGTTAGCTATAACAGAAATAAATAATCTTTTAGATTTTTAAAATAAAAAACCAAGATTTTATTGATTTTATAAACTGAAAATAATCTTTCTAATGATAATGTATAATCTTTTTGTTTTTATTGTGATCTCCTTTTTTAATATAGAAACAGAAAACCATTAACACAGCACAAGACTGAAAGTGACGCTAGTTGTACATCACATCACGAATCTGATTTCTTACCAGTTTACAAACGAACGCATATTGTCAAATAGCGGTAATGATTAAAATATGTATGAAAAATGTAAAATTAAATAGCGTAGTTTAATAAAAAAAGTAAAAAAAGTTTGTCTTGTATTATTTTTTTTCAAACATTTCAAATTTTTTATTAGTCATATTTTATTTGTTTATTTTTTTAATAAGAATTTTAAAGTAATTTTTCCTTGTTGCTTTGCTTTTATGCGAATTCAGAAAATTCCAGAATCTATCCTCCATTTTTCAAGGTAAGTTAAGTATATTTTTGTGCGATTTTTTTTAATGCGGGTTTTCTGAGGAACCTATCTACCGCATAAAATGAGACCCAGGTGTATATATTTAATAATCAAAGATTACACATGTACCCAAATTACCTGTAGCACATGTAAAATGTGAATAAATTATCTTGTCGCTATCAGGATTGAGGTCAACAAACATCTTTAAAATAAATTCCCTGGCTGCTTGGGCATCTTTAGGAGGTCCTATTAACATAATTCATAATAAAATAAATTAATATAAAATAATGTATCAACTAGTGTCTAATTTAAATATAAGTGTATATATAAATTATGTATAAAATAGTCTTAAAACATAATAGCACATGGATATTTTAAACACAATGACAGACAGTTATTAGATTCTAATACATAAAAAAAATTATTTTTTTAAAGAAATAAATTACTGAAATTCCTATCATTTTTACCGCCAAATTTTTTTTTTTCCTTGAAAAATATTACATTTTTTTATATTAAAGTATAGATTGCTAACAATAAGTAGAAGCAGAAAGTTTTTCCTAAACACTCGCTAGAAGTTATCTTACAGTTAATCAGCCTTAAGATATTTGTTTATGGGAATTTGTTTTTTCTTATTTTCTTTTGAATAACTAAAAACTATTACTATCAATAATTATTTTCTTTTGAAATAAAAGATAAATTATCTTTATTACTTTAAGTATAATTTGTAGACTTTTAGCTCAAAAGTATAATAACATTCAAACAGTTATATCAGACTGTATCACTAGAATAAACATACTAATATCCTATTACCTGATTATTTTGTGAGAAGAGAAATTATCAATTTCACTATGAAAGATTTTGCATGCAATGAAATAATAATAGCAGTTAGTGATTATAAGATTCAACAAGCAAAGTTCACACATTCATATAGTCATCTTTACTAAAACATTATTATTAACCTATTTTATCACTATTAAACTTATCCTACTATTACTTTTATAACTACATTTTATTGCTTAACTAAATTTTTGCAAATCACAAAGCTTTTAATCTAATTTTAGGACTGCTCAGTTCTGATATCACATAAACTAGATAACAATGCTCTAAAAATAATTTATTAGTATATGCTAAAACACATCATTAGAACAGTTGTCTAACAATTTAGTTTCCATATAATGGCTGATTTTATATTACTTTTAAAATTGCGATTAAAGAATTTTTTTATTTCTATACATATATTAAATAATCTAAAATTACATAATAATGTAAAAGCCAAATATGTACAAATTACAAGGAAAATATGAAAGAACATCACATGATCCCCAGGCTACAAGCCAGAAACTAGTCTGGAGATATTGGATGAGTAGGCACTAGATGGGGATTTTATGCACAAACCTTCTGGCATCCATTGATTACTCTGGCAATACGTATGGAGAGTTTTGTCTGTTTTAATAAAATATGAATGATCTTGCCACTAATAGGACTGAGATCAATAAACTCCTGATCCAAATAAATTCAAAGCACAGACTCTCAGTCTGCTATACATGATTTTGTCATTCTTTTCTTAATGCTTAGTAATGGCTTGCATATTTTACAAAAACAAAAAAGGAAAATTGGAAATTGTTGTGCATATAAACTGAAGACTGGATTTGTGGTAGATATAATTTTCTTTCACACCCACAATTTAGTCAACAATTATATTGAGAGTTATCTTTTGCCATTTGTATACAGTTTAGAAAATGTAAATTTCTCAGCAATATTCCTGGAAGATTTAGAAAATAATAATAATAATCCAATTAGTTATGCTTTCAGAAGATAAATGTCATGTTCAAAAACCAGAAGTGGTGGGAATATTAAGCAATTGAATCCATCACTACACCACTCATACTGAGCAAAAAACATTCAGGTGATCTTAAAAATGTTTTCCCCTAAAGAAAAAGAAAGATTCTTTGAGATTAATCTATCTGAATGGCTAAACTAGTTTTCCTATAATGACACTTCCATATCTAACCCTTATCCAATGTAATATGTGTAGTGGACTGAGCTATCTTTCACATGGGTAAATCTGTATAAGCAGGGTTTCATTGATTATATACAGTATCAAAAGTTTATTGCAAATTTTGAATGAAAAAATATTGTTAATATATGTATCTAACAACGTCAATTACATGCCGTCCAAAGAAAAGTGTAAACAAATAAAAATGTAAACAAGTAAACAAAAAAAAAAAAAAAAACATTAAAATATGCAAATTTTACAATATTCAGCAGTCATTTTTCCTTCTTTGAGCGCCGTATGCGTTATGTATATTGATAAAATTTCTTTAGTTTATGTTTACAGCACATATGTTATTCTTCTCTTATTATCTTTTCCAAATTTAATGTGCAGTATTTTGTGTAATAAAATATTTTCTGAACATAATGCTAAAAATTTTACCAAGTTTTAGAATATATTTAAAAATATTAAACTAATTAGAGAGATCATAATTTCTTGATAAAAAGACTAATCTACTGTTCTTTCCTATTAAAAAAAAAAAAGTCGCTGGAAAAAAAAAAATTGCCCATAGTATATTTAATAAGACAGAATTCAGACATTTCACCATTTACTTTATTTAAAAAATAAGAGTATGGTAGTTTTTTTCTTTTCTCATTCCTTCCGTGAATGTATGAGTAAACACAAAAAAATGAATGTAAACTAGCTACGCCTGTGTTTTTGCTTGCATTAGTAAAATAAATGAATTTAATGTAGTTGATAATTAAAATATATTTAAATAATATTTACATGAAATAATAATTCATGTACAGCACCTAAAAATGACTGCTGTAATGCATTTTTAATAAACAATGATGTAAATCATTTATAACTAGTTGATAACTTGAGCAAAACAAACCCGCAGCTTTGATCACATTAATAGAAATATAACAAGTATAATAAAAGTATAAAAAAATATAATGCAATTGATAATTAAAATATATTTCAAATTTCTATATATAAGGAGGATACTTCTCAGAAGTATAATTTTTTTACTGTTTTAATATCTAAATTAACATTTTTGATATAATGAATACCAAATAAAAATTTCCCTAGCTAATTCTTTTCATTTCTCTAGCTATCCCCTCACATTAGCAGAAAGTTTGATAATTAAAATATGTTTACTTAATATTTATATGAAATAATTACCAATACCAGTATTACAAAAAATATAACTTTCATTAAATACAATAAACAATACTTTAAAGTAGATTATGTTATATTTCTCATGTGATAATTTTTAAAATGGCTATAAAATTTTAGAATTGTGTGTATATGCAAAAGAGCAATTAAATATGTGATTCAAACAAAATTTAATTAATGTAAAATATATTTACGCAATAAAATTTTACCTCTATTTCTGAAAATAGATAAATTAATTAAATTTCATTAATACCATACACATGTGTTAAAATTTCTGGGTCATTTTAGAACATAGTTTATCATAGGAGAAATCTATGTAATGATTCTATACCACACCTACAAGAAATCACAAAATCTAGAATTTTGATCAAAGGACTTTAAATATGGCATTCTTTTCGTTATTATATCAGCTTTCCAACCATGTTTTTTTTCTCTTCTGTACAATAAAATTTGTTCTTTTTATTTTAATAAAACAAGTTTTTTAATTTTTTTCTTTTTCTTAGTTTTTTTATATTTCATGGAAAAGAATGAACGGGAATTATTTTTAGCTACAAATAGTGAATATATGTATTTCCGATAGCTTGAACCAACCACAATTTTATATGAAGCTTCACAATTAATATTTTCTACCGGCCATAAGTATGTATAATATTTTTCAATTTTTTTTTTTATTAGATAGAATTTATAATGCTCTAGAATAATTGTCTAGTTTCTTTATATTATATAATGTAAATGTAAGCAATTTTATCTCAACATTTTTTTCAATCTCATTACTTTCTACTTTGTTACATAAATGTTATATATATTTTTTTTTTTGCAAATGATAATAATGAAAAATTAAATGTATTTCATTGTAATAAATGACACTTGATGTAGTATCTCATAAATCTGTCTGTGTGTATCTGTATCATAATTATATATCATGTCATCTGAACATAAACAACTGTTTTAATTTTTGCAATCTTCTATTTGTTTATACAAACATAATTTTTTTTGTAAGTAATGATGAAAAATCATATTTATTTTCATTGTCATAACTGTTATTGGAAATTGCATCTCATATGTATCTGTTATGAGTGCATCTATATCCTATATATATCATCATCTACACATAAACAATTATGTTAATTTTTTTGCAATCCAAGGGTATTTTTTTCTACTTTTTTATATAAATATTATAACAACTGATTCTAATTTTTCTAAAATAAATCCATCTACCTAGTAAGCTAAAGGCATTTCGACAAAGAGAAATGAAAAGAACAGATAATAAGGAGCATCAGTATTGTGACTATTCTCCTTAATATTTCTTTATCATACACTATCCTTAAAAAAATTTTTTTTACTTGTTTAACTGTTATCATATGTAGAAATGTGATATATCTACATGCTGAAAAAACTTTTTAGTTTTTCTCCAATTATTTTAAAACTAATTTTATTCTTTGATAAATTACAATTTATTAAAGTTTTCTTTGCATAATATCTGATATATATACTTATTATTAAATATATATTTCCAGGAGATACCTGCATGAAAGGACAAGATCTAAGTCAATTAGCAAAAATTGATATCACCAGAAAATACATATTTCAATGTTTGATAATGAAGAATTATCTCAGGTAAGTCATGTTATACGTCTTTTTTTTTTTCAGAATTTAATGGGGGATGCAATAAAGCTGCTGATAAAAGAGTGACTTAGACATTTAACTCTCAACATTTAGAATTTGTGAACCTAATGTAAAAATAAGCATTTTTTAAAGTGTTAAAAATCTTTTCTTTTTTGAATTTTTTTATGGTAAAATTTGTTCTATCTAACTATATATATATATAATTTTATATATGTCTGTTGTATTTTTTTTTTTAAATTCAAAATGGTGCCAAGGAGGTTACCAGTTAAAATGAAATCCTAAAATTTGATCAAGTTCAGTACTATACCCGAATGTAAATGACAATGCTGTTCCCGTAGCTTATATGTATATATGTAATATTTCTCTGCAAATGATTAAACACTTCGACACATTTTTATATTAGAAATAATAATCCATGAGTTATCAACAGCAGATTGCAATGAATATACCTTTTTACTATGAAATTTTAACATGGTGGTCATTTTTTACACCTTTTGGAAGTGAGAAACTAAATGTGACTTGTCACATCAATCAATACTGGCCTCTTTTTTACATTTTCATGATTTTCAGATGCATTTTTATATTGCAAATTACCCAAGTTTTTAAAACAATTAAGGAGCATAAAGCAAAAATTCACAGCCTATAAATTTATCCACAAAAAAAAAGAAAAAAAAATCATGCAAGATTAATCAAAATTAGTGTAATATTTGTGGAGCTATAAAGTAACAACAAACAAACTTTCACATTTATACATTAATATAGATATAAATGTATCCCCTAAATTTATTATTAATAACTATATTATTATTATTACTTTTAAAATTTTGTTTATACTAAAATATTGAATTTTGTATATGCTATACATATAAATAAGTGTCCACATTATATGTGTGTGCATGTTGAAAAGTAATGTATACCTACAGTTTAATAAACAATATTCATACTCTATTCTAATCAATGTTTATCAACAAACATGAATTATTGTAGACTGAAGAGGCTTGGAACAAAATGTAGAGTCATTTGCAACTTCACTGTATATACCTATGTCAATTTAAGTTATAATTTCCATAAAAAAACTTTTTTATTATTAAATATATATGTATATTTAAAAGATGTATGGGTATATATTTGGATATACATATGTATATATAGAGGTAGGTATGGAATTTATATATATGTCTAGAGGTGATGTAGATCTATATATTTATATGTATGAAGGGAATATGCGTATATTTTGATATATATGTGTGTATTTTATATATATGTGAAATGATGGTTATGTATTTATATTATTCAAATATTGTAGCTCTGATGAAGACTGCTGGACAGTAGAAACTTTAAGGAAAATAAAAAAGTTTTTAAGAAAATTTGTTTGCATTGAAGTGTACATGAAAAAAGTGTTATAAGCAATATATATATTAAATAACCTACTGAACAAAAATCTGTAAAATAAATTTAGTGTTATGTAACATATTCACAAATTTTATCCCTTAGTCAGGATCCTCTTTTCTTAATTCTGAAAAAGTTGATCTTTATTTGAATTTCATTTGGTTATTAGTAATTTGTTATATGCTACTTTTTTGACACTTCTGTTATAAGCTAGAGAACAGCCATTATATTATCATCAGATGATCTAAAATGTCACAAGTCTTAACAACATGTATTCTATTTTCTTAAACATTACAACACTGATACAATCTGTTAAATGTTGCAGTTACTTCTCTTTATTTCAATTTCCCTATGAATGAAAAGCTTCACCGTTATTAAAAAGTGCTTAGATATACTACGATTCATAAAAACACAGAAATACATATTAAGTACATTTCTCTGGATTTATGAGACATTTTGTATATGGAAGGGGCCGATTTAATTTTTTCTAAAGTGTGCATAAACCAGCTCTAAAAGAATTCATATAAATGACAATTGATTAATCATCACTATGCAACTATTACTACCTCTTAAAAGTTCAACTAATAAACAGTTAAAATTAAGAACTGAATTAGAGTTGAACATGATTTTTAATAACAAATAAGTTAATGCTTACAAATTCACTAATTTTATAGTATGGGGGGAGGGGGGTATGTAAATTCAATTACAATTTGAGTGAATGAACATGTAAAAAAAATTTTTTTTTAAATAATGTTTTTGTGTAAATAGCCAACTAAAAAGTACAAAATAATCAACAACGTAATCCACCTCTTGGTTAATTTGCCATTCTTGGAAAATATAAGAGATCTTAAGAATCTAGATTTGTTATAAAACCATTGGAAATTGCAAGAATATTGTCATTTCATAAAAGCATTTAAGGCCTTTTTGATTTTTATGATGCTTTTATGAAATAACAATATTACTGCAATTTCCAATTGTTTTACAACAAGTCTATATTCTTAAGATTTCTGATATTTTCCAAGAATAGAAAATTAACCAAGAAGAGATTGCTTTGTTGGTTACTTTGCTATTTTGTACTTTTTAGTCGGTAATTTACATAAAAGCACTATAACCTTAGTACATGCGCCTTAAATGCTTAATTTATTAGAAGAAACCTCTACAAATCTAAATGCAAGATTCAACTTTATAAAGATAAGAGCGGCCACGTCTTATCTTTAACCTATTTTTCTACAAGCACTATTTAAAAAAGGGCTTTTTACATACTACTTTTTTATTTTTTATTTATACTTACATATTATTTTAAAAATGGTTAAAACTACAAAAAATCTGACTAAAAATTATATTTTTATAATAAGACATAAAAATAAAAAATATGCCCTTTAACAAAAGAATTCTAAATTTAAATATCATGTGATTGTCCACTATATAAAAACATTTATGTATTGGCTTTTAAATTAATTTTCTAATCTTTTTTTACACACTTATTATTTCAGAAAAATAATTCAGATATTAGTAGAAAATATTTACTTTTAATTAATTAAGTAAGAGTTAAATAAATATTAACAAAATTTTACTCTACAAATGTAATATTTCCATTGGCTCAGTTGATAAGGATTTTTCCTGGGAAGTCTACGATTGTAAATTAAGAGTTCTAAACAGAAACCAATTTTTTCCCATTATTAAAAATTCAAAAATGTGGACATCCCGACAGAAACACAGACAGCGCAAGTTAATATAAAAGCATATAAAAAAATTTTATGTGATAATTTAAAAATATACATATACACAGGCAAGACATAATTATTAATGAATATTTTCATTCCTTTTAGAAATATTACAAGTTTTAATTTGTAAAAAGAAAAGCATAATAGATATATAGAAAATTCTAAGACAGAAACCGTGTAAAACAAAAAAAAAATTAAAATAGATTATTAGTTAAAATAGAGATACATTCACATTTATAAAAATATTAAAATCATTTCTAAAAACTTTTTAAAACTAAGATGAAAGAGGAAAAAAAAAGTTTAAATACTATGAGATTTAGTAATCTACAAACAAAATAGTATGCAATATATACAAACATGTACATAGAAATGTTTAATAGCGATTTTAGAATAGTTTATGCCATACTTAAATGAGGCTAATATATAATTTCACCATCTACATTACAACACATCAATAAATGTATACTTATATACCATCAGAGCTAAATAAATAGATATTCTATTTTCATTTGTTAATGAATGATTATTACTTTATATATAGCTCATGAAAAGTCACAGTGATTTCTGTTTCAATTGCATAATGATCAAATAATGTACTAAACCAGTGGTCTTCAACCTTTTCACACCTGCAGACCGGCAAAAATAATGATAAGATTTCGCGGACCGGCAGAAGTTTACAGATAAATTTTCTTAAAGATGTAACCTGCTTAGCCTTAGATAAGCATAATTGTTATAACTGACCAAAACAGCACACTAGTTATTGTGTATTGTAATGATGTTGCTTATCTTCACATGCTGAACATTCTTTCTCGAGTTGCGCAGTCATACTGCTACAGAAAACAGTACAATAACAATCGTTCTCATTAATGTGCTTGCATTTCTACGTTTAATTATTTCATTGTTAAAACATGCAAGAATAAAATGTTATTCACCTGAATGTTAAAAAAATCAAAAGTTTTGATCTTATTTTAATTTTTTTTTTTGGGGGGGGGGGGGGTGGATTGAGAAATACTTTGTCATCACTGAGACAAAAGATAGAGACCAAAGTTATTTTTTGTTTGTTTTTATTTTTAAAAAAAGGTAACAGAAATTGGTTTTAAAAATAAAAATTTTAGTATTTTTGCGGTATACAAATAAAGTCAAAAAAAAATATAGTCTTAAAGGCCAAAAAAAGTGGGCGTATTTTTTTAAAAAAAAAAAAAACTGAAACTTGAAAAAGTCAAAAGTTTTGATCTTACTTTATTTTGGGGTGGTAGGGGTGTAAAAGTTAGAGACAGAACTTTTTTTGTGTTTTTTATTTTTAAAAAAAGGTAATAAAAATTGATTTCATATATAAAAGTTAAAACCAAAAAAAAAACACTAAAAATGAAATATTAAAAGAGAGAGTAAAAAAAATTTAAGAGATCAAAAAAAACACATTACATTTTGTTTTTACAACACTGACAAGCGACCGTGATTGGCTATCAAAAAACAATCGGAGTTTGTATAATAAAAAACTTTTTTCTACCACCCAAATAAACATCTGTGATAAATAGAAAAACAAATTAATTTATGTATAATTGATTAGATTTTGTTTTTGTTCTGTTTCTTTTTCTTTTAATCGGGTAAAAATGCGATGAAAAAATAAATAAAAATTGTTTATATTAATTAAAAGTTTAAAATCTTATTAATTTGTTATTACAAACTTTCTTGCCAGTCTAGCACGGACCGGCAGAAAACTTCTGCGGCCCGGCGCCAGTCCGTGGACCGGTGGTTGAAGACCACTGTACTAAACAATGATTGTATAACAAATTATAATATTTAAAAACTTAAATAACAAAAAAATTTATATTAAAAAATTATTTTTTTTCCTTTCCTTCTATCATAATCTCAACAATTACTAACTTACCATCATATTCTGGAAAATAATCAACCAAATGTGAATGCATGATTTTTTCTTCCAATAAATCTTTTTTATTTAAGAATAAAATGACTGAAGAATTCTGAAACCAAGGATATGTAATAATTGTTCTGAACAATGCTTTACTTTCTTCCATTCGATTCTATAACAAAAAAAAACAAAAAAATACAATAACTTAAAATTTCCAAAGGGAAAAAATTTATAAAACAATATACTAATTATAAAGGTAAAAAAAAATCACATATTATATAGATAAATGGAAATACTTTTTGCATTTGTAATAGGTTTGGAAAAGATGAAGAATCTATATTATCGATACTTTTGAAAACAATCTTATTTATTAAATATTAATTATATAACATAAAATACAATAAAAAAACCTTACATATTATAACATTTTTTCTTCTGCGACAGATGTGCCTTTTCTAAATTCAAATCCTTTTAGAAAAATGGCTATTAAACTCAATGAATTGTTCTTCAAATAAGCTATTACTTTAACTTTTTTATATATACTATTAATCTATTTACTAGAAAAAAAACAAAATCCTTTCACAATAAGTCTACAGTAAAAACAAATATATTCAAAACAACATGATAAAATAATGCTTTCAGCTTATTTTAATAGGTTTTACACTAGTTATGTATATTTTTTTTCAATTGATTTTGTTCAATTTTTTCAATGTAAAATAATCTTATCATGCTTCGTGGTTTTAGAATTTCTTGGTTGGATACATTTTGTTTTTAAAAACACAAACTCCAAACACAAAACTATTACATCTCAATAAACAACAAGCATAATTTAAGACTCACTGAAAAGGATCTAAGTTTTTACATTAAAAAAACCCAGACACCTATATTTTCAGATCTTATATCCATATGACCAACATTTCAAATTATTAACTTTTATACACCACAAAATAAATTTAAATGAGCTGTGCTCATAATATATAAGATAATTTTGAAAACAAATTTTAAATTATATAAAATGAGAACTATTACCACAAGTTTGTTTACATATACATACAAGATTTTATCAAATAAAATTTCTGTAATAGACTTTAATAATGAGAGTTAAGATAAAAAAGAAATGAAAAATGACACAAAATGAATTTTTCATCAGATAATAAATTAGAATGCCTAAACAAAATCCAACTTGTCTTAAAATAGCAAAACAGAATCAAATAAAATTTTATATTACAAATTGTAGTACTGAAACAAACATTTATTTGAATTTATATAAATGTTCAAATGTAAGTATACAAAACATAAGATAATGCTTATAAAATGTTATTTATACTCACAATTAGCCAAAACCAAACTAAGTAAAAGTATATAACATATTTCACCATTTATTACATCATTTAAACAACTGGAAAAAATCTAAATAAACTCAAAATGTCTCAAAAACAAAGCATGACTTTTTTAGCAGGTATTTAACATCACAATAGCGCATAAATATAACCTTTATCTCTCCTCTATTCTAGATTTTTCTATTTAGTTATAAATATAAACAATGCATGATAGTGCTAACTACATTTTGAGTATAGTGCCGAATTATTGCCATCATTAGAGAACATAGGATTGCATATATCTATTTAGCAGTTATCTTTTATATTTTCCATGCTAGTGACTTAAAAATTTCACTATCCAAAGATTCTGAAAAAAGCCAATTGCTTAATCTAGCTATATGTTTGAACCAAATCACTAAAACATATAGCTGCTGATTAGTTTAGAACTATATATCTAGAAAATAACATCATTTAAATGTAAAACTTTAACAAGTTAAAACTATATACTATGTAATTCTTCACTAATAAAGGCCAATAACTAGAAATTAATCTGGGGACCTTACATACAAATGACTCTCAAGTAGGGATATAAAGTGGTTTGTTACTGTT
The DNA here is from genome assembly GCA_028023455.1 of Epiperipatus broadwayi. Classification (NCBI taxonomy): domain Eukaryota; kingdom Metazoa; phylum Onychophora; class Udeonychophora; order Euonychophora; family Peripatidae; genus Epiperipatus; species Epiperipatus broadwayi. Next base: position 1,491,387 of record JAQFVV010000170.1, read on the forward strand.
AGCGTAGCCCTGCTATCTTACAAAATGATGTAAACACTGCAATTTATAAAGGGAATAAAAGAAATACAAAAATATTGCATTAGAAATTATTGAAATATTTGATAAAAAGAATAAATGTTCTCAAAAAACTGTCCAAAAAAATCATAAAGTCTTATTTGTAAGAATACAGAAGCATGAGCAAAATTAAATACAAAAATAATTTCTGGAATATTATTTTGGAAATAAAAAATAATACAAGTTGAGTAAATGAATCAATGACTGTGTGGTTTATCTGTATAGTACTATAATGGATTTTAGGGCTAAAGATTCCGGGAAAGAAACCTGGATTCAACCTAGTATTTTTTTTTTTTTAGATTGAATGTTAAATGCTTTAATAACAAATTTGTCCTTTAATATCATTAATATGCAAGAAAGTTGATATATATATTTTTAACTTTATTGGTAACAAAATATTTACAAGAATTAGTATATTTACATTAAGAACTTTTTACATTTTTTTTTTTTAAAAAAATTTTAATTTCTTAGGATGTTTTTAGAATATAATGATTTAAAACAAGATTATTACTATCATGGCATTAATGAGCAACTAAGGAATACATTGCTTTGCCATATTTTTCTTGTGACATTACTAGATATATATTTCTGAGCATAAAGATAAATGTTAAACCATTCTTACATTGTATTTTTTGTTATCAAATATTACAGCACAACGGGCAAGCCATATTGTTCTTAGAGTGTGAACGGTTACAAGGGCATTGAATGGTTTTAATTTCTTTATATTATTTATTAGGATATTTTTTAAATTAATTGTGTCTTTGTGGAATACAAAGCGGTGTAAGGTTGAAAAGAATGGACATGTCTCAAAGATATGTGATGAATTTTCCGGGAACAAATTGCATAGTATACAAGTAGGATCAATGTTTAGTTTAAATCGATTTATGAGAAATAACTTTGTTGGTATTATATCAAGTAGCAGATTATACAGGAATTTTAACCATGAGTGAGGCACATACAAATTTTGAAATTTAGTCAGTGTTCTTGCAGTAGATAGTGTTGACCAAAGATGTCTAGTATTTAAATGCATGAATGTTATGCAACCTCCTGAAAAACTATCTATGCAAATTATTTATAAATGAAACAATCAAGTTTCCTCATCAAAACTGATTCCAATTTTTTAAAAAAAAATCCCCCCCAAAATTTTTCATATATTGTTTTTTTTTTTCTTATTTGGGGAAGGGGTGGGGGGTATATAGAAACTGGTTCATTAACAATTGAGATGAAAAATATAATAATTTTTAGAATTTTCTATGATTGATTATTCAACATTGAAACAAAATATTATAATTTTTTTAAAAAATGACTATACAAAATTACAATATTGTAATAACAGCCTGTTAAGCTAATTGCGCAGACGCTGTGAGAATGTTATTAATAAATGAATACCTTCGAACAACCACATGATTCCTTTTTTACTCTTACACAAATACTATATCATGTGGTTGTTCGAAGGTATTCATTTATTAATAACATTCTCACAGCGTCTGCGCAATTAGCTTAACAGGCTGTCATTCTATCGTAATTATAATCGCACGCAAGACGTTATAAAATAAATGCTTATCCATGAATATTGTAATAAGAAAATGAACAATCCAATGCACTTAAAACTACCAGTGCATCAAATGTCAATTCATTTTATGGAAAAAATTATTTACAACTGAAAAGTGATGTTAACTTTCTGGAAATTTCAATAGTATTGATTTCAGAACATTATCTTCCATACGTATAAAAAGTTTTAACTTCTATTTCCTTTGGGTTTTTTTTACATATACAGGTGCCCCTCGTGTAACACGATTGATAGAGAGAGAGCTATATTACAAATAGAATAATTTTAAACCTTAAATCAATAAATGCTCGCCATCCTTTATTAAATTTAATACATATTTGAATCTAAACAATATACTTTGATATGATGGGGGGGGGGGGAGGTGAGAAGAGAAACTTTTAAATCTTGTTACTGTTGAGTTTAAAATCTAAGAGGTTTTGCTTTGATCTCCCTCGAGATTTTAAGAAGAAAGGAAAACAATTTAATAATTATCTAAAATCTTTCCCAGCATCATTGAAAGTAAACTATAAGAAATCATTTTATAACTTTTAATAACTTGTAATAACTTATGAATTGCGAAAACTAAGTAATATTTAATAAATTAGTTAAAATTAATATTATTTTTGTAAACTAGGTTCTATAATAAATTATTTGATTTATAATTTAAAATGAGAAAATGTAATTTTTAGCCAATGATAATCTAAAAAAATATCTTGTTGATTTACTTGCGCGCGGTGGGGGGGCTGTTCTACGAATGGATAAAGTATTTAATCGATATTAGTCACATGACCCGGGTTGTACATTTTGGATGTTTTTCTAGGCAGAAAATTTGAAATTTTGCAAACAAAGAGAATTATAAAATGAATAAGTTTTAGTTTGCCTTTTATATATATATACCTTCGATCGATCTTTTTATATGTTTACAAAAATGAGGTTTACAAGTTATAAATGTAAGACTTAATATTGTAACCTGCATGATTTAATAATGCATGTTAGCTTTTTATATATTTTAAATATCTATGCTTTTTATATGTCAATAATACGGGATGCTTTTTATACTTTTAAAATATTTTTTGCGATCTCAGATCTATGTGTTGATTTTAATTGATATTATAGTCTGACCAGAGTTCTAAATTTTTCATGTTTTGGCTTTTTTTTTTTTTTGCTGTGCGATGTTTTGGGGGATTTTGCTCAAGTTCTAAATTTTTTCCCGTTTTCGCGTACTTTTTTATCACTTAGATGTGTCAGACGATGTTTTTGGTTGTTTTTGAAATTCAAAATGGTCGAGATCGCGTAGTAAAAGAGCACCAAACAAAGAATTAGTAGAAAAAACAGTTTGATTCTAAAAGTTAAAAAAAAAACTATACTATTTGCATTTTATAATTAAAAGAAATATATTTATTAAAACAATAATTGATCAGAAGTATTTAAATTTTAATATTACTTAATGTTTTCTTCATCATCATTACTAATCACCATTAAACGAGCGTTTTCATATACGCTCGAATAACAAATATCGAGAAATGGTGTTTGCTCTTAAAAACTCTCATCACATCCCTGATCATATGGGAATTTCTTTAATTGTCAAAACTTGTTTGTATGAATGCTGTGTTATAGGGAAAGTTTCTATAACTCTCGAACCATGTTAGAGCAAACAGTATTGTAGAAATGGTGTGTTATGGTGGAGGAGGGGAGGAGAAATAGCCTTATTCTCGAAGCAGGTTAGAATGAAATCGTGCTGTAGAAATATCATGTTATATAGAGGTTAACTGTATTTTCATAATCCGTCTTGCTTTTGTTTTAAAAAAAAGCTTTATATTCTTTATATTGTCTTCAGAGAATAATGAAATAGTATTTTGCATTTATTGTAAAAGATGGAGGAAAAAATGTTTTTAATTCTGCTAATTTTATTGTCAAATCTTTTGGTAATGAAACAATTTTAGAAGCATCTTAAATTCTTGATTGGATCTATAAATTTTCCAATCTTAAAAAAAAACTAAGAAGTAATAACAAAATGTTTTATTAGTAACTTAATTCCTTTTTTAAATAAAGCAATTAGATCAATAGTAATTAAAAAAAAACTAATTTTTCTCCTTGGAAATAATGGCCAAAATTATGGGATATAATGGTATTGATTTTATGGACCCAATAGTATGCTGTTATTGAAATTTTGCACAATTTGTATTGACTATCACAAACACTTTGTTTAGGCAGAAAAATATTTATAAATAAATTTGGATGCATCTTTTGATTCAAAATAATGGCATCTTATTTAGAAGTAAAGAGGATAAAAAAAAAAAAAAATTATAGAAGCAGATTGGTGATGAGATCAGAGATTAATATTGCTCTAAGATTAAACTTATTATAACATTTATTTTTAAGCATAACATTCATAATTTAATTTTCAAGTGGAGTAAGTTACAGAGGTTGAAATTCTTCAAATTTATTGTAAAGATGGTCAAGCGTTGTTAGCCGAGAGGTCAGCGCAGCTGCCTTGCAAGCAAGCAGTTGCTTGCAGACAGTTGTTGTGGGTTCACCTCCCGGCCGATGCTTTGACATATGGGGAAAAAAAAAGGTTTGTGTTAGGGTTCATGAAAAAAAAAGTGGCACTTTCTATTTTGCCTAAATACTAAAATAAGTGTGGTGAAGTTCGCATACAAGATAGAAATTTGTAAAACAGAAGTTCATTGTCAGACAAAAAGACTTAAAAATAAGTAATGGATTAAAACTGTAAAGAAATGTCTTGGTCTCTTTATTTTATTTTTTTTTTTAAAAAAAAAAAAAGCTAAAAGTAATATACGGACTCAGAAAAAAGTGCTACCACAATTTTTGTAAATCAATAGATGGAAGTATTTTATATTATAACGATATTTTTTTGATTATCTTTTGAATAATAAATAATACAAAAATTCAGATGACCACATTTAATGATAGATAATCCATAAAGTATTTTTATATTTTTGCAGTCATCATTAACCTCATAGTTATATTTATTAATATTATTAACAACTTCATTGTTATTGAAATCTTAGAAAAAGATGAACTACGAAGAATATATAGACAGTAAAAAGACAATAAAGAGAAGAAAAAACTTTTGATAGCCTAAAGTGAATAAATAATGAATGTTTGAGAGGTAGAACAAAACAGAAAGACACACAAAGATTTAGCCTACAAATGAGCAGATCTTGCATTTTCAGCACATAATTAATAATGATGATTAAAAAAAATGGTGAACAAAAGACTAGAACTATTACAAATAATATAAAAATACTACTCCTACTTTCTGGATTATTAATATTTTCAATAATCTCATGAAATGGTCTATTCAGAAAAAATGCTTAATTAATCTTGTAGTATTTGATAGAAGAGGATTCATTTTTTAGGCAGCTTTCTTTTTTTTTTTCCTATTTGTTTTCTTGTTTGTTTTTCATTCTTTTTGATACCCTAATTCATTTATTTATTATTACCAGATTACAAACCAAATTAAATATGAAATGTGACTGATAATAGAAGACATATGAAAGACAATCTGCAAAACATTTTTAAGAAATTAGATATTTAAAAGTTTTTGATAAAAAATTGTGCAATAAAGTAAATCTAAGAAATTTATTGAAAATTGTAGAATGAAAGCTACTACTATTTGGACATGTATTGGATGAACTATGATCTGAACCGCTCTAATTTTTGGTATTACATAAGGTGCAGTCAAAAGAAAAAGATCCCATTAAAAAAAAAAATTGGATGAATGATACTAAAGAATAGTATGACTGAAGCATGATAAAAAATGAATTACAAGCTTACAAATTTTTACTTCATGCTTTCTCAACCTATAGTATAATTCTGAAAACCACAAAATTGTAAAAACTTATTAATTTGTAATTTTAAAAATTATTAGCCATTGATTTGTAAAATTTTAGAAAATGAAGATATTTCGATATTACTGAGCAAAATCAAAGTTAATAAATGCATTTTAAAACACAAAATCGAAAACATTACATTGTTTTTGAAATTATCATAAAAATCTAGCAGCCATGGAAATTTGAAATACCAAATTAACCGTAGCCACATTTAACCTGTGTTTCACTTTGTCAATAAAGATATATTTCTACATTTTATGAATAGATATTGTTTGTTTCCTATTACATCTTTGTTCATATGCCATTTTTAATCAGAAATAATTCTGATTCATCAAAAAAAAAAAAAGGGGGGGGGGTGATAATAAAATACAAAAATAATTATATTAGTGTAAACAAAATAGAACTTTTTAATAGAAATAAATTTGACAAGTGACAGCTCTAATCAAAAATTTTAAAATATGATTTAATGTTAAATTTTTATAACACCTTTATCTGATTAATATGTTTAAAATCAAATATTTTATTTATTTATCATTATATTTTAGTTAAACTTTACATAGTTTACACTTGCAATATTCACATTGAAAATCAGTAGTACTACTACAAAAATCATTTATTGTGTTGTACTCTTTTGATATTGTCCAGCCAAATGTTGGTTATTAGGTAAAAATGGAATAGTTTCTTGCTACCAATGGATATAATACCAAACATTCTAGATTTTGGATAAAGTACATGAAGACAAAAAAAATTTCAAGAATTATTGGATGAAAATTTTAATGACCTTCTAAAATCATGTTAAAACAGCTTTAAACTTCTTACATTTAATATAGAAAAAAAAAAATACTATTATTCTGTTCATCCAAGTGATTTAAAAACTAATAAGTAAAATATTTTCAAAATTACTTAATTCATTGCAATGAATTATGTAACAACTTTTATTTTCAAATATCAATTTCTTAAAACATTTAATACAAAAATGTTAACTATAGTAAAAAAAAAATGTCGTAGGACGATTCATTTTTTTTAGTCATAAAATTTTGTTGCATTAATACTTTTTATAAACTAATCAATTACCAATATGTTTTAAAAAATAAATGATTATTTACTGATAGCAAAGTTTACGGCATTATTAATTATTAAATAAATGTTAAAATAATGTTGATTTATTCAATTGGAAACAACATTTAATTATTAAGTGCTTTATATTTTTAAATAAAAATACAATATTAAAATGATAATTTTGCTTTTATGTGATGTGATGTGATGTATTATGGCTTCTCCTTAAACGAAGTCAAGAATATCTCAGCAATTATGCCCAGATAAACCTGTTAGCCACTTTCTTTTATATTCCCCACTCTAAATTTACCCATAATCTGCTCTATCCCATTTCCACAACATAATTTTTGTCAACTCTATAACCTTTATATCTAAATCCCCCTTATCTTTTCCCAAACCCAACATAAAAACCAATAATTCACTTTCCGTATAATCACTCTTTTCATATTTATTTTTCCACAACTTCATTAAATGTACCCTTTCTGTTTTCAAACATTTACATTCAATTAACAAATGCCTAATATTTTCTATTCCTTCCATACATAATTTACAAAATAAATCACCCATATTTTTTAGTTCTCTTTACTTACTACAGAGCCATCTATTGTGAGTGTGAGTAATCAATAAATATCGATTAATATTATTATATCATCTCCAAATTAGTTATTTGCTTATGGTCTTTGTTAATGCAAACTGGTGAACCTAACTCAGATCTTATCAAACTACTATCAAATTGCCTTTTTTTAATTATCTGGTATGCAGTAATGATTCCAGCGTATCATAGACTGATTTAGAATAATGTGAAGAAAGCTACTCTCGGAATCATATGAAAGTTATATGAAATTGTTATTGGCATCAACCACAGATCTCAGTTTTACATTATCTATAGGTATTTTTTAATCTTTGGCCCGGATCAATTACCAACTCATGACATGACTTTCTCTCCTAAAATTAACAAATATTTTTAGGTGCAATTCTCTTCAACTTTCTTTAAAATTGACTAGTGTAAACTTGGATAATCAACAAATACTAAATAATAGTACTGTGATATCCTTATCAAAATTCAAACATTCAACAATTTTAAGGTGTGTGTGTATTTTTAAGGCATTGTGTTTAAGCTCATTTATAAACTTTAGTATTTATATACTAAAAATATTTGAAAGTTTTATTAAAATTTTACATAATAAATTTATTTTTCTTTAACTTGTATCATCTTATTTACTATTAGTATAAAACATTTTGTCTCTAAGACACAGTTATTATCAATCTCAATACCATGTTTTAAAGATTTTTTTTCCGTGAAAAAAATCCTACAGAAAGAATGATAATTGATTTTTTTTCCGTGAAAAAAATCCTACAGAAAGAATGATAATCACTGTGTAGTACATTCAAAACATTTCTTATTAATTATAAATAAAAGTCTATGATAGTGGTGACATTATTAAGTATATATTCTTGTTAATAAATGTACTAGAAAAATAAAATAGCAGTTTATAATTTATTTACAAATTTTCTAATTCATTTTTTTTTAAAAGAACAACATACATATAATAGTTATGGCTTATCATTTATGATTAGACAAAATATTCGCTTCTGAAATAAAAGAAAAAGCATAAATAAAAAAGCTGAAACTATTTTTCTCTGTGAACAAAAAAATTTTGCACTAAAAGTTCTAAAGATTATACATATACATTACCAGAAATAAAGAAAAATTTCACATTCTAACTGGTGGCAGTATAAATTGTGACTATCAAAGTTGTATAACAAAGATTCAAAATCTGATAAAAATATACCCATTCTGTTTTAAGTATTTGATAGATAGATATAATATATGTTTTAAACGGCATGGACAGTTTTGAATAACAAAAATTCTTGATAAAAATAGTTTTATCTAATACTGTATTTATTTTTACTGGATTTTTCATTTTTGCAATGTTTGGAATATTAATAAGTACCCATAAATATCTATTATTTATTATTAAATTTAGATAAAAAATTTAAAAAAATATTATTCTTTTATATCGACAAAAAATGATGTGTGACATCACTCATAAATCACTGTTTGAGAAAATGAATTGTACTAATTCTTAGAAATATTCAAATACTACATATTTGTGATGCTTGCGAGCATAGTAATGACAAGACAAAGAGAATATAATATTATTGTTCACAACCATGACAACTATGCTATCATGTTTTGCAATAATTGAAGATAATCTTATTGAAGGCTTCAAAATTTTTATAATTCATTATAATAAAGCAAATTACTTGATTTTTACTCATCAGAAACTGATGTTAGAATATGTACTGAGATATGTATAGGACTTCAATGTGTTTTACTAATGGAATTGCAATTTAAATTTTTGCCTAAATTCTTTTGTGAATTTTTTTTTTTTTTTATAATAAATCTAATAGGATATGTAAATAAGCATTTATTTTTATAGCGTCTGCATATAATTGTAATTTACATTCATATCGGCCTTTCAAACCAATTGTGCAAACGCTTTGCGAGTGTTAAAACAAAAAAACTTCAAAAATATAATTATACTTTTTTTTTTTCCTAAGTAATATTTTTATATCTATCTAAAATTTGTTTTTCCACTTAAAAACATGGCGTTTTTGTTTTAAAATAATTATTGTAATTAAAATGATTTACATAATAAATTATATTCAGTACCAAAAAAATAAGACAATTCTAGATAATATAGTCAAACTTCTGATTATTAAAATTTATTTAAGAAACTCACATTTAGATCTAAATTCTATAAGTTAATGAATTTTGATTTTTAGTTGTGGAAAAAAAAAACCCTATTCTATCATCAAGATGCATCAATTTAAATTTTATGGATATAGTAATAATGTTTCAGTTATGCACTATGCTAGAAGCAAGTACACCTGGGTCTCTTTTTACGCGGATTTATTTAACGCGATTTTGAAGTTACACGATTCACGTTTCTCCGGAAGTCGAACTCCAATAATGCGCTATTACTTTAAATAATAAATTTCGCGTATATTAAAAGTAATAGCACATTATTGGAATTCGACTTTCATCTTAATAATTTCAATATTTTCAGTGCTTTATAATAGTAAGATTTTATGCAATAATGAAATTAAAATCATGATTTCCACATTTTATGTATACACACATTAAATTTTACAAGATTATAAAGTAAATTTGTTCAAATATTGTGCATGTTAATTTTGCATTTTAAATCACATTCTGTTTTTGCTTTTTAAAAAAGAACGTAATCAATTATTAATCATTTAGTGTCCGCAAGTTTATTTTTAAAAGGTGAGTAATAGCAGTGGGCACAATTAAAATTGAAAATTAAAGACAAAAATAAGAATTTAATTTTTAGTTGTTAGATTAATTACTAATTACGTTGTCACCAGAAAACCATTAGCACAATGTAAGAGTGACGTTGGCGCTAGTTGTATTTCCTCTTGTGATTTTTTACCAGTTTACAAATGAACCTGTTTATCAGCAAATAGTGATAATAATTAAAACGTGTATAAAAAAATGTAAATTACTGTAAATTATGCTTCAAAATATATTGTTTTGAATAAAATTAAATATTATAGTTAAAAAAAGTTTGTCTTGTATCAATTTTTTTCAAATTTGAAATTTTTTATTAGTCATATTTTATTTCCTTATTTTTTTTTTTGCACGAATTTTAAAGTAATTTTACGTTGGTGCTCTGCTTTTACGCGATTTTTGAAAAATCATAGTCCGTATCCCCCCTTTTTCAAGGTAAGTTAAGTCTATTTTTGCGCGATTTCGTTTGCGCGTGTTTTCTGAGGAACCTATCTATCGCGTAAAACGAGACCCAGGTGTATATAACAAATTAGGTCATGATAATGTGCTTCTCTGTTGCAATACGATAACTTCGCAAACTATCAAACTAATAAAAAAAATAATGGATTTCTCTCACTCATTATTTATATATATTTCATGGACAATTTCCACTCCTTAGATGAGCAAATAATTAAATTATCTGAAACTTTCCACCAGACATAGTAGCCTGACAATTCTTATAAATATCATGACTAAGTACTAATTGATTTTAAAACTTTTAACATATTCACAATCAAATACATATATATACATAACATCTCATGATCACCATTTTTTATGCTTACTCAATCTGTTAAAACAGGCAAAACTCTCCATACAATAGTGCCACTCAGTGCAAGCTAGAATAATCAATGGATGCCAGAAGGCTTGTGCATAAAATCCCTACCTAGTGCCTACTCATCCAATATCCCCAGACTAGTTTCTAGCCTCCAAGGCTCCTCACTGATGAAAGCCACAAGCTAGAAACTAGTCTGAGATATTGGATGAGTAGGCACTAGGTAGGGATTTTATGCACAAGTCAAGGCTCCTCACTGATGAAAGCCACAAGCTAGAAACTAGTCTGGGGATATTGGATGAGTAGGCACTAGGTAGGGATTTTATGCACAAGCCTTCTGGCATTCATTGATTATTCTAGCTTGCACGGAGTGGTACTATTGTATAAAGAATTTTGCCTGTTTTAACACATATACATAATAAAAAAAACAAATACACACACTTCACAATAGATAATGATAATTTGTTTTACATGAAAACATCCAATTGAATATCTATTTTACTTAGCACTTAAGGAAAATATATGTAAAATTTAAGCAGCATGTTAGAAGCAAGTATGTAATCAATCAAATTTTCTCACAGATATTTGTGATTAATATTGAAAGATTAAATATCATACAAGTGTTTATTTGATCACAAATATGTTTGAACTAAGTGATATATAATACTGTATTTATGAAGATATTGTATCAGGCTATTGTATCTCATAGAAAGATCCAGGAATTGAAATCCCTGCTTTTCCTGATGAATAAAGCTTATCCATGAAATATATATATATACTAATAAAGACAGTGTGACATCATTTTCTAATTGTTTGATAGCTTAGAAGTGTTATGAAATAACTTGGTTATATGCTTGTTTCCAATAATATTTAATCTTTACATATATTAAGTGTACAGTGAAACAAATTCCATTGGGTGTTGAAATGAGGATGCAAATCGTTCTCCACAAATGAGAGAATTTGTGACATACATTAAGAGATTTGGTACTTTATAGTGAAAGGACTCAGTCTAATATTTTTTTCACCGATTGAATAACTTCAAGATTATGGGATGCAGTTTAGGAATGCTATGAAATGATTTGTTTGATTACAAATATTTATATATTAAGAAAATTATGGGGAAACAAAAACTACCATTACAAACAGAGCATCCCAGCACATATATATGTATAAAAGGGCATTGAATAACAAGGAGTCTACATCAGCATTCTTGGAGCATGAAAAGCTACTGGACACAGATTTGAACCCACCAATCCCAGAATAGTGTGCAAAGAGAGAAATGACCATAGACACAAAATAAAGGAGGCATATTTCATAAACAATGACACTCAATCAATTAATAGAAAGGACACCTGTTTCACCATTTCAAAAAGATGGACAAACTAATCCAAACAATATTTAAATAAATTATTAAAAAATATAACTTCTCTAACAAGCGTTAAAAGCGCATAATTATTGGTAAGAAAATTATTGGAAGTTTAAAAAAATCTAAATACACTATTTATACCAGTTTTTCAAATTTATCTATAGAATATAAATTTACAATATTAGAATATTTATAGTAAAGAATAAAAACTTAGCAAATTAATTTTTTACTTATTTTGCGTTTATGTCAATTTTTTCATAGCATTTCATGATTGGAGTTTTTTTTTTTTTTACTAACACATTCTTGCAATTTACTATCTTTTTAATAATAATTCCATAAACAATATAGAAAACTACTTTTAGAAATTGGTTTATATAAATTTAGTTTGTTTCCCCATTCCTTTTTTAATTGTTATTTTAAAAAAACAAAATCTCACATTACTGGATCAGTTGCACAATTTTTAAATAGATACTCCCACCCCCTATGTTCATATCATTAAGGCGTATTAACTTATTTATGCTTATTTATTTATTTAGTAAATGTGGAAATACTAAATTATTCAAACTAAATAAATACTTTAAGCACTTTTTTTTAAAAGTAAAATTACCATAATAAATGTTAATTTATCTCAAAATAATTAGAAGGGATTTGAAATCAAACTTTCAAGCTCACTACAGCTGTTCACTTCATCTTATACAACCAATACCCATGACCACATACATGTGGAAAAAATAAATGATCTCCAATATATGTATTTCATGCTAAACCAACATTCATCAATTGGTCCAGATCATCATCTCCCACACATATACAATCTGTGCTCATACAATCATCAAGGATATGGATGGTTGAAGAGTTGGAGGATGGATAAGACTGAAGCCTGTCCATTAAGGTTTGAAGATTTGCTATCTTAATATAAACCGAGCACTGATTATATGTGTGGGGGAGATGATAATCTAGATCAACAGTTAAGTGCTGTTTCAGCACAAAATATGTAAATTGGATCTCATTTGTCTTATTTATATGTACGTGATCATGTATAACAGTTGTATAAGATGGAGTGGATAGCTATAAAGAGCTTGAAAGTCTGAATTAAAATCCCTTCTAATTACATTAAGTTCAGAATAGACAAGATACTTGTATTTAAATATCTCAAAATAATAAAATCTGGTAATTGTGGAAACTTGAAAATGATCATTTATCTGATTATCAATTTTAAATCTATATCAAAGTTCAATAATTTAATACACACAAATCACTTGCTTTTTGCTGTCATTTTTCATTTATTTATATTTTTAACAAATTTAAGAATCAAAGTGAAAAATTATATAAATTTGTTCCATCTACAAAATAGTTATGTGCTGGCATTCACATCAGCAGATATACAGCATTGAAGTATTTGACTTATCAAAATCAATCATCAATTTGCAAATAACATGATATAAAAATAAATACAACAGAGAATTCAGTGTTATTTAATGTACCCAGAAATAAAAATGCATATTGTTAAAACCATCATCTGAATTAGCAATTATCAGCAGGATATAAATTGTAGCTGACATGTATCAAGATATGAGAAGACATATAACTGTTTAGCAACACTGACTGCAGGAAGATATCACTTATTATTTCAGAGACAAACGTTAGCTCGGATAAATTAACATAATTATCATCAGGTAATGTCAGTTATAGCAGACATAATACAAAAAGGCAGAACAAGTCATAAATTTCAATAACATAATTGCAACATATCTTTAGTAAACTTATAAACTAACAGTGTTGTGCAATAATCAAAATGGTTGACTTAGTTAGTAACAAATGAAGATTTTTGTCTAGCCACTAAGAACTAAAAATTTGCACATGACAATGTTCCAGCCTTTACTAAAAATATAATTTTATAACTATTTTTCATCATACACTTCCAATACTTCCAAACTAATGTTTATATAGGATCAAGGTGCTTCTTTTTCCAATACCATCTCCAGATGTTCTCCATCATCAAGCATGTGGGGATAATAATTATAATGATCTCAAGAAAATATAATTCCAATGATTGTGATTTATTAACTATAAAACATAAATCATCATATGATTTAATTTTTAATCTTCCATATCCCCAATAAAACCTATATTATATAATAATTACTATATCATGACTGTCTGTCTAACTTATATATTATCTTGAAAATAAGATCTAATTTATATTAGGCAGTTTTACCTCATTATGCTATTGTCTTTCTGAATAAGGTTAATATCTAAGTATAGCAATATAAATTTTAAAAAAATATCTACTTATTATATGAAAAATTTTATCAGTAACTTCATAAATGTCAAAATATTATTTATATATGATTATCTCTATTTCTGAAGTTAAACATACCTGAATCTTATAATTTCTGCTTTATTAATGGTATACATGTTAAAACTGAACTAGAAGATATTGAAATTTTATTAGTAGGTATATCGAAAAAAAAAAAACTTACTTCATTATCTGATTCAACAAGTACTTGATCATATTCGCTTAAGGCGACTAAAAACATGATGGATGTGACATTTTCGAAGCAATGAATCCATTTTCTACGCTCTGACCGTTGGCCTCCAACGTCCACCATCCTGAAAAAAGATTAATTTCTTTTACAAAAAAAAATTATTTAAAAAAAAAATCTAATATATAGGTATTTAAAGTTCTCATGTTTTCAAATATAATCTGTAATAAAATTAAATTTCACAAAACAGGTTTTTTTCTTATTAAGTTTTGTATTTTATGAAATAAAAAATTTAGACAAAAAAATACATAATTTTTTCTAGTTATAATTTTTTTGGACAATGAGAAGTAAAAAAGAGAATACACTGAAATCTTTGTAAAGTTTTGATAACGGAAGCTTTTATAAGTATTAATATATATTTAAATTTTAAATTATAATAATGACATTTGTAAGCATTTTTTGATCCTATTTGAACATTTTATTTAATATCTTATTTTATTAAAATATTTGCCAATTTGTGCAAATCAGAAGGAAATTCAAAAATATGTCTGAGACAATTAAATATTCAATTACCAATTTTAATATGCATTTACTATTGATTATAATAATATTTACAAGGACTGTAACCTCAAGAATATGCGCGTAAAAATGTGATCGTAGGGACCTCTACAGGTCTTAACCACAAGCTTACATTTTGGAAGAAAAGAGAGGAATGTTCATGACAATATCATGACTTTTTTTTTAATTTACTATCTGCTCAATATATATTCACTCTTGATTTCAAATTTAAAAGAAAACTACAAAATAATTTTTAAGATTACAAAATATAGGTGAAATCTCAATCTGCGGTTCCTGCAAACTTGTTTACCCACGTTATTTATCTGCCTTTTTTTTTTTCCATCTTTGGGGAGGGAGGCGGGGTCACAGTAATTTTTCCTCAGGTCCAATTTTCTCAAATTATTATTTTATTGCAACAATGATTGACAAATCACATGAATATTTATTTTTTTTAAAAAAAATTGAAATGATTTGTAATACATTTTTCTCTCTATAGGCGAGATTTAAAGACTATTGTCAAAAATAACATTTCACAAAAATGATTACAAGTGTTCGCTCTTACATTTTAATTCATTGTAAGTACTTTTGCACTTAGTTGTATGCATCATTTTCATTTCTTACTTGAGGTTTTTGTTTTATTCTTGCTATTGTTATGCTCTTACTACAGTATAATATTGTGTTAAAGAAAAAAGATGAAAATGAACTTCGAAGTTAACTGGTAAAGACTCATGAAGCATTAATGAAAACAAAAACTTTTAAAACATAGTTACACTACATTTTATATTTTATGCAGACATCATTAGTTTACTGTGATAACTATTGAGATATTTTAGTTTTAGAAAAAAAAAAGTACTTTGAAGTTAAGCAATTTTTCCAGTAAATAGTGTCTTAAAATTTTGAATTATAATTTTAAAGATCATTTCATTAATGTTATGCTTCTTCATAAAATTAAAATCAAGATGTGTGTTTTCATATATTTAAGAAAAATACAGTTTGTCAAAAATAAATTATTAGATTCAAAATTTCGCATATTTGTATATAATGTAGTCATATTTTTATTTTATATGTATAATTTTAAGTTTTCTTTAAGATGTTTTGAATTGAGAGTTAATCCTACAAAAAAAACCTTTGACCAATCAGTGAGTGAATATGATTTATAACATACATCCAATTCAACAGAATTAATAAAAAAATAACAAACTGGAATTTTTTTTTTTTAATTTCTTTATAGTTAAGAATCAATCCAGAAAGTTTTGAGTCAATCAATATTACTATTAAACTAAATTGCTCAGGAAAATACAAATATTAATTAGTACTATAAAAAAAGTATTAAATTTTACAAAAAAAAATTGTAAACACATAAGTAGGTCATACATTAAAAAATAATAGGTCATAAGTAAAAAAAAACATCTTACCTAAAAATAATAGATTCCAAATCAAAAGGATATTCTATAATTCCAGTTGTTGGAACACGTACTCTTAAAATATCTTGTTGTGTAGGTAAATAGTTTTCTGCTGCTAAACGATCAATGTCACAAAGGTAGCTAAAATAAAATAAAAATAAATTTATGTGATTGTTTGGAAAATAAATAAATTTATATTTTATAGTCGCAAAAACACTTTTATAGCTATTTCCCCTCCGTGTATACATTCCAGAATATTAGCAAAAAAAATTTCCAAGAGAAGAGAAGACAAACTATTTTTGATAAAACATTTTTCATTTACTTTACAAAAATTTATATGTAGAAAATGAAAAAAAATGCCTTATGCAATATATGGTACTATAACAATTAACATCATCATATTTTAAATATTTTTTTTTTACGAAACTAAAAAATTAAGACTTTGTATCATAACATAATGATAAAAATCATATTGTCTTAAAAAATAATAAAACCTGAAATTATAATAAAAATAAACGAAAAGGTAAAAAAAACAAAAAAACAAATTTATATGAAAAAATGTTTTAGAAATAACTGTCAAATGTTTATACAATATAAAAAAATATAGAAAAATAAAATTCTGAACAATCGTTCACATTTCTTATAGCTAAAATTAACAAATAACATTTGTCACATATTTTTGCACTAGATATTATTCAGTTACTAAAACTTGTAGACTTGATTCTACTTTTTTCTGAAATAAAATGTAATATTCATAGAAGAGATCTTTTGAATTACTGAAAATAAAATAATGATAGAATAAAAATTGATAAAACAAACTATGATCACCTATTTCAAAATTGTTTTTTAAATACAATGATGTCACGAAATATGCTATAACAATTACTTTAATTATATACTATCCAAAAAAATGTAAATAAACAAAAAATAAGAACAGTAAAATTCATAAATTTCCCTATACAGCAAGTCATTTTTCTGTCTCAACATGCCCTATGCAATCACTTGTATTGATAACATTTCTCCAAATAAGTTGAAGTACATATATTTTATTCATCATTTTCATGGGTACAATATTTTCATAATAAAATGTTTTCTATATATAAAGCTAAATAAAAAATATAAACTTTATATTTTTGTCTGAAGGTTTGTAATGATGGTATACTATAAGATGTGATATGTTGGAATAAATTCGATATTCAAGAATCTAAAGGTGTGAGTTCAACCTCTAAGCGAATATTGTCACTATGTATATAGCCAGCAACACCTGAAGAAGAGCGGAGAATAATACTACGTGAAACGTGTAATTACTAACCTGTATTGTCTATCTGTGTGTTATTACTAACAAGTTGTTTGTATTTGAAAAGTTTAAATAAAGTTTAAAATTTTCTATACATTCAACATTCACTCATAAATGATGGAAATAATCCAACATATCACATCTTATAATATACCATCATTACAAACCTTCACATAAAGCTAAATGTTTTACAAAATTTAATAAAATTTATAGTCTTTCTTAGGCAATAATTGAAAGTTACCCAATTGTCAGTGGCAAAATATAAAAACTTTCAAGTATTTTAACTATTGCAAAAGAGTTTAATCCAGAATCTGAAATGGATAATGGCAAGAAAAAATATTGTCTGCTAATAATGGGAAAAAAGTCTTTAATTGCGATGAAATTCTAATAAATTTGTTATTCATTTTATTTAAAAATAAATATATAGGTATGTTTTATTACTTTCATTTTTTAAATGAAAATGAATGAATAATGGCACATAGTAAATATAGCAGTAAATATGCTCTCTCACTTTATTATTAATAACTGGTTTGTACATAATCTTAATTTATACATGCGTATTATACATATAAAAAAGCATCTGTGTTTTGTAAGTATGTCGAGATATAGTATACATTTGCAGTTCAATAAACAATATGTATTCTATTATAATCAATAAAATGTGAGTTACTATATAGGGTGTAGAGAAAACTTTGGGGGAAAAAAATATATTGGATAATGTGACTCTACTGTAAATTTATAAAAAAAAAAAAAGGGGGGGGGGGGACAATATAATTTAATTTTTATTATGGCTGGATATATGGCAGATGAAAACTATTCCAAAATAAAAGAACAAAAAAAATTTGCTTTAAAGATATTCTTTTATATAAAACAAGACCACAGCTAATAATTAACGAAATAAGTTTGTGATATTGGACTCAGAAAAGTAACATTTTTTCATTGCTCTAGTCTATAATTTTTGTTTATATAATATATAAATGAATTTGATTTAAAATAAATGTAGCAATAGTTAAAAATAATACTAATAGCAAACAAATAAGAGAATCAAAACTTTTTGTAATTAAAAAAACAAGTATATTTATAAACAAAATTTTTCCTAAGAGTAGAAATTAATCAAAAGATCAAAGAAGTCATTTTAATAGAGGGATAATGATGTCTATTCTTTATTTAAAGAGTGAGTACATAAACAGAATTTCATCTTTCTCACTCATTTGATTTTAAAAAAAGTCAGTCTTAAAATATGTAAAATACAGAAAACCTCTTTACTATATTTCATTCTAACATGATGCATGTCTTTCAAGCTTCGTCTATAAAGAATTACATAAACGTCATATAATACCATATTTTTTATAACAGAGAAAGACATTATACAGCAAATCTTGTTAAATTTGGTAACAGAAAAAAAAAAAATTAAATAAATTAACTTTTTAAAAATATTTTATTATTATATGAAAATATTAAAAAATATATAATAAGCAAAAAAATTGCTTTTTTATAAATTATGATCAATATTTCAAAAATGAAATAAATTTTAAATAATGACATAGAAAGAGAAAAAAATAATAATATAAAGTTAAGATTTACCACTTTTAAAAGATTCCAATAATGAAATGGCAAAATATTAAATAGTTTAGAAATGTATGCATCTTAATTAGCTTCCATATTTGTTCTTATATTTGAAAATAGAAAAATATTTTCTTATGAAATTTCTATACTAATAACTGAGTAGTACTGATTAATACTTTTTTCCACATTTCACCTTGATTATATTTATATTTTTTTGTGTGTGTGTGTGAACACCATTAATTATCACCCTCGCTCC
The DNA here is from genome assembly GCA_028023455.1 of Epiperipatus broadwayi. Taxonomy (NCBI): domain Eukaryota; kingdom Metazoa; phylum Onychophora; class Udeonychophora; order Euonychophora; family Peripatidae; genus Epiperipatus; species Epiperipatus broadwayi. The sequence goes on from JAQFVV010000170.1 coordinate 1,510,965, forward strand.
AATGTGTTTATAGTGCAAATGAAAAATAACCCTGATTCATCAATATATAAATATACCATTTAATCTTACCAAATAAAATATTTCAAGGCGCATCACTACAACTATATATAATTTATGTTGTCATCTTTTCGTCCTTTACACTTGGGAAGTCTGCTTGTAGCAGTGAAACCATTGTTTTAGAGTTTGTTCTCTTTGACTAGTCTGGGTTAGTTGTGAATTTGAAGTAAAATGTGACCCTTCAATTAAGTCACTTATTATGTATGCAGCTTTAAAAAAAATGTATTGTTTAACATATTTTTCTTATATATTTTTTTTTTTCAAAAAGGAAAAAAAAAACAATAGATAACTGTTTTTTAAATTCTCAATATAAAATAAGCTAATATATTGCATGTTTCTGTCTTGATAAAATTTCTAATGAGACTAGAGAATTTATGAAGAAAAGAAGGAATATATAAAAATGATGCATTAAGGATTGAATATCTCGAATTTTGTAAAAAAAAATGCGAAAAAGAATTGATAATGATATAAGAAAGTATAATTGTGAACTCGCAACTGTAGAAGAGAATAAAAATCTCAAGAGTGCAAAAACATTTTGATATTGGCAGGAAGCTTATATCTGCAATAAGAAAAAAAGATGGAACTATTACTAAAAAGTGAGATAACATCATGAAATGGGTAGAAGAGTTCTATCAACAATTATACAGTAATAAAGAACAAGTACCTCCTACATCTATTAAATCTTCTGAATTGCCAAACATTTTAAATGAAGGTAAGACATGCAAATAAATTTATGAAGAAGGGAAAAGCTCCAGGTAATGATGGAATTATAATCAATATATTAAAAGAAGCAAGTGAAGAAAGAGAACAAATTTTGACAAAGTTATATACCAAATGTCTAAATAATAAAGATGTACCAGATGATTGGAAGAATTCAGTATTCATATTAATTTTTTAAAAAGGTGATAAAAAAGATATTAGAAATTATAGACGTATCAGTCTTTTAATACAAAATTTTTACTAAGATAATTACAACTCGTCTATAGAGAACATTGGATTTCAACCAACCAAAAAAAACAAGCTGGATTTGAATGTGGTTTTAGTACAGTAGATCATATCCAAGTATAGAAAGAACCAATGAATATGAGTTGCCATTATCCTTTGGATTTGTAGATTATGAAACCGTATTTCATAGTAAAAGCATTTTTTCAGTGATTAAAGTATTAGATAAAATAGACTAAGGATACTGTCATATTCTGAAGAATATTTGCAAAAAATTTAACAGCAACAATTAGATTATATAATGATACTAGGAAGGTTAACAATGAAAAGGGCGTAAGACAGAGTGACTCCATATCTCCAAAACTTTTTACAGCAGTGTTTCAAAAAGTATTTTGTGGACTAAAATTGGAAGCTAAATAAGTAGAAATAAATGGAGATTATTTAAGTCATTTAGATTTTGCAGATGATGTAGTTGTTTTGCAAATAATACTTCAGAACTTCAAGAAATATTGCAAGAGTTGTTACATGAAAGTAAAACAGCAGGACTAAAGGTGAATGTTAAAAAGACTAAAGTATTGTTCAATGGATTTTCTCAAAAGATGAAAATAAAGATTGATTATGATGAGTTAGAAGAAGTTAATAACTACAAATACCTTGGTCAGATTATTACTACAGGTGGAAACATAATGGATGAAATTAATCATAAAATTAAGCTTAGTTGGAGTGTTTTTGGTAGAAATAATTAAATATTAAAAGGAAATATGCCTATGGGTTTGAAAAGGAAGGTTTTTAATAAACATATTTTATCTATTCTTACTTATGAATCTGAGAGTTGGACACTTAATAGAAGATCAATGCCGAGACTTCAGACCATTGCATATTAGGAGTAACAAGAAGGGATCAAAAACGCAACATAAGAGAACAAACATGTGTTACTGACATCGTTGAAAGAATTAAAAGATTGAAGTGGAAAAGAAAATAATAGATGGACAATTAAAATCTTAAACTGGATTCCAAGATACTGTAAAAGATCCAGAAATAGACTACATGTGAGATAGATGGATGAAATAAGAAAGTGTGCAGGAGTGATGTGGGGAAGAGAGGCTAGAGATCTGAGAAGATAGAGTGAACTTGGAGAGACCTTCGTCCTGCAGTGGATTGATAATAATTGACAATGATGTCTCAAAATAAGTTTGCAATATTTAGAAAAGAAAAAGCTATAGATACATAGATAGATAGATAAACAATTATTTATTTATATCACCAAACATTAAACACCTTCAAGTAAATAAAATTGATAAAATCCAGTCTTCAGTCATCCAAAAATCTGGAATGTTTTTCCCTAATTATAACTTATCAGTAACAAATATTAAAACTAAAATACAGCATGCATTCATTAACTAATTAAACCATTACTCAGAGAAAAGTAACAATTTTCTGCAAACAGGTGTAAAAATAACTGCTACATAAATAGTACTTGTTTGGATAAAAATATTTTTTTGCATTGTTAGAATATCTATTAAATCTTATTAATATTATTCCTAACAAAATTTGACCATCCTGTCATTCAGAAACTCAATTATTCCACTCTTTTTGAGATCAATTTATCATTAAAAACAGGAATTCTCTGTAGGTGTAATAATATTAATTGATAAGTTTATTTAATTTTATAATTAATAAAAATTAATAAAATGTAAAAAAAAAAAAAAAAATATTAATAAAATATTACAACTTAAGAAATGATTATAATAGTCCATAAAAAGAAACTTACTATTTGGCTGAATCTGTGAGTTGATACTCCCGTCTCCTATCATAACATTCCTGGATTCCAGAATCAGCCCATAGGGCTTTGATGGCTTCAACGTGTTGTTTATCAAACGTTGTTACCGTTTCGTAGTCTACTAATTTAATTGCGGAAGCCTTTTCCTGCAATAAATAAATAAATAGAACATATATTACAATTATTTCTAATTTACTATTATTTTACTAAAATTCTAATAATAAAAACATGTAACATATTTAAAAAATAATATTTAAAATAATTCTTAAAAAAAATTGAATGCCTTCAATTTCTTATAATAATAATAATAATTAATGATATATTGCTTGAAAATTTGTATAAAGTTTGAGCCCAAAAATTATAATGGGAGCTGTGATTCATGAACATTGAACCCCAAACTCTACCATTTACCACTAAAAAACCATGCTGAGCAATTTGCTAAAATACAACTTCATTTAAGTATATATTTTGGAGAAGATTAAACATGTTTACAAATGTCAGAATATATCTTTAAAATAAAATATAATAAATTCAAGACATTTATCATTATTTTTAAATTTCATTTTTCATATCACATAGTAATTTGGAAGAAAAACAAAGTTTTAAATATGATAAAAATAATTTTTATAACTACAAAATTAATAATTCAGGAGACTAATATAAGTTGAAAATTTCAACTCTCAAAACGTAACACTAAATGTATTATCATTAATATCTGCTATTAGATAAATCAAATCAGTTAGTTATCTCTTGATATAATCTAAAATTTGAATTATATGTGAGAGGGGGGGGGATTAATTTCACTAGAAATGTCCAGTATACTTTAAACACAAGAGAAACATTATATTAGCAATATCACGTAGAAAATTCTATCTTACAATTAACTCAATTCCTAAATTTTTTATGAAAAAGATATTTTTAATAAAAATTTAGCACAGAAAATATACCTATGAGCAGAATTCCTCATGTCATATAAAAAGTGACAAATAACATTTCAATAGGGCTGAAATTATTTTTTGGAAAATCATTCCTGTAATATAATCAAAAATATCATAAAAAATATATATATAAAATAATACAAAATTTTTAAAAAATGATTTAAATAATATCAAATTATACAAATATTTCTTTAATACCAATCTTCATAATAAAGGGAATACAAAAATGCTATTATTTCAACAAGAACAAACATTTCAAGACAATTAAATCTAATTATATGTAAAGAGAGAAGAAAAAAACATTATATGAATGCAATGAGTTCCAGTGAAAAGTGGCTGGTTCTCTCTCCAAGTTGCTTGCAGCACCATCTCTGAATACATGGCAACAGTTTGCCTATTCATCATAAGAATTTTAAAGTATTAGCAAACTCCATGAAATATGACAATATGTTTTGTACTTTTATCAAACCCACTTGAAAAAAAATTTGAAAATGTTCTCGCAATTCTTGGCTTCATTGCTACATACAGTTTGAATCATTTCAAACATTGCAGTTGCAGTTTTGCCCAATTTAAATTGAAATTTAAAGCTAAGATATTGTTAAATACAATTTATGTAAACCACTTTGAACGCTTTTTAGCAAAATCCTTTATTGTACATATATACATGCACCTTATGTTTCAACTGTCCTGCAGTCTTCTTCCGAGAAATTTAATCAACATGATAACCAAAAAAAAATACACTTTCACATTTCATAGGTTAATTTGTGGTATACAGATGCTAGCTCCTAAAAGTTTTTGTGGTGAATAGCAAAATTATGTCTCTATGTAACATGTTAATTCAGAAATGACATAGAAGCAGTTTGGAGAAAAGTCACTGTTCCCTTGAACACATTGTGTACATATGCCACCCCCATTCCTCCATATTTTATATATTCTCATAACTTATTATCTTACAAATCTTAAATCAACTTTTCATTAATATTTTATAATACAATGAATCTCAAGATGCAAAAATCAATTAGAAATATTTTTTTCAGAAAACCAAAACCATAATTTGAAAAGTATTTATAATCTAAAAAGTTACCATAACAATAATTAAGATTAATGACTTGAAAAAAAATCAAATCAATTAATACCAATAAAAAAAAATACAACAAATTTTAAACATACTTTCAACTCAGATCTTAACAATACATATTTTTTAAACTGTGACACAAATAAAATAACTGCATAATTCTGGGTACATTTTCTTATTAAATACAAATATTAAGGGGGTTTTCAGATCAATAATTTGATTACAATATCAAGCTTATGTCAAAACTATACAAAATCCCCATAATGGTATCTGACAATAGGATTGGATTGTAAATATCACCACAGCCATATCTATTATGCTATTCATGTATGAGAGATATGAAGTAATCAAACATTCAAAATTTATGTACTCAACAAAAATCAATTCAGCTAGTTACAGAAATTACAAATTACTTTGATGTCCTTATAGCCAACTACGCAAAAACAAAATGTCAAGTGATTTCTTTAATTCATTTAAATTCTGCATTGATAATGATATTCCATATTACATCAGTTCATCCTATAGCTATCCATGTAAGTGCAAGTAATCAACAGATCTCACACTAATGCCAACCAGACAGCCAAAGTAGTTTTCAGTCTTAATTCTCATCAGTGAAGAGCACTAAACTGTAGATGATCAGTCACTTTTACTTCTTTCACAACTTTTCAGATTATAATATTCAATCATCCTAAGGTTTTCAGGGAGCTAATATGTTTATTCAGCTAAACAGACATGTGACTAAAATAGTCATAAATAGTGAATTAATGTTGTCAATATAGACTTTAAATATAAACTAGGGGAATCTTAATTTGTTTTGGCATAAACTATTCTTTTAACAAAATAATAAAAAATTGTATGCAGTTAACTTGCTATTTGTCAAAAATATTCTCGCATAACTTAAAATTTTAATATTCATCAAAACTATTCTTTTCAATTTATTTTAACAATACTTTAATAAATTCAACTTTTGAGCACTTGGACACTATTGTAAGAAAAGCTCGAATCTAGTTTAGTGCTTTCGAGGACTAATTACGACATCATATTCACAGCAAAGATTTATGTGGATGGGTGCATATATATATGCAAAAAGTTTATTCAAATTCGAAAAGGGAAAGCATGATTCCTTCTTATTCACAGAGTTGGGAATTATGCCAAGCTTCTATGATCTTGGGCTCAACATCATTTCTCTCGATGCAAGCAATATTGGCAACTGTGAGCTTGAATGTGTGGCCCATTACGTTTTGGTCATCAGAAAAAATAGTTTTTATAGCTCTTTTATAGTGATATCTGGTTGTGAAAGCCTTGTGACCAGGCTAGTGCATAACTCATCCTAGTAAATAGCTCTGCATCCAGCTTGGGGGCCTGCTATCTTGTATCCAGTGTGAGGAGTTTGCTCAGTAGAGAGTTTATCTTTCAAATTGTTTATAGTATGAAAGTTTATTCGATGGGGCTGTGAACAGATTTTGGTTAAATTTTTGGCTATGCGTGGAATGTAGGGGAACAGTTTGCCATCTTTTGGTGGGTTTGTTCTCATTTTGTTACAGAACTTGTTCACTATCCTTGCGAGAGCTCTATATTTGAATCCAATGCCGCATAATTTGCTTATGTAAATAGTGGTTTCTGTAAAGAAATGAAAATAAGCCAACATATTTGTGGGTCTTGGGAGGAATGGATTTGGGGTGCATGTATCCTCTTATTTCTATTAACCATTACATAATGTAAATAAACCAGATTTAAACAACCCAAATCCACTATATTTAAAATATAACCTAAACAGCTTATTTCTTTTTTATTGAAGTGGCCCAATTGTAATTTTATAACATTACTGGTTTCCTAAATAATAAATCTTCCTTACCATATATATCCATGCGAACTCAAGATCCATGGATTATGATAATCAAATTTCATATAATAACAAATTCTTATTATCATGTAATTGGTATTTATTTAGTTTTTCATATTTTACATTTCATAGCCAAATAACTTGCTTTATCATTTAATTATTTCTAATATTTTTTAGATGGCCCAACAATTTATGTGAAAATTCCTTTATAATCTATTTTATTGCTCTTTTTATTTTTTCATCATTTATAACTTTCCCCCTCTTTAATAAGAGTACTATCTTTGTGTAAGTTCTAACTTTTATTTTTATATTTTTAATTTCATTATTTTTTCCTAAGCAACCCCTTATTTCACATGATTTCACACGTTTCTGATCATCTTCTCCAATTCTCTTAATTTCAGATCTTTCAAATTCTGCATGGATCTTTTTCCCATCAGTATGAATGATCTAGTATCTTTTAATCTTAGCATATACACTTAGTTTCATCATGACTTTAAAAGCATTTCCAGAATTTATCTTCTTTCTCAGAATCCTTCTAAAATATAATTAATTATTTATAGCATCTTTCTACATTCAGTGTGGCTGGAATAACTAACTATGATCTCAAAATCCACAGATTTAATCAGTGTGATAAAAATACTAAATAAAAATTTAAAAGAATTAGAAACATATAAACTTCACATATACTGTACTTGTTTATATGGTAGTGCCCATTTTCCTGCCTTGCACACTCATTAATCTACGCATGTATCCATTCTGTGAGATTGCAATCAATTTTTTTTTTGCTTAAAATGATTCCAAAACAGCCTAGAAGCCCTAAATCGTTTCCTTTACATTTAACAAAACAATTAAAAAAAAAACTATGTGAAAACTAGCCAGATTATAATAAGAACAAACTAACAATTTGTGAAATAATAAAAAAGGAAAATATTAAATCCCCAGAATATGTCGAGTATTTAGCAGTAACTTAAATACAAACTGAGATAAAGTTTCCTAAACAGTAATTAGTGCATCATCAAAAAGTACAAATTCTGCATGAAAGCTAATAAGTAATGAAAAAAATAACACTACACTCATTTACTAACACAACACCTATGCGATGTTTTTAAATTCATCACGATAAATTTTCATCATAAGAAAAATGAATCTACACATATTTTATTTATGAGAGTATGAAATCAAGTGAACCACATTAACACAAGTATTCATATTTTAGACAGCATAGTATATCCATCAAGTATAGATGCTCCCATCCCTCAAAATATATTACTATATTAGCTTATAATAACTGCATTATTTTCTTTTGCCAATTATTTTCATTGATGACTTTGTGTAATTAAACTGTATTACAAGTATGTATAAACAAATATATACATATTAAAAACCTATATTATGGTCTGTTAATGATTATCAAAAAATTTCGCTATCTGTAGAAAGGCTTGGAACCTAATAGTGTGAATACTGCAATTGTATTATATTACTTTTCATTTTTCCTAAAGTTTTGCTTTTCTGTTTTAAATTAAATAATACTTAACAGAAAACCTCAAATCATCAGTCTGAAAAATTTTCTAGATTTATTAGAACTTTCCTTTCTTAAAATGTGAAAATAAACACCACTGCTTTTTCTGTTTATCTTTATTTTAAATATAAACCCATTTAATTTTCAAAAAAAAATATAATTTTTTGATGATAGAAAGATTAATCATATTAGCCAATAAACATCACATGATCATTTCTTATGCTTGCTTTTATTAAAACAAGCAAAACTCACATACGTATTTGCCACACACAGCAAGCTAGAGTAATCAATGGATGCCAGAAGGCTTATGCAGATAATCCCCAACTAGTGCCTACTCATCCAATATTCCCAGACTAGTTTCTGGCTTGTGGCCTTCGTCAGTGAGGAGCCTTGGATCTGAGAGCACTGCACCTAGATCTTAGGATCTAATGCAACCCTCCAGCAGCAACCTTTTATCTCCACTTTATTACAAAGCTATGAGTCTTAAATTGAAAACACCTTAATATTTTCAATTCAAGCCCATCAGCTTATATAGTCATACAGGTCTGAACTCAATTCAGTACCTATACATTTTGTTGTCTTTGGTTCTTTAAAAACCATAGCCACCACTATCCTATTAGGCAGAATTGGTTTTAAGCCAATAAACATTATATGAACACCATTTCTTATGCTTGCTTATAACTGTTATTAAAACAGGCAAAACTCACTATACGTATTGCCACACAGAGCAAGCTAGAGTAATCAATGGATGCCAAAAGGCTTATGCATAAAATCCCCATCTAGTGCCTACTCATTCAATATCCCCAGACTATATGACTATATAACTATATAAGCTAATGAGCTTGACTTGAAAATATTAAGGTGTTTTCAATTTAAGTCATAGTTTTGTAGTAAAGTGGAGATAAAAGGTGGCTGCTGGAGGGTTGCATTAGATCCTAAGATCTAGGTGCAGTGCTCGCAGATCCAAGGCTCCTCACTGATGAAGGTCACAAGCCAGAAATTAGTCTGGGAATATTGGATGAGTAGGCACTAGATGGGCATTTTATGCATAAGCCTTCTGGTATCCATTCATTACTCTAGCTTGCTGTGTGTGGCAATACGTATAGTGAGTTTTGCCTGTTTTGATTAATCATATTAATATATTGCTACATTTAATTTGACAAGTGGTCTAAATATTCACTAAATTTTGGATGGTGTTCCAAAAGATTCACAAGATTTACTCACATTTATACAATTCTGGTTGTAATAACCCATAAATAATACTTGTCATACTGGGTTCTTAATTCCAGAAATATATATATATATATAAGATCTGATGAAATTGTAATAATGTTAATATGTCCATAAATATAGTTATTAAATATATAATATTTAAAATAAACAATCATCATATTCAGGAATTTAAACATATTACTATAATTCATAAAAGGCAGATTCTTAAAGAATCATTTTAACAAATTTCTAAACACTGCTCACTCTCTCAAATTAATGCCACCTCACTGGCCAGATAAAAAATGATGATAAATATAAATGATAAAAAGTTTCTCACTTTTCATAATACTGATGCTGGTTTCATTTACTATTTGGGATCTGATAAAAAAAGCTGACCAATAAATTGACATTAGTGTGAGAGTAGACATTATTTATAAATTAGTTAAAATGATTTTTTAGAAAAGTGACATAATAATTATAGTAACATGTTCAGATTTGTAAACAAGTTTACATACGTCCTGTTTAGATATTTTGAAAAGAATCAAACATCAAGACCAGATCTATATAACGTAGATTTGTAAATACTTAAGACTTTTTGCAGTATTTTACAAAAATAATCATGTCTACACATACAACAGTATATATATGTAAAACACATTAGATATCTACTCTCCCTAGCATCTACATAAGGCATGCATTAATATTAAAGTATAAAATGAAGTAATATCAGATTTGTATAAATTAAATCAATTAATAAAGATTTTAAAAAAATAACACATTTAAATAATATAAAATGAAATATGTATATAAAATTGTTACATATATACATATTATTTACAATGGAATCAAAAATTCCCAAATAAAATAACATTTCAAAGTATTTGATCACATTTATAACAATCTAGAATTGCAATATAAATCTTGCCATCTTGAAAATATCTTTAAAATATCAGCTATATCTTGAGTTTAGCTTCAACAGTAATGTTAATCCTACAGAAATCTCTAACTTAATTATATGTATGAATAGTTATGGGCAGTTCTCATCTCAACTGAACTTTGTAGTATAACAAAAGTTGATCTCTTGAATATAAAAATTTCAACTTGCTTACTAGTAAGATAATATGTAGATATTCATATTCTTTCATTTAAAGGATCTATGTCTTCTACCATATTAATATGTTTTCTTTTTAAAAATAACTTCATTCTGCTCTATCATATATTATATATTAAATCAAGGTGTTCTAAACCCAGAAATTTCCAAGCTCAGAATTTCACGAAACAAATGATGATACCACAAAATTTATTAAAGTGAAACAAATTTTAATTTCCAAATTGAAATCTAATCATCTTACATATCCACACACATCAGTTAACAGCATATTTTCCTTAATATGTCCATATATAAAGGACACTTTAACCAATCATAAATAAGTGTGAACAAAGAATTGGTTGACAAATAAAGATAAATAATAATGTCTGAACAATGAAATTATATTTCCATTATTGTCTATTTATTATTTTTGAAAATAAACTCAAATAACACAATAGATGTTTTCAAATAAATTGATTGATTATATTTAATAAATTATATAATTCTTTAAAATATATATATATTGTTTTCTGATTTTTGCTTCATGGAAATATTAATAAGTCATCGTTTTCCATTTCTTGTAAAAAAAAAAAAATATGTTAAATAAATTTTTACAATATTCACAAATACTTTTAACAAATTATTTATTATCATCTCTATCTTAATTATATGGTTATAATTCAATCTTTATAAATCTATGCATGCACATATAATCAATTTCATTCTGTATAAATGCTCCTGTATATGCATAACAATTCCCTAATTAATTTACCAAATCTACATAAACCACTTAGAAAAGATACATATTGTATGTAAAATCTTTTTTTAAGAATCTCTGCTAAATATATATACTTTACGAGTATGTGTAAAAAATATATTATTATTATGTCTTTTGACACTAATGATGAACCAGTAATAATTGATTATAAGTAGATGTAGAATACCATTCTTCACAAATGAATCACATCCTGCTGATTAATAGAAAATAAATTTTTCCTTTAACTTCTTCAAAAATATGTAATTTAAGAGATGTTTAAATAATTCCAGGGAATATTCCGATTCTTTCTTTTTAATATTTGTTTTTAACAATATCAGAAAATTTGGTTTGGACATCGAGATAAAATAAATTCCTAACAAATGTGTTTGACATTTCAAGTAACTGACTGTGCAATAAATAAATAAATAAGAATCTTTCAACAGTCAACTATAATCAAATTGCTAAAAGTAAGTCCCCTCCCCTTATTTTTTTCCCCACAAACAAAGATTTAAAAACTTATTTTAAAATTATTTTACTGCTTTTTGTTTTGCATTCAAATGTCCAATGAATCTTTTAAAAGTAATAAATTTATCTCCTGCTTTTGAATAAGTTAACAATGGAATATATATATAAAGAATTAAGTACAAATTCATATGTAAGAGTTTTGTTCTTGTATTATCTACAGAAAATTAATTTTATTTATGGAATATTTTTGATTATTTTTGTAAATGGTTAGTATAGCACAATAATGTGTGTGTATAAGGAAATTTAGTTACATAAAAAATAATAATAATAATATTCTCTGAAAAGTGTGCAAATGAAAACTAAAACAAATGTAGACTTAGAATATTAATAAAGTTACTTTAAAATACACTTTAAATAAAATTAAATAACAACATGAATTTATTCTAAGTTTAAGATTTACATTATAAATTATAAAAGACTTTTGAATATTGTAAAATTCATTAAAATATACTAAATTTAAGTTTCAAAAAACATTTTGTTAGATTCATAATTAAATTATAAATATGTGACTTTTGTCGCATACATTAATGAAGCTATAATTATACTATAATGTGTAATATGTCTGCTTAGCGCTTTCGAGATTTAATGTTCAAATCTCATACTCATAGCTTTACAAATGAAGACTATTGTAACTATATTGTACACAAATGCAAATGAGTTTGAATTTTTAATTTATAATTACAATTTTTACTGGTGAAGAGAAAAACAATTTATTCACAATTAAAATAGGATTAAAGAAATTAATACATTTTATAAATGCAATTACAATTATGGTCATTTATAAAGTAAGGATTAAGAATATTACTTTCATATAATATTGTGAAGTCAACATTAGCATGTATGGCTGTGTTTCAAAAACTTCTACACGATAATTTTAAAATGAAAGATTTTTGACTTTAGAGGAAACTCTTGGGAAAGGATTAAGATAATCCTTAATTCCACAACAAAAATAGAAAAAATAGATAGTTAATTGCTGTATTATTAATAGTGTAACCAAAGTTTTCTAAGGATATAAATAAGAGAAAAAAGTCAGAAGAGGTTATAAAATTTTATCTTAGATGCATCAAGAGTCCATTATTATTGTTTAACTATATCTTCAGTAAAATCCAGTTTCCCTTATTGCCAGTTCTCACTATGTTATGATCACCTTCAACTCCAGATCCACCTGAGTGAAGGAAAGAATAACAATTAACATCATGATTTTGTGTAAAACTCTTCGTGAAAGCTAAACTAATCTGATATCTGATAAAGCTATACAATTTAATGTGAGAAATAACAATAAGTTAATCATCATTTCAAAATTTGCTAAATCAATTTAAATCTATAAAAAAACAAAGAATTTTTTTTTTAAAAAAATGCTAGTAGAGTTTACAAAATTTAAATTCAAATCAAAAAATTTTTTAATGTAAATTTAAAAGCAAAGGAAGTACCGATATGTATGCACTTCTCCCTAGTAAAAGTCCCTGTATACCAACTCCAATAAGGCTAAAGAACGTGTAAGTTAAAGCATTTTATTTGAAAAATTTTCTAGTATTAAAATTTCCCTTTTTCTTAAAGTTTATTTAAATTGAAGTTTTATATTGTACTGTGATGTATAAAATTTGCATATATTATATTAATTTAAGATATTTAATATCAGGATATATATCTATGAATTATTCTGAATCAAAGCTGACAAATTTAAATAAATAAATTAATAGAAATGATAGTTCACTCATTAAATGTTGGATAAGGGATCAACAAAAATTAAAGGAAATACATATTATATCCCTCATTGAAAGGTAATTATAGGATAACAGAGGAAAATTAATGAACTATTCTAAATTGAAAGTCAAATAAAACAAGTTAAAAGTGATCTAAAGTAAAAAAAAAAAAAGAAATTAAAGTAATGAGTTTACATTACAATATAAAAATAAATGAATGCCCTAATTTATAAAGATTACAAAGTTAAGATCTGTTCAATTGAATAACAGCAATCTATTCTTTAAACACCTTGCAATAACAAAAACAATAAATACAGTTAAATATATGTATGTAGAAATATTTAAAATAGACCAAGTGTTAAAACTACAAATGGATAAGATTTATAGACACAGCAATTATTTTTTGTTAGTAGAATGTAACAGATGCAATTCTTTAATTATAAGACATAATTATCAATAAAATAATTGACTCAAATATTATTGAGGATTTTTAGTGATTTGTTAAGATGCAAACCTTCATTCATTCTTCATGATTACAATTATCAGTGATTAAAAGTAATGAGTTTGTTTATCAACTACCCAAGAGTTATTTAAGTAAGGTAATGAAATGCCAGGAAGGCAACCGTTGTAGTTTACAAATATTAAGAGATTTATGTTAATTGTTAAGATTTAATAGCTTCAGTAATACTGTTAAGGATTTGTAACTAAGGCAATCTTATTAATACAGTATTACAAATAACAAAGGCTACCATCTAACAAGAGTTTAAAAGTTTATAAAGAAGCTAATGCCTAAATAATTATCCATGTTTACAACGAAATGATAAGCTAAGTAAATATAATAGTGTATTTGAAATTATTTATGACTTGCGAATTAAAATCTATCATTTAATACTTATGATTTATTTTTAATAATAAGTTCTTGAATAATATAATCTGTTTAACTCTTAAAGGGATTGAATTACATCTGAGATGAAGAAAAAATCATAATGGTGTTTTGATATATTTAAAGACTAATCCCTCATGTGCAATGATACCATGATTAGTTGCTAAGATAGAAAGCAGAATGTTGAGAATTGTATTAAATATTCAGAAAAGAGACATTATAACTAATTTTAGAATAAAATCAAAATTAGTAAATTATATTGAAAAATTTAAAAAAAATAGTTTCTAAAAATTTTAATATAGGATTTAGATCTCCTCTGTCTTTAAACAGATTGGTAAATAATACTAAGGATAGAATAAGACTGATAAATATCAAAATGTGTATTCTATTATCTAATTGTTAAACCATTTTATTAAGATGAAATCAATACTAGTTTATTTATGCATCTTGAATAGTATATTTGTCAGTATATAATTTCTAAATTTAACTGCATCTTCTTTTAATACGAGTAAATTTTGGATATGATTGTTGCCTTCAGAAAATTAGCATATTATATAACAAATTGAATGCTGAGAAAAGAAAAAATAAGAAAACCTGGTATATTAGTAATTCTAATAATGTATTCAATCAGATTTATTAGTGAACGCCTGAATACGTCCTCAAATTTTAATCATTAAATAACAATTTTTATGCTTTTAGAAATTTGGTGTACTGCATGCAAAGCACACACTATTGTTAGTATTCTATAGTATATTTACTCTGTTTCACAGGTTGATGTTTTATTATCTACAGATTATACAGAGTTTAATTCATTTATACATATTAGCATATCATAATATCTCTTAACTTCAACAGATGTCTTGTAATCATCACTAAGACATATTTTATAAAATCAAAGTTGTCATAAATATGTTATGGCATAACTTATTAGTTTGTAATAAAAACCAATCAATAATAATAAAATATAAAAGTAATGCAATAAAAATAAACTGCAA
The DNA here is from genome assembly GCA_028023455.1 of Epiperipatus broadwayi. Classification (NCBI taxonomy): domain Eukaryota; kingdom Metazoa; phylum Onychophora; class Udeonychophora; order Euonychophora; family Peripatidae; genus Epiperipatus; species Epiperipatus broadwayi. The sequence goes on from JAQFVV010000170.1 coordinate 1,526,284, forward strand.
AAAGATTAATATATAGAAAAGAAGGGTTAGTAAGTAGAATTTACAACATAATTTAATTTGCAAAAAAATGTCTGATAGTATGAGTTATCAAATTCACTATAATTCAAAAATAAAGCACTGCAAAGTTCAATTATACTTTACGTAAATAAAATTTAAAAAGTTCACTTACCTCATTAGCGGAATCTTTATAGCTGATTTTTAGTGTTTCCATTGCTCTAATCATGCTCTGCATGGCCATAAAAATATTTTGGTACACCAACTTTATAAAACTCTTTTTATCTTCATCCGAGTAACCTGAGCCATGAATAATCCTCATCTGTTTAATGAATGTACTTTTTCCTGACTCGCCTGTACCTAAAAAGAAAAACAATACAAAAAAAAAAAAATCACTACAATTGTGGTTTGCATACTTATTATATAAATACAGTATTGTAGAAATTAATATACATTTTTATATAGAATATCTTGAGAAAAGTGAACAAATTCAAACAATTCTTACTCATAAAAATGAAAAACAAAAACACATTGCTGCAAAATATTAGGGACTGCCTTCAGATAAAGGTTTATTAACTTGCAATGGCTACAACCAGTATAAATATGAAAATTTGAAATTATATAAAAGAAATACTTTTGTTAGAACTAGTGTGTCATACTGTTTGTAACATTTAAATTATAAAACTGCTTTATAGCCGTTACAAGTTAATATAAAAAAGTTTGAGAAAAGACAAGCTGGAAAGTTTAAAACTATAGAATCCATAAATGATAAACTATACAATTATTCTCAGAAACCAATTTATAAGACTGCCTTATTAACTCACAGTAGTGTTCCAAAATGTTTCTACAGATTATAAAGTGAAGCAGGAATGTCAAAACTAACTTTCATTCCATTGAAGCTAACAAATAACACAAATATAAATTCCGGCATTTATAGAAATTAAGCGAAGATCATCCTGATCAAGGAATAAAATTTTATGAATAGAGATTGATAATATACATTCTTTAGTTTCAATTCTATTTGAAATATATTTAAAATAATAATATATACATTATATATATATATAAAAATAAAAAAAAAGTAAATGTGGTAATACAACAATCATCTTTAAGTGATAATATTTACTATGCGAGTTACTCCTTTTACTTTTTTTTTTATATGTCTATATTATTTTAAATGTATTTCAAACAGAATGGAAATAAAAAATGCATATTATGTCATGCATGGTTCAGTCCAACAGCAGAATAGATAGACTTGAGATCTAAAACTTTATGGAATGAATATCCCTTCCAATGCTCGAATATCATAACCTCTCAAGTCACAAATCATTCAATTGTTTATTTATTTATAATACTTCCAGTTATTTTTTTTTTTAATTTGAAATATTTAGAATGAAATTCAACTTCAAATAATATGACAAAAATAAGATAGAAACTTTTTTTTTACTTATAATGATTTGAAAACAGCATAAGTAAATAATTTTTTTATATATTTAAAATTTTTCATTGGAAATAAAAAATAAACAAACTAAATTAATAAATTTAAATTCAAGATTTCTCTCATGCATCTGCCAGCTTCAATGGCTCTAACAATTATCTCTTAATAGGCCATTTCACCATCTTATGTGTTCACATCATCTAGATGCAACTTATAACTGTTGCAAATTATTAAATAAAAAGTTTGTTTAAAATGCCTTAAGCAATAAGTTGATGACAATAGAAATTCTACATGATAAAAATCAATTTATTTACTACTTATTTTAATATATATGTGAATGTTTTCTTTATCAATTTATTACTGCACTTTCTTTTACATAACAATAATATCACAATATACTAAAAAAATTTGGATCCTGATTGCCCACGGCCATTTTGAAATCTAAAAACCTCCACTGACACATCCAACTGATAAATGACATAAATATTGAATAAAAGTGCTTTACATTAATATTTTAGAAATTATAAGTAAGTAAAAATAATACTTTATTTTATTAGGGATTTTTTTTTTTTTTAATTTACCTTCATAAAAGATTTTCAATATGACAGCGCAAAGCATCGGAATTTGCGGGGAGGGGGGAAATGGTTTAGTCAATACGAAGTATCATCCAAAAGTTGCACAAGTCTGATCAAACCATATTATTTTCATTAGCTTATAATATCTAAAATATGAATTTATTCAATATTTATGTCATTTATCAGTTGGATGTGTCAACGGTGGTTTTGACTGGTCTTTAGATTTCAAAATGGCTGTGAGCACAAACTAAATCGGCATCAAAATTTGTCCACAAATTCATTATCTTTTTATATATATAAATTTTGTTTATTCTATGAACCAAATTTCTCTATATCTATATATAATACATGTCTATCATCTGATAATTTGACATATTTTAACCATATTCTATTATCATTTTTAAGATCTATTTCCAATTACTTCTAAAAATACAAATATATTTATAAATTATACAAAGATTTATAAAATTATAAATATATAATAATTCCTTAAATATTTACAAATCCATATATATTTATAATTTATATTTACAAAAAAATGATCTTTACAATTAATTAAATCAATAATAATAATAATATAAAAATTTAAAAAAAAAAACAATTCAATCTAATAAATTTATATCTTCAAAAATCTAAATACATTTTTACATTCCATTCATGTTTATATTTTATTTTCACTTGATTTAGTGTAATAATTTTTAACTTGTCTATTCCTTAAGTATAAGAAAAATTTGAACATAGATTTAATCACTGATTCAAAGAATAAACAAGATTTATAAAGAAAATGAATATGTGAATATTTTTTATATAATGGAATTAATGGGCCAATTGAGAAAGGAAAGAAAATATTTATTGTCAGTTATGCTCTTCTATTTTTGTATTATTTATTTTTGATGTCCCAATATATATAATTTTGAAATTTAATTATGACATAATTATGTACATAAATATAAAAAACAATACAATTCATTGATCCAAGCATAAGTGAAAAAGCTACGAACTAAAATGGCATACAGATATATAAAACAATTGGGCAATATTTCTCTATATCAACATACCTTAAATTGTTTCAATAACTTGTGGTTTAAAAAATATATATTTAATAAAAAAAATTATAAATTTGTAGATTTAAATTTATACATTTTATGCTGTCTGTCTAAATGAGTGGCAATCAAATTATTTTTCAGTCAATTATTTATTTATTCATCCTGCATACAAAGCATTTTTTACAGTTAGTTTTTATTTAAAATGGGTTTAAAACACAAAATTAATGTTAATGGTAAAACATTCTATGTGATAAAAATAATTTAATAGTTAAAAAAGTATGTCAAGAAAACACATTCACATAGGTAATCACACTTTTAGATTGAGTATACATGTAAACATGATCTTACTTTAGTGCTGTACAGTTTTTCATAAGCATATTATTTTATTTTTGTGTTAAATTATGATTGACAATTGCATGGTAATGTGTATATATGTTCAACATGTATATTATATAGCATTAATTATTTGCAATTTCAGGTATTTATGTGAATATTTGAAACAAAATGATTGTGGACATAGGCAGACTACTATAATCTAATGAAAATTAATTCCATAAAACTTTATTTTACACAAATACTTTATCTCTGCATAATACATAAGTATTTTCTGCATTTTTATACAGCATCTCAACTCTTTTTAAATGTTATGTTCAAAGTAAAGGAGTAATGGATTAGTTTGAACAATTAGGCAAAGAGATTGAGATTCTAGAAATGTGTTCTAATTTATTTATACTCTTTAAATTATAAGTTTAAAATGTAGAGATATTAAGAAAGAAAAAATTGTAAAAAAAATAAGTCAGGAATAATGAGTGAAATTTACTATTAGACTTAAACTTTGCTTTGAACAGTGATGTGGTAGATGTTCAAGTTTTAGTTTATGTATTAAATAATTTCAGCTGTCAAATTATTATAGCTGGTATTATCTTATTTAGATTACTTTTCAAAAAACTGAGCTAGAAGTACTTGAAAATATTGATGTGTTTAACTAACTGTTAAAAGCTTTTATGCTATTACAACACTAAAAAAAATCACATTTAAAAAAAAGCAATATTAAAAGAACAATTCAATATAATAAAAAAAAGTAACAAAAAGACTATATGCAGAAAATTTTAATTTTAATATATCCATCTCAATATGTGTGATAATGTACATGAAAAAAACAAGTCAAGTGTGGGGTGGTCGAGTGGTCAGCATAGCCGCCTTACAAACAGTTGTCCCGGGTTTGCGGGTTCGCTTACTGGCCGATGCTTTGACACATGAAAAAATAATAATAATAATAAATGTACAATATGATTTTAAAAATTTACTAGTGTGTTATATGCTATAACTACACACAAATATATAAATCATCATATTTTCAATTGGATGGACAGTTGAAGAGTTGGAGTGTGGAGTAGAATGAAGCCTGTCCATTAAAGTATGAGGTTTGCCTATCTTAATATATATCTGAGCACTTATAGCATATATGTGTAGAGATGGTAATCTGGACCAACCGATGATTGCTAGTTTAGCATGAAATACGTATAGTGGTGATTATTTATCTTTTCAACATATATGTGTTAAGTGTATCAGTGTTATGAGATAGTGTGGAGAGTAGTGGGTCGTGTGAAAATCTGTGCTCATATACCCTATATATTAAATATATAAATCACATAAAAAAAAAAAAAACTAATTAAAAACCTATAATTGTAGAAGCTTTCTCTCTTCATAATATAATATACTGGTTTATTGATTTACTACAGAAATATTTTTAGCATTATAAAACGCAATTGTTATCGTCAGTTAATACCCCCCCCCCCCCACTATCCATTAAAATTGGCGTTTCACTTAAAATTTTGGATATATTAAAAAAGACATTAAGTTCAGCATATAAATAAAAAATCATTATTGATATATTCATCTTCTGATACTTCACTTCACTGAAAACTTATTTACAAATAACAAAAAATATACATTGTATAAAAAAAATATGTGGGTATATTTAGATATCATTTATAATTTATTTTCACCTGAAAACTAAGGCAACAAAAACCAGTGAGTTTTAGATTTGTTGGAATTGAGAATCTTCAAAAACATAAAAAATAAAAACAAAATAAGATCAAATATATCTCATTATTTAACATAACTCAATAATAAGTACACTCAACAGAAGTTCAGGATAAAAAGTTAATTTTTAATTATGAACACATTCCTAAATGGACAAAAATACAAGTGTTTAGCATGCTATATCAGATTTAAAAATTACTTGTGCATCAAAAAACAGAACATCTATTTGCAAAAATTTAAGACTGTAAATTGGAAAATATTAATGGTTAATATGTTCATCAAGTTAAATTCCTTTCAATTCAAAAATAAGCCTGTCAATACATAATATATATATATAAAAAAATCAACTATATATTAAAAAAACATGATACATATTTGGGAAATCAATATGAAATAACACATCATATCAAAACACTGCTGTAAAAAACACCTAGAATAGTTACTGCAATTATCTACAATGCAATAAGCTAATTTATATTCATATTTTATGTAGTAGTAGCATTGTTTTAAAAAACTGACTTTCAAATATAATGCAAAATGCCATACAATTCATACCAAATACAAAAAACCTGGCTTCTTGCCATATTTTGCACAAATAGCATATTTTCATGATGCCCCCTCCCCATACTCAATCTACAATATTTCTTCTTTATTATTGGAAGCAGCATTTTACTGCTCATTAATGCTCCTACAATCTTTTTTTTTATCATAAAAAAATATATTTTTTACTCGAACTAGTTTGAAAAAAGAGGATAAATGAATTCTTTTTGTTTTCAATAACAATTTTTTTTAGCCAATTAATGATAGATCTTGATGAGATTCTATAATTACATACGATAGAATAAATACCTAAAATATTTATTTATTTATAAAAACTTGCTTTTTATAAGCTATTATGCACATTTATTTTATTTAAAAGTCCATGTTTTCAGTCCATTTTCTCTTATTAGCTCCTGTTTATTAAAGATTTTTTTTTTAAAAAAAAAAACAACATATATATATAAAATCATTTCACTAACTACAGTTATTTCAAAATTTGCTTCCTAAAATCTGTCATTTTAATAGAGTTCCGTTTTTCTCTTATTTACTAGATTATAAATAATGCAGTAAATGATAATAATAAATTTGAATTCAGAATTGCATTTGTGAAGTTGGAAAGTATTCCTGTTAGTAGACTCTGCTAAGAATTTTTTTATTCTGATCCAGAGTATAATATAATAGATTCAGATAACAAAATACATACCTCAATTTGGCTTCTGGGATAAGTTTACTTCGACAATCATGGCAACTGCATTAAAGATTGGAAAAGTATGTATTTTGTCATAACCTACTCATAAAATATATCTCTCAAAAAAAAAAAAATGAATAATCGAACTTTTTAGCAAAATAGAAATGATACCTATTGGTTGCATATATTAAAAGTAATCAAAAGCAATGATGTAAAATGGATTAATACTATAATAATATAATTTAAATATTAGCTAGAGATAATGATATTCTGTTTTGATGTTATAAACTATTTCAATGTTTTTGTCAATAATCAGTTGTTAATATTAAAACACCTAGCTTATTTCCAAAAAAAAAAAAAAATGGTGGGGTGGGGGAGGATCTTGATAACATCAATTACACATAGATTATAGTTATTTTGAAACCCAAGTTCAAAGATGATTTTAAATTTTCCAAAATGGACAAAGACAAACAAATATAATTGTATCTGTAAAATGAAAAATGTTTAAAAATTTCATGCAATGTAAATGTAACTTATTAGCAAATATTCCTTTAAAAAAATCAGAAAGAAAAAAAAATCAATTCATTGTTTATATTTACTTGATAAAGAAGTTTTGCTTTGGTAAGTGACAGAAATTTAAATACAATTGCTGTAATAAGAGTAACACTATTTTTGTATATTGTAAAAATAATCTCATTATTTTTGTTTATTGTAAAAATAACAATCAAATGAGAAATGTTGTTAAAACAAGTAAAACTCACTATACGTATTGCCACACACAGCAAGCTAGAGTAATCAATGGATGTCAGAAGGCTTGTGCATAAAATCCCCATCTACTGCCTACTCATCCAATATCCCCAGACTAGTTTCTCTAGCTTGCTGTATGTGGCAATACGTATAGTGAGTTTTGCCTGTTTTAAAAACAGTTATACACAGGCATAAGAGGTGGTGGTCATGTGATGTTTATTGGTTCAAATGAGAAATGCTTAAAAACTTAAACTTATATGTACTACTTTTAAAAAAAACTTAAATCCATTATCTACTTACATTTATTTGAAATTTTGTATTACTAAATGGTAAAAAAAACTCAAAAAAATTGATGTTTTTTTATATGCTTTTTCAAAAACTGGTCTAATTGAAAAATTACAACAATATGAAACTTTTTCCCTGTTAACATTTTGAGAATAAACATTCTGCATAGAACGGTGAACTTTTGTTTTTACATTTCATATAGAAGCGAGAATCAGTAACAAATTTTTCATGCGAAACTGCAGAATATTTTAAGGACACAATTTTGCATGGATATTGAAAATGTTTGCCAATTGTTTTTTCTGTTTTTTTTGTAAATAAGATTTTAGCACAATCATGTAAATATTTTGGTGGATAAATATTCATACAGAAATAAAAATAAGTATATATTCATATCACTTACAGATAAATTAAACTTCTTCACAAGTGTTACTGACAAAACATTTTTTGAATCCATTATATTTCAGCAACTGGGTAATGTAACTATACAGATATTAAAAATTAAAACTAGCCATATTTTAATATTTTTTTGCTTTTTTGAATATTTTGTATAGACAGTTGGGAACTTTAGGAAAGCTTAATTTCTTAATAAAACATTCTATGAATAATAAATTTGTTTTTTTCTTTTGTCTTTTAATCTTGCTTGATATAATAATAGAATAGCTGACAGTTATTCATCAAAAACATAGAATCACAATATTTTTGCATCTGAACTAAAATTTCAAACAGCTTATGGATTATGAATAACTTTTATTAGTCATTCTTTAGACTACAGATTATCTACTTCATGAATATTTCTGCACTATACCACTCCCACACAAGATAGGGATTGGTTTCTATCTGCTTTTAACACCTTGGGGAAGGGGTTTAATCATAAAAATATGACAAAAGACGCAAAAAAAAGATGTACGATTCTCAAGATGCACATTTCATGCTAAACTTGCATTCATCAATTGGCCCAGATCCCAATCTTACACATATCTTCCTCATTGTTCAGTATATAGAGAGCCAATTACTACAGTTTAAAATAGATGGGTCAAACTTATATCCCTCACAGACCTGACACAAACCACATAATGAATAACATTTCTGTGATGGAATTTTCACTACATCACTTTCACGCAAGTTAGGGACTAGTTTCTATCTCCTTTTAATATCTTGTGGAGGGGTGTAGTCATAAGTATATGACCAAAGACATGTATGATCACTAAGATGCACATTTTGTGCTGTACCAGCTCCTATCAGTTGGCCCAGAACCCAATTTCTTACACATATCGTTATCATTGTTCAGTATATATAGACGGCAGTTACTATAGTTTAATTCATACGTGTCGAACTTACCACCTTCACAAATTTGACTCAAATCACTTAATGAATAATATTTCTGTAGTGTAATTATCACTACACCACTCTCATGCAAGGTAGGGACTGGTTTCTATCCTTTTTTTTTAACCCTTTGTGAAGGGGTGCAATTATAACATATGATCAAAGACGTGAAAAAGATGTATGACTTTCAAAATGCACATTTCATACTGAACTAGCACTCATCAGTTGGCCCAAATCACAATCATTGTTTAGAATATATAGATAGCCAATTATTACAGCTTAACTGTCAAATTCACCACCCCCATAAATTTGACACAAACCATTTAATGTAAATATATTAATATTTTTTTTATTATTAATTGGCTATTTATTGAAACAGGGCTGAATTCGATTCCTGTTTCAAAAAGTAAACTTTCCTATATATGTGTCAATATAGCCCAATTAAGTAAGTGAATTTATTTTTTATTGTATATAAATTTTCTAACTAGATAGGGATTTAAGAAGTTGAAAGTAAACGGGAGTAGGAGGGGGTATGTGTGTGTGCTCTTTGTTTTACGGAAACGCATGAAATAGTGCTGTATGGAATGAAAATATTAATATTATTAGAAGAAAAATGCAGATAGAAATATTTTTTCATTCCAAGATGGAAGTAACAAAGTTTTATTCAGAGAAATTAAATGAAAAAAAGATATCAAAAAGCACTTGATCTATATCTGAAGAATTTAAATTACGGAGATTTGTTTTAGATTCAAAAGAATTTCGATCAAAACAAAAGGAAAGTAAAAAATATTTTTTGAGGTGCTAAAAGCTTTTAGCTATTATTTTGGAAGAATGTGGATTTGAAAGGCTGGAAAAATAGAAGAGAAATTTCTAGAACAGAGGGGGGGGGACTATAGAAAGAAAAATGATAAGGAATTGGGATTCTATTGCTAATTTTTAGTCGAGTGCTGTGGCCGAGAATTGATTGAAAATGTCTTATAGAATTATGAACAAGCTGGCTTAAGAAGGCATAAGCACGTTGGGCCGTGCAATCCCGCCCCATGAAGGACCAAAGGTTGCTGCAAAGTGATCGTCGAAGATGGAAACTAATTGCTCCGATGCCTAAATTAAAACCTAAAAAGAATGAAATCAACAAACAAGATCAAACAAGTATATAGGACAGCCGGAATGAATAATCCAATCTGATCGCCATTACATCGAGTGTAATAAATAAATTTAAAACGAATGAAAATTTTTACTTTTGGTAATCTGTCGTTTTTCCCGGGGAAGAAAAGTAATTCAAGTATGTGCACATTCAACAATATACTATTTAGTGTTTCAAATAGCGTTTTTTTTTTTTAATTCTTCACAAACTTTCCTTTATAAACCTTCTTTTCATACACGATCTGCATAAACTTTTGTGAGAAATTTTTATTTTTTATTTTTTCACACCCATATAAACCTGATATACGTCTCATTTATCTAATTTTATACATATCTAGGCAGTGTGTATGCATGCGTTTTTCCAGTAAATTAAGAGCACAAAATCAAATATTTAATCATGGTATAAATAAAATATTGTACAAAATTTTAAAGTAAGTGTATGTTTATTTGTATTATTTATTTATGTCTGGTTTTATGAAAGTATAAGAAACTTAGAATATTTTATCAGACATGTTTTAGTATAGTAAAAGTCCCCTCGTAGATTTCCTTCGATTAAATAATCACCCGCCTGAGTGAGCTAGTCAAGGGCTTTCATCTTATAGTTTCCATATTGGTATTCCAGCTCTCCCAGTATAATTTTTATAGTAATATAAGATTGGCGCTCATAAATATACTGGCCGAAAAATAGCGAATCTTTAAAGGTTTCATTTTATTTCTATTGTTGAATTCTTACAATCTAAAAAGGAGATTGTGTTCTACTAACAGTAATGCGTTAATATAACCATAAATGCAGGGTTATTCATTTTAATCGTACCAAAATATTATCGATTCCCATAAAAGTATATTGTATGGAAATAAAAAGAAAATGTACGCAATCTTATAGATGGAAAACGGCTATTCCGTTACACTATATATATACTGAACAATGATAAAGATATGTGTAAGATTATGATCTGAGTCAAAATGATGAGTGCTGGTTCAGCACAAAATGTGCATCTTGGAGATTATACATCTTTTTGACGTCTTTGGTCCTATGTTTATGATTACACTCCTCCACAAAGTGTTAAAGCTGATAGAAACCAGTTCCTATCTTGCATGAGAATGGTGTAATGAAAATTCCACTATAGAATTATTATTCAGGTTTGCGTCAAGTTTGGAGGGTGGCAAGTTTGATACATACCAATTAGCTATCCATATATACTGAACAATGATAATGATATGTGAAAGAGATTGTGATCTGGGCCAACTGAGAAGTGCTGGTTCAGCATGAAATGTGCATCTTGAGGATGGATCATACATCTTTTCACATATGTTTATGATTACACTACAGAAATATTATGCATTAAGTTTAAGGTTTAGTTTAATTTTTTTTATCAAAATGCATATTATGCTCAGCACAGAAGGTTTTCTTTTCTAATCTAGTCTAAAGTAATAATAATCTGATATTAGAAACTGTTAACATATTTTATCTGTTTTCCTTGCTAGTGATAAAAAAAAAAAAACTTAATACAAAACTGCAAATTATTGATCTATCAAAAACCAATTATAAATTTCACATTTAAGAATTAGCTTGAACTTCTTTATGAAAATGCATTAGGGATATTAAACGCTTACTACATGATTTTCCTTTTTTCATTTTGCTACAGTAAAAGCACCCTGACAGAAATTGCTATTATATTAATCTTATTTCATTTTTTTCAATTAATTAAGATAACTTTTTAACTGACTTGCAAGTTTCTTGGTTTTATATGTCATGTACAGTTAAGAATGAAATATGTATTAAATGTTTTCATTTAATCTGATTTTTAATCAATTTTTTCATTAAGACAATTGTAGACTTTGCACATATCTTTATGATGCAATATTATCTCATCTAAATACTCAGAAAATTGAAAATTCAAATTTAGGGTGTTCAGATTAACGGCAATCTATCTGTACATTAAAAATGTAAGTTTGTTGAAATCAGAGTTACTATTAAATGAATATATTAAAAAACTGCATCATTCATCCAAGTGAAAAATTCAATAAATAAAAATTGGTCTTATTATAAATATTTAATTTATACAAAAAAGTAATCCATTATTAAAAATACCTCTTTTTATAATATGATGTAGTTAGCAGAATCATCAATATATATATGTAAAACATAGTGCACTTTATTTTGAGAAGTTAATAACATAGATAATAAAAATATTACTTTCTATTAGATCTTTTCAACAAAATTGATAATTTGACTTATATAATTAAACTATATTATTTCTTAAATTTTCTTAACATAAAACACATTCACAAATAATACTTTATCAAACAAATAAAATTAATTTCAAGTCATGTGATCTCTTTGTTATACTCATGAAAACTTTTAAAATGACTAGAAATAACTTCATATATATTATATTCAATGAGTAGTTTATTCTTTAAATAAACTTATTTTTTTAAACAAAAAAAAAAAAATTTCACACATAAATTTAATTGAAACATTCTTAGAATTATTATGGTAAAAAAAAATTAAATAAAACCAATAATCACATTAAAATAGCAAAATTGAAGAATTTTGCCTTTTAATTTCCTCTTTCATAAATTGATTATTACAAAATAAATTTATAACAATGTTATCATTTATTGTTATTTATATAAATATTTTAAATTTTTATTAGATTTTGGATGTCCAGTAAATGTAATGAAATTTCTTCTTAAGAACAACTATATGTTTTATTAAATATACTTAAAACAGTACATTGGAGTTAGCACTGCTTTAAAGTAATCATTCCACTATATATAAATATAGTTTTCTAATTTTTTTTAAAAAATAACAAAACATAAAAGTTAAACCACTAAACATCACATGATCACCATCTTAGGAGATCCTAAGATCTCGGTGCAGTGCTCTCAGATCCAAGGCTCCTCACTGATGAAGGCCACAAGCCAGAAACTAGTCTGGGGATATTGAATGAGTAGGCACTAGATAGGAATTTTATGCACAAGCCTTCTGGCATCCATTGATTACTCTGGTTAGCACAAGGTGGCACTACTATATGGAAAGTTTTTGCCTGTTTTTTAAAAACATAAGTGTTAAGAGAAAAGAAAATGTTAGAGCAGTGCTAATCCCAAAGTACCCTTAAAACTTTGTCTACCATTCATTCTTGAGTCATATAAATAAGGACAGCTGAGAAAGATAAATGACCCCTAAGATACAATTCACACTGAACAAGAAATCACTAGTTGGCCTGGTGACAATCTTTTACAAGTATCTTCATTATTTATTCATAATTTATCAATACAAAATTATTGCAATTTGATTTATAAGAGCAAACTAAATTAATAATATTTTGCAATAAAAACAAAAAATAAAAAGTCTAAGATATTTTCATGTTATATCCCAATATTATATCAAATAATATTAGAAGATATAAACCGTAGATTGATTTGTTAATTAAAAAATTTTTTACTCCTAAAATAATTTTTAACTAGAAAATACAAAGCATTGTAAACAAGTTATATTAGTAATTGGATTAAAACTTAGAAATGCAAAAATTAATTTCACTCTATACATATATCGAAAATGTCCATAGTAATCATGACTATATAATTGGTTCACAAAAATTAGCATGGTAATGAATTAACAAAAAGAACAAATTTCAATAACTGGGACTGTAACAAAAAATAAATAAATACAGCAACAAAATAAGCATAAAAGTTAATTAATTTAAAAAATTTTTAAAAAACCATTATTCTTGCTGTTCTACATGCAATTTTTAAGATAAACTTACAAGAACAATTTTATATTCAAATTTGGACACGTACCCTTAATCCTTTTCTTAAATATAAATAAGGATGTTTCTTTAAAAATGGGTAGAATCTTTGTAGCGCAACCTGCGCATGTGGAAGCTGATTCGTTGAAATTTTGACTTTTTTAAATTGTGCGAAAACTATAAGCATGACATCAAGAGAAATCCCAGCATTCGTTGCTGTTTAATTCCATCTTTTACATGAGGACGATAAAGGCAGAAAATCTTTATTGGCCTTATAAGCTAATAAAATGGATTAAAAATATGCTGATGATTCGTATGTCAAGGCCTTCAATGCAACACAAACAAAATCGCAAAATATTGCTGGTAAGTATTAATTTTAATTACTTGAATAATATTTAATTTTTTTTATTATTTGATAAATGACATTAATTTATTAATTTGTTTGTATTGGTGCAACTGTATATTGTATAAATTATAAAATATTAAACCATTTATGCTCTTTACTATACAGTATATAAATTTGTATCCAAACATAACAAAAGTGGTTTATGTACAATGTAATTTTATGTCTCTGACCCATCGTTTGAGGCAACCTTATTTTATAGACATAGTGATTCTCAAAAGGTTTAATAATTTATTAATATGTTTATATTTGTATTAGTGTGTTAGTATTTGCTCTTTTGTCCTGATTGTATAACAACTAATAATTTACACATATAGAGCAGTGCAATGTAAATTTTAAAACTGATAAATATACGGAAAGATTACAGATTGCAGTTGATAAAGCAATCACAAAATTTACTGGGCATAGTATCATGTAAAAATATAAACACTTAAAACCAATAAAAAGAGATTTCAAATAGTGTGTGTGTGTAGTGGTGTCCACAATGGGTATGCCTACACCACATGGAATTGTATGCAGGCAAAGAATCAAAGTCATGCTGTGGAGTCAGTAGTTTTGCCACATCTTGCATCATATTATTTTCAAGTCTATAGCTAGCAAATAAATTATATCTATGTGTGAGAATAAATATAACAAGATAGCATCACTGGTGTGCATAAAGACTATAAGCATCACTGATGTACACAAAAAAATATAAAATAAAGAGATGCAACTCATTTTATCAGTGATACATACAGTAGCCTACAATTTCTAGTTTTAGGTAGATAAGAAGCCAATTGCTATAATGACAAATGTATATCCATCTTCAGGAAATGATTTGTTTTATATCTTTTATTATGATGAATCTTTTTCTTATAGATGCCTTTGAGAATTGTTAACTTGGAGATTGTGAAACTATGGATTATCTCAGGTAAAAAGTATTATGTATGGTTTGAAAGATAATTTTGTGAGGAGTACAAAGAAATTATCAATGAAGATGTAATTTAAACTTAGTTAATGATAAATTAGAAATTATGAACAAACAATAAAGTAATAATTATGTCGGATGTTGAAATTTCTTTTTTTCCTTATTTTTTTAAATGGTTATCACTATTTATCTTAGACTTATTGTTTTCCTTAGTTTTTCTAGTTTCTATCAATGGAAAGTTTTTTGCTCTAACATTATTAAAACTGAAGTTATTGTAAAAATTGTGTCTGATCAGTTTTTTAAAAAATTCAATATGGCACCCGCAGAATCAACCAGTCAAATAATCTGTTTCACAATTATATTTAAAACTTGCATTTTCTGGTCTTCTTTGGCTTAGAATTTAATAAAAACTTTAAATCAAATTAACAGTTTGGAAGAAGATTTTGGAATTTTTTGATTGAAATTCTACAGTACTATTTCGGAATTGTAGTGTTTATATTATTATGCAGTACTTACTGTAATATTACATTATTCAGAATACCATATTTTTAATGTGTTCAGTATCTTCATTATGATTCTACATGTTCTTGATTAGTTTCTTGGAAATGAGTTGTAAATATAACTCACAATGTGCACGCTTACAAAATAAAAATAAAAAACCAAAGGATTTAAAATTACAATTGCTAAGGTCAGTTTATCACACATATTCATTTTGACCAAATGTAATAATCATCCATATTAATTCTAAATTATCTATTGTGAAAAAAATAGAAATACTATATGCTATTTGAAATGCCTAATTTTATGTCGCCACAATTAAGACTTATCTAAGAAATAGTAATGAATTTAAAATAAAGATTAAAAAAGGAAAAAGTATTGTGCAGATAATCAGTGCCAATATATCAGAATGGATTTATAACTTCAGAACCATGAACTGAAAACTGACCTGTGCTTAATTTTTTTTTTTTTAATGCTTTCAGTTTTAAAACATTAAAAATCTTTATATGTTTACTTAGCATTTAAAAAAAAATTGTTGAAGCTTTTATTAATTTATCATGCATATGTGGCAACAGATTCGTTGAAATTTTTTCTTTTTTAAATTGCATGAAAACTATAAGCATGATGTCAACAGAAATCTCAGTGTTCGTTGCTGTAATCGGATAAAATTTGAATTTTTTATTAATATTTTTATTAATAGGTGCATTTAATTTTTTTCTTTTCTGGTCAGTTTACTAATTTATATGAGGACTAGAAAGGCAGAAAATCTTTATCAGCCTTATAATAAAATGGATTAAAAATATGCCGATGATTCAGATTTCAAGGCCTTCAACATGATATAAAATGTAATTGCATAATAGGAATATCAGTCGCAAGTATTCAATTTTTTTATTATTTTAATAATATTTTTTAATTATAACTTATTAATTTGTTGTATTGGTGTGCATGTGTAGTATATAAATTATATAATATTGAATCGTTTTATGCTCTTTATTATACAGTATATAAATTTGTATTCAAATATAACAAAAGTGGTTTTTGTACAGTGTAATTTTAGGTTTCTGATCCAAGTTTGAGTCAACCTTATTTTATGGACATAATGATTCTCAAAAGAATTAATAATTTATTAATGTATTTATATTTGTATTTGTGTTTGCACTTATATGTTTGTATTTGTTTAACAAACAAGTAATGATTTACATATATAGAGCAGTGTAATGTAAATTGTAAGATTATCAAATGTACAGAAAGATTTCAGTTGATAAAGCAATCTCAAAATTTACTGGGCATAATACCATGTGAAAATATGAACATTTCAAATGGTATGGGCGTAGTGGTAGCTACAATGGTTATGCATATACCACATGGAATTGTATGCAGGCAAAGAATCAAATTCTGATTCTTGCCTAGGCTTTGATACTCGTGCTGTGGAGTCAGTAGTTTTGCCACATCTTGCATCACATTATTTTCAAGTCTATAGCTAGCAAATGAGCTACATGCAAATAAATTATATCTCTGTGGGACAATAAATATAACAAGATAGCATCACTGGTGTGCATAAAGAATATAAACATCACTGATGTACACAAAAAATATTAAATGAAGAGATGAAACTCATTTTATCAGTGATACAGACAGCAGCTCAATTTCTAGTTTTAGATAGACAAAAAGCCAATTGCTATGATGACAAACGCATATCCATTTTCTAGAAATGATTTGTTTTGTACTTTTTATTAGGATAAATCTTTTTCTTATAGACGCCTTTGAGATTTGTTAACTTTTGGGATACAAGATAAAAATGAAGAATTCTTATGCGAATAGTTTTGAAGATTCTGAAACTATGGATTATCTCAGGTAAGAAGTATTATATATACTTTGAAAAATAATTTTGTGAGAAATACAAAGAAATTATCAATGAAGATGTCATTTAAACTTAGTTAATGATAAATTAGAAATTATGAACAAAAAATAAAGTAATAATTATATCAAATGTTGAAATTTCATTCTTTCCTTATTTTTTAAATGATAATCACTATTTGTTTTAGCCTTACTGTTTTCCTTAGTTTTTCTAGTTTCTATCAATGTAAAGTTTTTTGCTCTTTATTAAAACTGAAGTTATTGTGAAAATTGTGTCTCAAGTCAGATTTTTTTAAAAATTCAATATGGTGCCTAGAGAATCAACAAGTTTTAATTAAAATAAGTTGTGAATAACGCAATTATAAAAATACTATACATATTTAAAATGATTAAATAAACATAGCAAATCAAAAGTAAACTACATTCCTGGGAACTATAAATACTTATTATCTCAAAAAATGATAAAGAATAGAAGGAACCAACCATCTATTCTTTCAGCATATAATTTTCTTTTCCACTAAATCCAATCAAAAAATATATACTCTTTCCCTTTCCAAAAACTATTTTTTCCATCACCATATATAGACATTTACTTGTTTACCACATCGAAAGTTCCAATCACCTTTTTTGTAGTCAATTTTCAAGAATCTACAAAATACATATTTACAACTTTATAATTATTAATACAATTAAATATAAAATAAAAACATAAAAATGCATCTATCTCTATCATAAAAAACTAACATTTTCCTTTCATTTATCAATACATCTTTTTTTACATATACTATATTATATACACATTATATTTCCTTGTTTCTTTTCTTCCCAAACTTTTCCCTTTTATTAACCTATACATTTCTTTTTTTAAACAAACTACAAATATTTTTCCTTTCCTTTTTATACCTCTTAAGTAATTACTTTAAAACAATACCTTTACCCACAAATTTATTCATTACTTTTAAAATAAACCATTTACATAATTTTCACCAACATTCTTATCTTAAAATCTATGTGTCCAAATTTCTTACTGTGTATGCTCACATTTGAATTTTTATCACTTAAATGCTGTTTCAACCTTGTCCTTAATTTATTTTTTGTTGTACCTATATATGACACATTCCTATTATCATTTTTTACAATCTAAACGCTCAACTCTAAAAATACTATTTACATTTTCAACATTCCTATTTCTTGTTTCTTTTATCACATTACCTAAATTACACTTCTTTTTATATACTGGTTGCAACAATAAATTGCATTCCTTTCCATATTTCCTATTTATATCCATTATCTTTTTAATCTTAAAAAAAGTATTTTTAGATACCTTATAACTACTATATATAAATTCCTTTTTTTCTTTCATTTTATCCAATTTTATTTTTATTTTTTCAATGTTTTTCTTACCACATAATTTATTAATAATTTTAATTGGCTAATCATTTTTCATTGCTTCTTCTTTTAAATTACCCATTTCTTCCTTAAATAACCTTTCCTCTGTACATAAATTAATTCCCCTAATTATTACTACTAATGGTATTTATCTTATGTATATATTCTATATCTGATTTCCAATTACTTAATAACCCATAAAAAGTATCCTTCCTAAATATACTTGTCTCAATTTTTACTCTATAATTCTTTATCTTTTTAATTTTAATATCCATATAATTAATTGACTTATTTCTTTTTCCATTCTAAATTTATATATAATTGCAATCTGTTATTACATTGAAATAAATCTGCTTTTACTTATTACAAGCATTTAATAAAGTGTTTTACTTTCTATTTTAAATCATATTTGAGTCGCTCATTACTAAATAGGAAAAAAATATATATGATATAAATATTTTTAAGCTTGAAATCTATTAAATTTATAAATGGAACCTGCGGTTTACTTTTTAAAAAAGTGTATTTTATTGAAACAATAATAGATGATAATAATAGTAATTTTTATCCTGCCATCATTTTTGATAAGTTATAATTACTTTGTATACAAAATATTTGATATTTCTCTTTTTATCTTTCCATACAACATGTTCCATCTTGTACCTAAAAGTTTACTAGACAAAATAGAGAGCTTCACTATGTAATGGTAGTTTATCCATCTACACAACCTAGGTTTGAATCCAGATTGGTTAAAACTTGATAATTTGTTCAGATTCTAATTACGCTTATGACTTTTCTCTCAAATAGCCAGTCTATATTTAACACAAATAACCATCCAATAAGTAAAGAAAAAAATTAAAACACTTTTAAAATTTCATAACAGAGTAGCCTTTATAAAACTATTAAACTATTCATAATGGAATAGTCATCTGGCCATGCTTGATAATAAGGGTTATACTGGTTTTACATTCTTTTACCCTTAAGCTAAGAATACCTAGAAACTCATTGACTGGCAATATTGGATGGTGGTCGGCAATGTGCTGGCTATTTAAGAAAAAAATCGAAGCTTGATAATAAAAATTTCAACTTTATTCCCTTCAGATGTAAATCGAGATTTTAAGCATAAATAGGTGATAGCGCCAACCACTATATCAATATTATAAAATAAAAATGCTGCTCAAACTCATCATCAGAAAATGAAAAAAACAAAAAATAAGTCATTGAATTATATTATTGTAGTATTGCAGAATAGATGGCTGGATTGTGATAATATCTAAAAATGACAGTGACTGATGAATGTAAAAAACTAAATGAAATTTACTGAGGCTGTAACCTCGAGAATATGCGTGTAAAATGCGATAGTAGGGACCTCTACAGGTGTTTAACCACAAGCTTATGCTATGGAAGAAAAGAGGGGAACCCTTCTTTACTTCAACCTACTTTCTATTTAAATAGGTGAAGCTGAAGAGGTTAGATCTGCGAGCGTGAAGCTATTCAATACTTCACTACAACTTTAAATGAAATTCTAGTGTGCTTGAATATTTTATTAACCTTCCAATAACCATTATAAAACAAAATACAGATTGAATACCAACCTCCAATATTCAAACACTTTTAGGTCAGACATCATAGCAATTCAAAAATATACACAGAAGTTACAGCTTCCAGCATGCACTAAAGTTAAATTGTTAAAAAAACACAGGTTACAATGTGTTCACCAATTCTACATATTGATTCTCAAATGCATTTGAAATACAAACAAAAAGTAAGCAATTGTAATAAAAAATTTGTTTTTGGCACAAATGAGAATAGAAAGAAGCCAGAATGAGAGAGAGAGATTTTGGTAATAGACATTTCCATTGCTAGACCTGATAATCATAAGCATAGTGATCATTAATGATTATAATACTGTCAACTCAAACAATGATAAGTACTTTTATTTATACTAAAAAGAAAATGAAAAATAGCTCAAAATATTTTTTGAAGACAAAGGTTGTATGGAAGATAAAGCTTGGAATTCATATGGCATTAATCAGAGAAAACTGGATAATGTTAAAAGAAAATCAATGAGCTCAAATAAATCTAGATTTAAGTCAAATAAAATGATCTGGAAATGGACAGTTTGAATCTTAAAAGTTCACAATCTTCTATTCTGAACATTTCATTAAGAAGTTGCAGTGATTGACAATTGATAAAAGACTGAATAACATACCAGAATTGAAGACCATTTAAATAATATATAACATACTAACTATTAAGAGGCTGGTGAAAATCAAATAGCATAGTTAGATATTCCAAGCAAAGGATAACATCAAAAAAGAATATTCTCTTGATTAATGATGATTTCAGAAGTAATTAATAAAACATGATAAAGCTGGATAATATTTAATAAATTCTATTCTAAAAACTATTCACTGTTAACTGTTTCCAACAACCTAAGTGGTGATAATATGACAACATCACAATTAAATAAATTGTTCTATGAAGAAGCAGATAAAGAAATTCAGTTATTAATTCCAAAATATAACCAAGTAAAAACTGAGCCTAATCACCAGCTTTCAATAGTAATCACTTTAACACCGATTGAAAAAAGTAAAGAATTGAGTAAATGAACATGTTTCTGGTAATTATACAATAAAATGAACCATTAATCTAATAAATTGTAGAAAGAAATTACAATGGCTATTTATGATATCTGCAGTTAAACAGATGAAAAGCAAGTAGGAAAAAGTATTGATTATCAAACAGTCATGACAGAAATTGTAGAGAAAAAAAAATTAGCAATGATTAAAATGTAAAATCAAACAATCAAAAAGCTTATTGCATGTTTTCAACTAGCAATGGGGTATAAATTTAAAATATATACAAATTAAAAAATGATAGTCAAAAAAAAAAAAACTATGGCATGCATTCAGTAAAAATAAATTACAGAAATCTTTCAAATACATGAAACTTCTACACATATAAAAAGCAAAGATTTATTTTTGAATATTAAAATTAAGTAATGAAATGAATACACAAAAATATGTATAACATAAGCATCTAACAGTTTCTCAGAAACAAAGATTTTGTCTATGAAATACTGAATTGGTGAGTGAATTAAGATAGACTGTATAAAAAAAAAAATAGAAAAATGTCAAGATGACAATTTCACTGAATTCTTTCAACACGATGTAAGGGGATATATATATGCGTTACATTTAAATTTTAATACTTAATTTTTTTTTGTAAATATCTAAGACTAAATTAAAAGCACAAACATCCAAAATGCACAAATAATGAATTATTAATTTATTAATATGTTTGATTTAAATATTAAAATAAGATAAGCTTTAAAAAAATTAGAGAATCGAAGCAAAGATTCAAATC
Source organism: Epiperipatus broadwayi (assembly GCA_028023455.1). Classification (NCBI taxonomy): domain Eukaryota; kingdom Metazoa; phylum Onychophora; class Udeonychophora; order Euonychophora; family Peripatidae; genus Epiperipatus; species Epiperipatus broadwayi. The sequence continues at coordinate 1,548,281 of JAQFVV010000170.1, forward strand.
TTTAAATAAAATATAATAAAAACCTTTTGATTTAAAAAAAAAAATAACAAAGAGAGTTTTTAACCTTAAAAATAAAAATTACAAACAGATCCTTAGGGCAAAATGACCATTGAAAAGAAAATGATTACGAAATAGATAAGAGTCGAGGAGTAGAAACAAAAGACTTGCTTTTCCCGCCCAAAGATATTGACACAGACCTCAGTGAAAAAATCCACATAGCCAGAAACACAAAATCTACTTGGCCACAAACTCAATGAACCAATGAAATACAGATATGGAATATGTTTGATGGTTCAGTGCATTCCAGAGATAAGGTGCCTGAGGACTATAAAAAGAAAAATCCAAAAGAAATAGTTAGTTTGAGATTAGAAAAATTAAAAATTTGAGTTCCTTCGTCTTTGCTAAAAGTAAAAAAATTTAAAAAGCTATTGTCGCCGTCACCAAGAATGTAATCAGTTTCATCGGGCTTCCTTCAGTTCGTCCGGACGAAGGCAGCTTTCCTCTTCACGGATCCCAGGATCAAACCACTGGTGCCGTACGCAGAAATCCTCATCAAACTTCATAAAGCGTCATCGTCCGCACGAAGGAATAAGCACGGACAAAGGAAGGTATAAATTTATAAATGATAAAATTAAATATAAACTCTCTTAAACTTAAAATCTTCGAAATCTATTTGTCTTTAAAATAAACTATAGACTTGCTCTCTGGAGCAAACCTGAACTTTATTTCTTATATTTTTTAAATCTTGCAATGTTAAAAAAGTTATAGCTAAAGTTTTAAACGTAATCTCTTAAAATATGTATTGTTTTTTTTTTTTATTCATGCTTAATAATATCTGTTTGTAATAGGGTAGTGGTTCGCGATTGCAAATTAAATTTAAAGATGAAAACACTTATCGTTATTTGTGCATTATTGAATTTAAAAGAAAGGAAAAGTAGGTTAAATAGTATTTGTAGTAAAAATAAGTTAAATATAATGTGTTATTGTAAAATGATTTTAAAACCTTAAACTAAAGATTTTTTTTTTAGAATTAAATTAATAAATTGATTTAAATGTAAGTGTGGGTAGCCGTTTAGCCTTGTTTGAATTAGGGGTTTTGACTTCGGACTATTTGTTTCGTAGTTGTGTCAATGCTGGTGGAGAGATATATGGACGTTTCTATCAATGTAATGTGAAGTGTGTTAGCAATAAGGGCGACGAGTCCAACTGAATGCATGACCCCAAAGAGGTAGTCATACCGTTGCAATGGACGCAGACGTATTTCCTGCGCCATTGACCCATTCCAGCTCTATGGGTTGGGACAATAAGCCGGCAAGATAGACCGCTCTCCCATCCATATGTAGCGTTATTCTCTTTATTATATTACATGCATGATTCCTTCACCAGACAGATGTACATTCCTGTACTGGTCGAAGGTCATGTATCTTCAAATAATATCATACTGTTCAGATGCACATTCCTGTCAGCATGGTTTGTTGCTAACATGTTCACATTGCATTGGTTGCAGATATATATGTGGAAGCGAGCATTAGCGTGATTGCAGACCTTTAGTCTGGAGTCAAGTGCCTTGAAGATCTTTTAAAGGTGTCGTCTGGGTGGTCTACCTACGCTCGACATTCCATGATTAAAAATTAAAGTTAAAAGTAAATAAAATAATGATAACGAAACAAAATAAAGCATAATTATTTTTTTTTTAGTTTGTGTTATTATTTATATATACGTAAATAAAATTACTTTTTGTTTATTAGTACTGACAGTGATCTAGTGATTGTTTTTATTATTCTTTATTAAAAAAAATATATTTAATAAATGTTTTAAACCTCCGCTATTCCACGAGCTAGTGACAAGAGCTAGTGTTCGTGATCTTAACAGCGCGTATCTGTCTTCTTTATAAATTTTCTAGGTTCCAATGGCCTAGTGGCACCCTGTATGGCAGATACGGTAAGACTGCATATTTCACTTTTTCCCCCGACCGTTATAACGACTATGTGACAACAACTAAAAGTTTTTAAAAATCATAAAAAAAACTATTATTTCAATTATAAAATTATTGACCTCATTTCAGTCCAGCAAATTTTGCACAATATAAAAAGACTGTAAAATGTCAATGGAACCAACAGCTTTTAGAAAAGGCAGATACTCATAATTATATAATTAACATTAGCAAGAAAATATCAGAAAATAATAATTCTGCTTTGTTGATTATTTGAAGGTTTTTGAGTGATGACTATTCCAAAATAAAAAATATAATTCAGAAAACTGGAAATACTATACAGTATTGCTAGTATACTGCAATATACATAACTAAAAGAAATAAAAATTAATTTTAGAATAAGAGTAAAAATCAATTTGTTTGAAAATATTATTATTTAACCTCCAAAACGATGCACAAACTACAATAAGAGCACATTTCCTATTCTGGCAAAACCACTGACTACAGTTCTGAATAAAAATAAAACAATCTTAATAATTTTTTGATATTTATTTCCATAATACAAGTAATTTTTACTGAAAATTATTTGAAAATACATTTTGTATTTAAACAACTGAGGAATTTTGCCAAGCAATTATTTGTTTTAATCTAATAATATTCAAATGCAAAAAAAAAACTCTCCTGGAAAAATTCTGAAGTACAGGAAATTGAAATCTGACAGAAAACATCACCTGGTCAACAGATGTAAAATCTCCATTTTTTTACCCTTATTTTAAGTTACTCCTTAATATTTGTGCAGAAATGAAATAATATTTAAAAAAATGATAAAGCTTGACTTACAGCTACTTCTTAATTTCTACATGTGTAATATATATATACTTAAAGGTGCGAATACAGTTTGCTTGCAGTTGAAATTAAATTAATTAATTCTTTTATGAGGGGATGAAAAGTTTTATGTGTACAAATGAAGCCTTCATACAATACAAATGAAAATACACAGATTTAGGATTAAATGCATATTTAGATATATTAAATTTTATTACAATTTGTCCTACAATATAAAGAAAATTAAATATGATTTTTCTACATGATAACTATAATTTAAATTTATTATGCACAAATTGTTTATTACCTGATATATAATTTTATCACTGATCCCCCCCTCCCCATACATATCATTATAATAATCCAGAGTTCATTTATTAAAGTGAAATGCAATAATAAATTAGATTTTAATGTAGTCATTTTTCTAAGCAAGAACACTTAATTGAAGTAAATTCATGCTGAATATGCATGAGAAATTATCAAAGAATTGAAGTAAACTAGTTGGCATCCTTTATTATGAAAATGACATTAATCCATAATTTGAGAATGTTTTGCATTCTAAAGACAGTTGAGAATTTTTTTTTTTTTTTTTTGCTAACAGATTTTATAAGCTGACAAAAATGTTTTAATGATGTGCTCCACCCCCACCCCTATAATGTAGAGAATAAATAACAAAAAAAGTGAAAAAAAAATCCAAATTGTAGGAAAATAATATTTCAGTATTTGATATTCATATACATGATTGTCAAATATTTGATATTCATGTGCAAATTTATAAATTAGTTTTTCAAGATATGGGTAGCAAAAGATTTTAAGAGTTGCCAAAGATTTTTATTATTTGTTTTGTTAACAGATACTATTATGTATGAGTGAGGAGAAATGAAATATATAAATTTTATATTAATATTTAAATACTACTATATATACTTAAGCTAGATGTAATTAGAGGGAATTTGAACCCAGACTTCCAAGCTCCCTTAAGATACATACAACCACAAACGTGAAAAAAATAAATGATCACTATCATTTTGTGCTGAACCAGCATTCATCAGTTGATCCAGATCATCATCTCCCATACATATATATAATCAGTGCTTGGTTTATATTAAGATAACAAATCTTCAAACTTCAATGGATAAGCTTCGATTTTCTTCATTCTCCAACTCTTCAGTCATTCATATCATTGAAAATCTGATAATGGCATGTTCAAAGCCCTTGTTATGCCAATTTTGTCGTCATACCCATGTTGACTGTACGTCATTCTGCCCCCTCATATGTAAGATCTTAAGACCATTTAAATACACAGAAGAGGGATGGGCAGAATACAGCCTGAATCTGTAATACTTAAACATAAGTACAGTATATATACTTAAGCTAGATATAATCAGAGGGGATTTGAACCAAGACTTTCAAGCTCCCTTCAATCATTCCCTCCATCTTATACAGCCGACACTCATGACCACATACATGTGAAAAAGATAAATGATTTATTTAAAAATATATATATAAAGTTTTAAAAATTACTTTTTTTACACAAAAATAATGCAGTAAGACTTGAACAACCATATCAGAGTGTCCTATTTAGGGTATTTATATGATGATAATAACACAATTATTGTATGTAAACAATCAAGTTAGCACATTTACAGAAATAGATGAACATGCAGAGACATTTGTTAATATTCACTTGGAGCATCTCAATATATAAATTTATGGTGATTTGTTCAAACAGCCATTTAAAAATTATTTTACTAAAATTCATTATTATGGATTTATTACAAAATGGAGGTTTTTCCATGTCTACTTGAGTTTCTCTGATCCATAGTCTTTCTTTTCAACATCATACCTACAAACTTACTTATTTCATTATCAAACTTGTGATCTCTTTCTAACTCTTTAACAATTTCCTGGGATCCAGTTTGTCTTTTACTGTCCAGCTATTAACATCTCTTCAAGCAATATGTTTATCCCAACTTTCATTTCAATCTCAATTCTTTCAATGAATTAATTACTACTAAACTTAGTAGTAGTGAAATGGTTTTCATGTTCACTTTATTATATTGTGCCACTACGCTGAGAATTAAAAATTTTAATTAAATCTAGAATCAATATCATGAGGGCGCGCGCCGCTAGGAAAAGAACCTAGAACCATGAAATTAGAAAAATCTTATATTCGCAGGTGATAATTTGTATACGTATGACAGATCCAGCTAAACTCCCCTTCACAATCCCATTTTAATGTGGACGGATTCAATACAATAATAGGTTTTATTATTGTATACAAAAAAAAAAAACAAATACACTTTCATAACCTTTAATTAATAATACGCTTTATTATAGTTTATTTTTCTTTTATTCAGGACCATTAACTAAACAAATCACTAATAACCCCCCCCCCTCTATTTTCCTCTTTTCTCTACTCTTGACATAAAAAAAAAAACAAAGGCGAAGAGCAATATATATTTCGTTCTCAAAGGAACATGTGCTTTTACTTAAATAAGTGTCCAAGCCAATCCAAATCTTGACCGGTATTGGGACTAAGCGACTTACTATTAGGAGTAAGTTATAACACAAAACCCTATCCTCTCTTTCAATATTTTCTCAACCCTTAATACTTTTCATTTTGCTTTCAAAATCATTTTAAATTCTATTTTGATAACATTCTCTTGGATTCATTTATGGAATTTTTTTTTTTTTTAACTTCGCCCAATAGTCCTGAAAATTTCGTCAAAATTTAGTTAAACCATTCATAAAGAAAAATTAAAACAAATAATTTACGTATTTTAAATAAATTAATTAATGTAGATGTAAACATTATTAATACATAAAAACAAATCCCCTTCTATTGTTGTAACTTATAGTTCATTAATGATTAAATACAATCCTAAAAAGATATGTTTAAAATTCACCAATGTCTATAGTTCAATCAATAAACAAAGTTTCTGTTACCCTGATTGATCAGTGTACGTCCATAAGCGTTTCTTCGTATCTCTTGGGAGTTGATTCTTAGCAACTAGTTTTGTTCCACAGCTAGCTCCGCTTTCTCCTATGTGGTTTGATGTTCCTTGAGGTAGTTTCACGGTTCGATGAAGATCTAGGAATAGATCAGTGCCCTGGCTGGGGACGGATTCTATTTCGTTTAGCCTTCGATCATTTTTATTTCCATTTTCTTATATAATAGTTCTTTTTTTTATTAAAAGAAAACTAATAATTAAACACACAATAGGTTTTCCTCTCTATTTATAGTCCTTTTTTTTTTATCATGTTCCTTGCCAGTGATTGCATTCCTTTAATTTTTTGTTTTTAACACCTTGCTAACTAGAAGTCACGACAATAGAATTAATTACAATTCTTTTTTTTCTCTCCCCTCCCTTCAGATTAAAAAATTAAAATAATTAATTACGAAATTGTTTCCAAAAACTCTAAACATTTTTTAATATCACTTTCGATGTAATCTCTCAATCCAATTAAAAAATAACTAATCTACCATTTTGCTTTTTTTTTGTTTGTTTTTAAAATCCCAATAAAAAAAAAACTAATAAATAATACCAAAAAACTTACTATAAAAAAACTAATAAATAATACCAAAAAAAAAACTTCCTATACACACAGCATTTATTTCTTATTTTATACCTAATATATATGTGTATATATGTATATTTACATACACGCAGAGAATATAACATGAGCCAATCGAAATTATCGGCTCAATATTGATAAAATTATTTCATGTACTATTTATTTCATATTTATTAATCTTCATTATTTCTTTTACTTAACAGGCTTTCAAGCTTCTTTCAGTTATCCGTTCTATCTCATATTACCAATACACATGATTACACACGTGAAAAAGATAACAAACATATAATGGAGATCATTTATTTTTTTCATGTGTGGATAGTCTTGTGTATTGGTTATATGAGATAGAGCGGATAGCTGAAAGGAGCTTGGAAGTCTGTTTCAAGCTCTCATATAAATACATATAAAACTCCAAGTATATATAAATTACATTTATATTCAATCAAATATTAATTTCTTGAACCACAAGAAACAGAGAACAGATAATGAAATTTCTAATTAACTAATAGCAAAAAAAATGCAAAATTTATACATGCAGATTCAAGTTATTATTAATAAAATTAATGTATTAATTATGATTTTACCTTCATAAAAAAAAAGTTTAGAAATTCTATCAGAATGAATTATTTGTAGAAGTATATTAAACAATTTATCATTAAAGAATAATAAAAAAATTTATAACAATTATAAACAAATCACAGTCAATATAAAAATAAACACCTATCTGCTTAAAAAAAATGTAGTGAATTGAAAACAATCAGATTCGATCAAACAAAATTAGTTTCAATACACATTTAAGATACCACTTTTTTAGAGATTTATCATACTCTATATCTAAAAAAAGAACATTGTTGGAAAAGAACTTTTAATCTTGTATGAAAAATAATTGTTACACGTTATTCAAACAAAAATAGGCAACTATTATAAAGAAACAGAAATTTTATATTTAATGATATCATAAGCCAACAAATAGCTGGTATTTATGACCAAATTGAATTACAATTTGATTGACAAATACAAAAATTACCATATTATGCAATACAAAGATTGATCAAATATCAGACATTATTTTGATGTTTTATATGAGATATATTGATTAATCTTAAGTTGCAAAATGTGCAGAAACAATTTTTATATTGTTTAAAATTAGAAAAAGTAACACATATCCAAAGTTGTTTTAATTATATAAACTCCCTATTGTAAAGCCAATAACATTCCTTGACAAGGAAGTGAAGAATTAACAAAGAAGCAATTCATTCCTTTATTTGCTAAAATAATCAGCAGCCAAAGATGTGTTAAGAGTTATATATAATTTTAAATAGCAAAAAGTAATAAATCCGTTCAAAAGACTGGTTTACATATTTTTATGTTCAACACATGAACATCTCTTATTCATTAGTATATATATAGCTTTCTCAGAATAGAAATAAAAAAAATTTAAATAAAAAAAATCATTAGTATTGGAATATTTCAAAAGTAATTTATGGCTTGTTAAGATTGCATATTATCTGAAAAATTTCATTAATTAATAAAGTGAATTTATTAATTTAAAAACCAATACCAAATTTAGTTATAGGAATAAAATAGTTGCATTTACATACACCTTTATCCTGCTCATCGTTAAGCAAGAATATCATATGCAGAATAAGCATTTAGAATGGTTGTCTATGAATAAATATTGGCCAGTTACTCCAACTAAAAAATTATACTATAAGTTGGAGATATTATGTTAAAAAAAAAACTTATTGAATATATATATATAAATTTAAAAACACCTTAACACATGTTACATGCTTATAAATAAAACGGTCCGTTAATTAAAACAAAATTGTAATCATAATAAAAATAATAAATTTAACGGTAATAAACTACTATAAACAGTCTTTAAATCTGCAGAAGTACTTTCGGTTAATTTCTTAAACCTGCCTCAACTGCCATTAAATTCAAAAAAAAGTGGAAGCAAACATCATCAATACATTGCTTCCGCCATTCCTTAATGATCCACCGTTTCTTAGATCCATTGTATTAAAGACCATAATAAAAATAAAAATATGTAATATAAATAAAAATGTCCATTAATAAAAACAAAAAATTTTTTTAATTTAATGGCAGTTGAGGCAGGTTTAAGAAATTAACCGAAAGTACTTCTGCAGATTTAAAGACTTTATAATAGTTTATTACTGTTGTGTATTATGCATGTATTCACTTAAAATGTGTTTAGGTATATATGATAATGCAGCTTAAATCTATGTAAAAAGAAAAAAAACAGGTTTAAGTTGTTACTTCTTATGATCTATTCACTCACCAATCATCATTATCCAGCTTGGTTTCCAAACTCAAAGATTTTCTTGATTTTTTTCATGGTCATATTAGTTGCTATGATAACTTTAAACAGAATCTTTAAAAAAAATGTTTAATATTGCTAGAAAAAAAATGTGTTTTACTGTCCATTGAGAAAATGAAAATAAACTAGCATTTAACATTTTTTTGTGTGTTCTTTTGCACAACATTAAACCTGAAAAAAAAATCCATACTGAGGTTTCTTTTTTTTTTTTAAATTAGCATTATAGCATTAGACTATTACGTGAAATTATTAAAATTAAAAAAACAATGTTTATTAGCAAATCATTTGATTGACCATACACATTTGTTATTTATCACAAGAGCCAAATAAACATACAATACATTACAAAAACTTAAACACAATCAACTTCAAAAAAAATGTCAGCATAGTGAAAAAAAAATCTAAAGCATTCTGAGTTTGCATATTGTAATCAATATTTTAAAGGTTTTGTTACAAAGTGTACTTGCTGATCTAAATAAACAAATACAATAGCTGTAGCAGGTTTTTTGGGGGCATGACATGTCATTATTTTAATAAGTACAGTAGCCACATTTTTGCAATGACTTAGTAATTTGAATAGTACAATACGTTTTGATGGCAGAATTACGAGCTATTTAAGTACAAATTAAAGGCATTCATGTTATTCACTTTATTTGTATTGCATTTTCATTATACACAATTTATTATAAATGCATAAAATCACCCTCACACTTTTTTCCAAAATTGCAATTTGAATACAATGGCTAGCAGTTTCAATTTGATTGAAAATAGCATTCATACAAATTTTAATCCAAAATTGATTGTCTAAAAGCTTAACTAATATTTATACTGTACACAATTTAATATTGATAGCATATATAATCAAAAAATTATTTTTAGTTTTATGCCAAATTAAATTAATATTTTTTTTCTCAGTACTGCATTTTCTTTTATGCGTGCAATGTCTCCTTTGCTTTTGATATCTGAAAAGAATTACAAGATGACTTTAAATCAAGGAAGCAGAATAAGTGTTATTTTTAAAGTGCATTTAGTAATTTTTGTTATTAACTGTATAAATCTGAAACTGTTTTATCCTCTTTGCTCTCACCTTCTTTTTACTGAAAATATTTTAGATTAGCAATGGAAGCAGTTTTGATTTGACAGAAAAATTTTAATTCAAAATTAATTGATTGAATATTTTAGCTAATATATTGTGCCATTACAATTTAGTCATTAGCTAAATTTATAGTAATGTGCATGTAAGAAAATGTAAAACCAAAATCATCATCACATTTTTATATAACAATAAATGAAGCTGTAGGGCATCCAAGTTTAAACCCTACAAGATCCAGTTTTAAAAGCTTTAGACAGAAAGAGAGTGGGTCAACAATTAATATTGTTTGTGTTGATAGAAAGGTAATACACACATTTAAACTATTCAATTTTTAATTTTTCTTTAAAAAGCAAAGTTATAATGCATACGTATAGGCAGTGTATGTGTAAGCTATTGATTGTTTTATATTTCAGATATTTAACTTTCTTTAAAACTAACCTATGCTTGATCAATTCTAATGTCTTATTTTATACCTCTATTTTGCTTTTCTATAATTGTAATTGGGATTTAAAAGCTAAGGATTTAATTTTAAATATTAGGGTTATAATTACTAAACTGGCAAGTAGATTATTGTAATGACAGTTTATGGATGATTTGAAATGATAAAGTATGTGTGTACATTACATACAGAAATTTACATTTATTAAATATTGAAAGAAAAAAAAGGGTTAAATCTGTCAAATTATTTTTTTTTACAATTTTGTGTTAAGGGAAATCTATTTTTGTAGCAATTTTGTTTTTATAAATGATTGTTTGTCATTTTTTATAAATGTCTCATCTTAAGATTAAAGGAAAGAAACTCCAATTTTAGATATTACAGATATACGTGAAAAAGGAAAAAGGATTAAGTCTATTTTTTTTTTTAAGACAAAAGTGTCTAAAAACCAGGTGTGTGATTTTTTGGGTTGGTCAAAAATAGCAATTCACACTATCACTCTAATTGGGTGAGTTGACTCAAAAATCGGATATAAAAGCAGTCTGGAAAATCAGTTGAGCTATTAGATTATTGTTATTATAATATATTGTGAGAGAGACTTTTTAAAAATTATTGAAACTAAAGCAGACAAACATTTTTAGTTCTGCTAGATAGTTTTTTTTTTAAATCATTTTTTTATGAAGTTTTGAATGTTGAAAATATAAGAAATGACGGGGTAGAAAAATTAGATGTGTCCCATCAAGACCTGGCCATCGTGGAGCTGCAGATCATATAGGAAAGAAAAGATGTCTTGTCTGAAAAATAATATTCTACACCTTTCAACTGACCAGATAAATAAGATGTTTTTAAATAGAAAGAAGAAAACATTCACCTGCATTCGAAGGAGATCAGAAAGATGAATTAATCTACTGATAAATATTAATCATCAAGTCCAATTAATTGTTCCAGCAACTGAATTTAAAATCCAGGAAATTTATAAACATGAAAACAACTGCTGTATTTCATCCACTAAAAGAATCATGCTTGACATGAAGAGAAGAAAAATTAATTTAAAGATTTCCAAATTGTCCACTAAAGCAAATAACCTCAATAGGATCATCATCATCAAATAATTATACACTTTAAGAAAGAGATTGTTTCAAAGAAACACAGAAATTGTTGCTGCCAAAGATAGACATTAAACAAGAGAAATTTGACTCTTTAGAAGTCGCTACAAAGAACTGGTAGTATAAAATTTTTTTTTTGATATATTTTCTTTATGATAGCAGAGTCTTAATAAAATTTTAGCTATAAAGTGGTATAGTTTATTTAAAGAACTTTTAAAGACTATCCAGATCGATTAAAACCAAGAATGTCTTACTAATAATAACTTTGAGCTTCATAATTGATCTTGAATGAATCAAAATTATTTGTTTATTAATTTACAGTTATGAAATATTAATGTGTAAAATAATTTTTGTATTATTATTTTGGTTTTAAATAATATTTTGCTATTATGGGATAAAACACGCACATACATAATAATATTTATATGTGTATAATTGCGAGTGAATGTGAAGTAATAAGCAGTGTTAAAATATTAAATTATTTTGTTTTAAGAAAGTATAGCATTTCAGAGATAGAAGGGAGGGGGAGAAAATGATTTAAAACTTGTTTGGTAAAACTTGCTCTTTCAATTCTACTAACATTTTTTTTTGACATTCTGCTTACATGTTAGATTATAAGGTATGTGTGCCAATGAGTGAATATTTTTTTTTATATGAAATACTTTTCTTGTGGATGGAACATTTTAACAAATCGGTTACCCAAATTAATACAATATACTTTTGAAATACATTTACGGGAAAGGGGGAAGAATTTAAAATTTAATGTTATGATTTTAAAACAGTCGATTATGATTATTGTTGTTATTGTTAATATAAATTTTCATGTAAATATAGAAAATTTTATGTATATGTTAGAAATGCAGTAATAAATATTAGTTTATATTATTAAACGAGGCGTATATAGTTCATTAAGAGTAGTCTTTATCAAGTGTGATCATTCATCATCAATGGTTGAATATTAGTTGTTTAAGATATGATTAAATATGCTAAGATTAACGATAATTATGAATTTCTTTATAAAAATTAGGTTTTATGTTTAGGCTTAGTCCTAAAGCTGTGGTTGAAACCATTGTCATTATCGTTATCATTATCGTCATCATCAACGTTTTAATTAATGAGCTGTTTAAATGTTTAAAGGCCATAAATAAATATTGATTTCATAGTACTTAGTGATTTCTTAGTATTATTATAACCACCGTCCCATCATCTATTTCATGCAAGGATGAGTGAATTGCCATCCTAAATTAATAGTAATCTGAGCTAGTAAAACTTATAAAAAAAATATTGAAACACATTTGTTATGCTAAGATCTAAGAAATGATTTATGCCTAATGAATTCCACTTCAGTTTAAAAATGTTTTATGTTACCTAGGTGTTTACTTAAATATTAGTGCATACAGTGTTATGGGTCTAAAATCAAAATCATACATTTTGTAAGAAATAAAGTACCAAAAGGGATTCAAACCCGGTACATGTGAAAAGGTTATTAGATATAACTGTGTCTAGATTCAGATAATCTAGTGGCGCCCCGCTAGACCATATTCACTTGTTGTTCACTTAGACATGCACTTAACATCAAACCAAGAAATGAAAGTGGATAAAATCTAGTCTGTATATCTGAGAAACTTCTGAGTTACTAGTGTACTCACTCACTTGATTTCCATATACCTGAGTTATAATAGTTATTAATAATTTGTTTATAATTATTGATATTGTGATATCTTGAGAAACCTAGTTATAGAAATATGTTTCATTTAATCCAATGACCCTTAATATGATTGATAACTCAGTCTGACCTTTTTGTTTAATAGCCACTACTCAGGTATTCTTCTCATAATTTAATTTAAGCTACAATGCTTTTCGTTTATTAGTTACAAGATTTATATTTGAATCTTTTCTTAATTATGTAATACATTTGGATCGTTTGATCATCTTTATTAAGTTACAATGAATATTGGAATATTTGAGACTTTAATAATATTTGGATTTTTGACAAATCTAATGATATTTTAATATACAATTGAATTTCTCTTTAATATGTTACAATGGACCTCTTGAACTACTTTAATAATGTTACAATATATAATATACATTTTTAATTTTATGCTGAACAAATTTGCTATTTTGACAATACTGTGTGAACCCTTTTATTTTTTTGCTTTGTAATCATTAACAATGAAAATCTTTATTACTTTGGATATGTTATTAATGAAGTACTAATTGTCTCATAAAAACACTGGATGAGAATTAAATAAAACACTGTACATATTTTAAGCTTATAATCAAAATATTGAATGCAGCACTATAATGCTGTGTTTTATGAATAAAATATGTGCCATACAATTTCAGCATGAAAGCCACTATTTTATTTTTGGATGAGATGACTTTAATAACTATTCTATGACCTCCATCAGTTTTACAAAATGGTTGGCAAAAAATTTTTTTTTACTTTTTTTTTTTACGATTGTTACAGTGAATAATACATTGTAAATCAAAATAGAGTTGTCAACCTTCACATAAAAGCTAAGCACTAAGTGAGATAAAGATGTATATTGAAAACTAATTGAAAAAAAATGAAATTCAACATTCCCATGTTTTTCCAAATCAGCGATTGCAATCATTCATAAATATACCCCAGAGATATGGAGTACATTTAGAAATATGAAGAAAAAAAATTATATAATGGAGGGAAAAGAAAGATACATAGATCAATTAGTTTATGCAAGGCAGTTTTTCTTTTTAATGTAAACTATGATGCATTTACTTGAAATCATTAAATATTTTGAGTTTTGAATGCAAATTATTGAAATATATATAAATGCAAACATACATGAACTGCCTGCTCACCTAATTATACCATGCTACATATTACTTACACTTACAACATAAAAATGCGAAATAACTATTTTAAATTAAAACATTTTAGTAATATGAAAGATACATTTATGAAATGGATTGCTAAAGGACAAATAAGTGAAGAAACATAGATTGAGTAACTACTATTCTAAATGACATGATAAAATATTAATTTGCATAAAAAAATCCAAATACTTATTACTTAATATACTTTAAAAAAAGCTTTTAATAAAGCAAAGAAATTTCTCATGTTTTTTTTTTTGAAAATATCCACCTGATTGATATAGGTATACAAATTCCTTTCCTATAATTGAAACAAACGTTTATTTAATATACCACATGAAAAAAAAAATTAAAACAACTTTCAGCAACAATCTGGCGATTATGGTTTAATAATCAAAAAAACTGTCAAAAGTTTGGTTACAAGGAATATCAGCCATTAAACAGAAAATCCATGAAAGTACTTTTCCTTTGCAACTGTGTGTCTAATCGTGGATTTTTAATAAGAGCTAATATAAAAAAAAAAAGTTCAGAAATAGTTTACAAATTTAGATGCTATCATGACAACATCTAAATAAGTTGATTACAATAAAAATAATTACAATCATACTCCTTTCTTTAAACACTTTAATGTAAACTTTTAGATATAAACTGAGATTTTGACTGTCTTGCAGTCTTCTTCAGAGTCCCTACTGACTATTTCATTTTTAAAAACATCTTTAAAAGTGAAATTGTCAGTAGGAGCGCTAAAGAAGTCTGCAATAGTTGAAATGTCAGTTTATAGATAAAAGTTTGTAATAAAGTATCTACGAAAGTCATATAATTGTATTATATAAAATAATACAGCAACATAAGGAAATAAGGATTTAATGACATTTATGAATAAATAAATTAGTAAAAAAGGCAATGTAAAAAGCTAAAGGCAATGTAAAAAGCTATTACAAAAATTGAATATTTAATTAGTGATTTTATTAAATTATTTAATAAATGTAATTGAAACAAATTTAATAATTTTCATAATACAGGAAATAGGTGGTTAATTCCAGTTTCTATTAATATTGTTTTCTTGTTTTTTCTTTTTCAAAACTAATGAGAATAATTTTATTCAATAAAAAATTTGACATTTTGATAGGATTTGATGAAGGTTGTCTTTTAAAAGCTATAATATCAGATCCAGTTATCAAAAACTTGGCAACTTATGCCTTCTTTGTTATATTCTTTTACACAAAATAACCACTGTCTTTCATCTGTGCAACGTGTTTGAAAAAAAAACTTCTCTTCATAATCAAATTTAATCAAAATGTAACTGAACTAGTCGTTTGAAATATCTGTTTAGTTTTATTATGAGATATTAAGTCATTTGTACTGCTACAAATAGAAGTTGTTGTGATTATTTTTATTTTTTGACGGTGTTAATATGGATTATTTTTTTCATCTGTGACGTGTAATGTATTGAACTACGATTAGATTTCTCTTTTTAAATCTTGATATATATGTACAGATTTAATTCTGTTAAAAAAGCCTGCTGTTAATTTATGCCATCTTTGTTTCATTCTTTTAAACAAAATAACCACTGTCTTTCATCTGTGCAACGTGTTTGAAAAAAGATTTCTCTTCATAATTTTCCCCCACGAGGTGACACAATTTGAACATTATTAAATCAGCTTTGACAAAAATTGGGTAAGAATTTTTCTTGAAGATTTCTATAAATCTATTTTTAAAATATTTAAGTGCTTTTCCATAATTTCAAAGCGGAATATAATTAATTTGATAAATATAAGTTTCCATGTACATTTATTATTGCTTTTTAATATATATTAATCACTGCTTTAGAATCTTTTTGAAAAGTACTTATTTTTGATGCTTTTCCATAATTTGAAAGCAGAAAAAAATTAATTTGATAAATTTTTGTGAGACAATTAGAACCTCTCTGGTGTAATGTTCTTATTGCTTTTTAGCATACATAAATCCCTGCTTTAAAATGTGATGGCGAAGGCATATTTGAAAATGTTCGAAGTTTTTTATTTCTTTAATTAAACAGTGATGAAATTTAGTATATATTTTTTGAAAACTACGCCATCCGCCATTATCAGTTAATGAGGCTTCATTACTTTTTTAGACATTTACATTGTTTTACTGTTTTTGCTGTAATTCGAATTTCATTGACTTTTCTTGATTTTTTTTTTTTTTAAATTTGTATTTTAGAAGGATTTGTGCGATTTAGTCATTTCAATTTGTCCATTTCAGCTACTTTTGGTTAGAAATTCTTCATTGGGGGGGGAGCGGTCGTTTTTACGTTTGACTTATTTCACAGTTTTTTTTTATTTATTGTTCCATCAATGATTTGAGGGGATTTTTTTATTTATTTTTTGTTCCATCGATGATGATGCATATTTGCAATTTTTGCAAGCTAAATATTGATGAAATTCTGCTTTGGTAACTTGCGCGCCTTTTTAATGAAGACCCATCCGGCATGGTTCATTTTTTAGACGTAGTTTTGTTTTTTGCTGTAATTCAAATTTCATAACTTTTCTTGTTATTTTTTTTTTTAATTTGTATTTTAGAAGGATTTGTGTGATTTAGTCATTTCAATTTGTCCATTTTTTTAATTTATAGTTCCATCGATGATTTGAGGGGATTTTTTCCCGCATTCCTCCATTGTTGTTTGTGTACTTTCACCGATTTCTGCTTTTTTAATTTGAATTTTATAGCATTTTCTTGGTGTTTTTTTTTTTAATTTGTACTTTTCAATGCAATTGTTTGATTGCCTCGGGCATACCTTCAATGTATTTGTTTGATTGCCTCGGGCATTTTTTATGATTTCAGTGTTTTTATAGGGGATTTTTTCCTGCATTCCTTCATTGTTGTTTGTTTGATTTAGTCATTTCAATTTGTCCATTTTGATGATTTGTTGTTTGTTTGCTACTTTCACCGATTTCTGTTTTTTTAATTTGAATTTTATAGCATTTTTTTGGGTTTTTTTTTTTATAATTTGTACTTTCGATGTATTTGTTTGATATACATTGCCTCAAAAGGGACAAATTCTTGATTTGGGGTGCGGGGTCGTATTTTCACCGATATCTGTTTTTTTTTTTAATTTGAATTTTATAGCATTTTCTTGTTTTTTTTTTTATAATACTTTGGATGTATTTGTTTGAATGCCTCGGGCATTTTTTTTTTATGATTTCAGTGTTTTTATTTTTTATCACTTAAAGGCTTCTTGCCGCTTGTTGATGGTACTGCAGTGTCACCCGGCAGCCACATGTGGCGTAAGTTACAACTACCAAAATTTTTATATCAGTGGCAAGATCAGTAGAGTAATAATGCCTGGGAAGAAAAATGATTCAATCAGAGAAAAAAATGATTATGTAGGTATTCAGAAAAGATTGATTCTAGTTAATTTAATTCAACTTTATCAGATTCAACAATCAGTATCCTAAATACAAAATTAGTTTCCAAATTTTATGAGTTAATTCCAAAACAATGTATTTTAACTGGGAAAAGTGAAATGTAAATTAACGATTGAGCAGGGAACATTTCAACATAGGGAGAACCCATCCTTTTGAAGTCTTGGTGAAATTAATGATGAAAATAATGTGCAACACAGGACATCTAGAATGCCTCATCAATGAATCTAGAGAACTTCCTGTCATTAATTATTTTAAAAATTTATTCATTCAAAAGCTCAAAGATGATTCCAGATACAATTACTTTGAAGAAGTGGATATCTGTAGATCAATGTATGCTGGAGATTTATTCAAACTTAGAACTCACATGTTTGTTGCTTTGGGCAAAAGCCATACTTCAATTGCTAATTAAAATCAGGTTTACATAATCTGAAATTTTACAGACAATTATTAGTTTATCCTGCAAGGTGTTCAGTCATATCATTGAATAAGTAAGCAGGTGACAAGTACACCTGTTTTTTTTTTTTTTTTGTGGGTATGTACTATTAAGAAGTATAACTAAAACATTTATTTTTGTTCAATTTCTTATTGCTTTATACTTAACAAAAATTTTCCAATTTCAAAACAAGCTTATATCAATTCTTAATATAATACCAAATTTCAAAAAAAATTATCATTCATAGATGGTAGTTGCTTGATGTAATAGAAAGAAAAAAAATTAAATATAAATTGAGAATTTGCTGCTAAATGATATTTCTTTGGCATATCTCAAAGAATGTGTGATGTTCTGAAAGGGAGATGTCAAGATACTTGCTGCCAAAGTTATCTGCCAAAGATCCTACAACACTTTTTGAATTCTTAAAGCAAACAATTACACATAGAAGCTATTCAAGATTAGTTATAACTTCTGTTAAAAATTAAATTATAATTATATACATGTGTGTATACAAATTATTAAATCATTCTAAATAAATTACTGGAGAATATATTATCTAGCAAATAAGAAATGAGTATACATAAAGAGAAATAAAATTACTTTTTTTTTTGCCTATCATTCATTTTTTTAATCTCACTAATTTGATATATTTGAAAAAATATTACCAAAAGAATTGTTTAATGGAAAATGCTTGTGAAATTATTCTGCTATAAACCAAAAGTTCTTTGAAAATGTAATATTAAATCTATTATATAGTTGCTTTATTATGACTTCTTTTTTTCTGCATATAATAATGGAACTTTCCAAAAAGATAATCCAATAAACTTTTAAAAATCCCCATAATCAGTGAATCAGATTAAAATAATATTTGCAAACATTCTTTAATACTCATGAAACTCAAATAAATCCTCATAATTAAATAAATTTGCATCAATTTATCTCCACATTAGTTTAAATTTCTATGTATTAATATCAATATAGCAGTTAGAAATAAGATTATCAATATTTTAATTTCATTAAAAAAAATAAAATAATACATTTTAAAGTTGCTCTTTTGGAGTCTTGCTTTTCAATATAATGATTAAATCCTGATGATATTCATGTAGGTACATTTTAATTTAAAAAAAAAAAAAAAAGATAATATCCATAAAATGATGAACTTAAAAAGTTCTTAGGTATGTTAATTAATAAATAATAACTCTAAAAAAAAAATGTATCTATTTTTAATTATACTTATCATCCAAAATGGAAATTAATGAAGTCTAATATGCTCTTCATTCATATAAATTATTATAAACCATAAAAAATCATACACAACAGCTATATATATATTAATAATAATTACATAAAAAGCTTTTTTCATCACATGGTTTTGTACCCTTTTCAAATGTTAAACAACTATTTTAATGTTAACCAATTATTGCAGATAGAACACCATCTAGTGTGAAAATAAAACGTCAGTAAAATACAATAAAAAATTTTCATATATATTCAATATAATTCAAAGAACTGATTCATCAACCATTATCAATCCACTGCAGGATGAAGTTCTATCCATATTCAATCAATCTCCGATCTCTAGCTTCTCTCTTCACATTACCCCTGCACACTTTCTTATTTCATCCATCCATCTCACATGCGGTCTCTTTCTGGGTCTTTTACAATCTCTTGTAATCCCGTTTAAGATTTCAATTGTCCATCTATTATCATCTCTTCTAGCAATATGCCCAGCCCAATTCCATATCAAACTTTTAATTTTTTCAATAACGTCAGTAGTAACACCTGTTTGTTCTCTTACCCATATACTGCATTTTTGATCTCTTCATGTTACTCACAACATGCATCTCTCCATACTTCTTTGAGTGGTCTGAAGTCTTTGTATTGCTCTTCTATTAAGTGTCCAAGTCTCAGATCCATAAGTAAGAACTGGTAAAACACATTTATTAAAAACCTTCCTTTTCAAACACATAAGCATATTTCCTTTTAATATCAAGTTATTTCTACCAAAAGCACTCAAACCAAGTTTAATTCTATGATTAATTTCATCCATTATGTTTCCATCTGTATTAATAATCTGACCAAGGTATTTGTAGCTGTTAACTTCTAACTCATCGTAATCAATCTTTATTTTCATATTTTGAGAAAATTCATTAAACATTACTTTAGTCTTTTTAACATTCATCTTTAGTCCTACTTTCATCTGATAACTCCTGCAACATTTCCTGTAGCTCTAAAGCATTATTTGCAAAAACAACTACATCATCTGCAAATCTAAATGACTTAAATAATCTCTATTTACTTTCACTCCTTTAATTTCCCATTTTAATCCACAAAATACTTGCAGCACTGTTGTAAAAAGTTTTGGAGATATGGAGTCACCCTGTCTTACATCCTTCTCAATGTTGACTTTCCTAGTATCATTATGTAATCTAATTGTTGCTGCTGCATTTTTATAAATATTCTTTAAAATATGACAATATCCTGGATCTATACCTTGATGATTCAATGCTTTAATCACTGAAGAAATATTTATAGAATAAAATGCCTTTTCATAATCTACAAATCCAAAGCATAATGGCAACTCATATTCATTTGTCCTTTCTATAACTTCTCTCAATACCTGGATATGATCTACTGTACTAAAACCACTTTTAAATCCAGCTTGTTCTCTTGGTTGGTGGAAATCCAATGTTCTCTGTAGACAAGTTGTAATTATCTTGGTAAAAATTTTGTATAAAACTGATAAAAGGCTGATAGGTCTGTAATTTCTAATATCTGCTTTATCGCCTTTTTTAAATATTAATATTAATACTGCATTCTTCCAAACATCTGATACATTTTTATCATTTAGATATTTGGTATATAACTTTGCTAAAAAAAATTCTATTTCTTCACCTGCTTCTTTTAATATATCAATTATAATTCCATCATTATCTGGAGCCTTTCGTTTCTTCATAAATTTAATTGCATGTCTCACTTCATTTAAAATTCTGGGCAATTCAGAAGATATAATAGACATAGGAGGTACTTGTTCTTTATTACAATATAACATAATATACAGAATATATAATACTTAACACTAAACAACTTTATATATACTATCATATATAACTTTCCATTCATTTTTAATTGAATATATATTAAGCAGTGAATGTATAAAGCAGATTTATCACCTCGTCTATTAATTGCATTGATATATTCTTTGGCTCTTATTTCTGTTTTTCCATATGACTATAATAAGTTATACTGTGATTCCTTTTTTGAATTTTATATTGACTCTTAATTTATAATTATCTATTAATTTATCTAGACTTACTATTCAACTATTCAATATTTATATGCTTATCAATATGTGACAATATGTAAGTTAGATCCATTTCTTATTTGAACTATTGTTACTATCCTCATTATAATCATTTTGCACAAAAATGTTATTATTTAATATGATTTTTTTGGAATAACTCGGTTAAGGCGTTGCCTTAAAATTCGATATTTGAGAACCGAAAGGTTTAAGTTTAACTCCTATGCTAGTATTATCATTGGTCAAGCCGGCAATACATGAAGGGAGATACTACTACTTGAAATGTATCATCATTAATCTGTCTTTTCTATTTGTGTGCTATTACTAACAAGTTGTTTATATTTGATAAGTTTAAATAAAGTTTAAAATATATATAAACTTATTTTTTGGACTAAAAGTTGAGTTTTAAATGAGTGGGTTGATATCCTTTCTAAATATAAGGTGTCAAAAATAAAAATTAAAAAACTACTTTATGAATGACTGTTTTTAGTTAATATAGGAAAACAATTTTAGTATAAAAAAATGACATTACAAAAAAAAGTTGGTTTTATAATAAAAATTACAAGAAAAAAAAATCATTCATTTAAATACAAAACATATGTAATTTATTGCATATTATGACTGTTGTGATCATTTTCTACCATTATTGATCCATTTCTGGATATCTTCATATTTCATCATTCCAACAAACTTCATTATGTCTGTGATTCAGCTCATAGTCTCTTTCTAGATGTTTTACAATCTCAAAATCCAATTGAAAACGTCAATTGTTCATCTATCATTATCTTTTCTAAGTCTATCGGGCCAGCTTCATTTCAGGATCAAAATCTTTTTGATGGCATCAATGATATTTGTTTTCTGACCAAACATTTTGCTTTCAATTCCTGCTTAGTATTACTAACATACATCCCTTTAATATTCATTGTATGGTCTGATATCTCTGCATTACTCTTCTGTTAAGTGTCCCACCTCAGAACCATAAGTAGGAATTGATAGAACATATAATTCTTTTCAAACAATAGTCATATTTCCCTTAAATAATAGTATTTTGCCAAAACATTCCATCCAATTTTAAATGATTAAATCATCCATTTCTTTCACCTGATCAATATATATGTAGTTGTCAATTTCTAATCCATAATTATCAATCTTATTTTCTTCTGTGAGAAATCATTGACCACCGCTTTAGCATTTTCAGCATTTATTTTTAATTCTATTTCTTTCCTTTCAATTGATAATTCTTGTCATATTTCCCAAATCTCTTAGCATTATTTGCAAAAACAACTACATCATCTACAAATTCTAGATGATTTAAATAATCTCCCATTTATTTTTATTTCCTTTAATACATTTTATAAAACTACTGGGAAAAGTTTTGAAAATAATTATCTTATCATACATCTTTTACCAATATTAATCTTAATGGACCATGTAATCTAATTACTGCTATTGCATTCTAATAAATATTCTTCAGAATGTGACATCATTCTGAATCTACAATTTGAAGGTCCGAAACTTTAATCACTATAAAAAATGATTGTGGAATCAAAACATCTTTTCCGAATCAAATTTGAACTATAGTGGCATATAAATCCCTAATAACCTATTTCATAATTCTTGAATATGATCTTCAATATTAACAATATTGTGAAACCATTCTTTTGGTTGATATGAATCCAAACTCGCTGCAGCAGAATTGTATTTATTTTAGCAAAGATCTCATTAATAATATGTTCATTTTCCCTTTTTTTTTTTAAATGTCATTATCACTACTGCATTCTTCCAATCATCAGTTAGATTTTTAGTATATAGTTTTGCCAATAATTTTTCTTTTACATCACCTCACTTACCTACAATTTTTTCTTTCTTTGTAGATTTAATTGCATATCTCACTTCATTTAAAATTATTGATAATTCAGAAGAATGTAAATAAATGTAAGGGCTTTTTCTTGTTCTTTATTATAATTCTTTGTAAAACTCTTCCAAACATTTTATATCATTCCTCTTTTTAATAATGATGCCCTTATTACTGAATCATTTTCTTCCAATACTAAGATGTTATTTGTACTTCTGAGACTTCTGTTTGATCTCTTTTTTAGTTTTTCTTATCACTTCATAGTTATATTTTATCATTAATTCTCTTTGTAGGATTTTACAGCATTCTAGATATTCAATTCTTTTTAATTAATGGATTATTTTTAGATATTTGCATTTTTTTTTTCTTCATACATTCTTGTCTCAACTGAAAGTAAAATGGTGAATTATTATTTTTGAATCAGTTATTTCTGTGATAGTTCTTAGTAAACTATCAATTTCTTGTCAAGCGTTGGTGACCAAGTGGTTAGCATAGCTGCCTTACAAGCAGCTGGTCCAGGTTCGCTTCCCGAACAACGCATTTGACATGAAAAAAAAAAGTATCAATTTCTTTATTATTGATTTCATTCAAGTCTGAACCATCTTCAAAGTCTATTAATATTTTAAAATGATGTGTTGTTATTTTTAATTCAATGAAGTATTTATTAATATTATCCAAATATAGATATGAAAATATGAGAAGTGAAAAACTATAACAGAAACAATGTTCTTTTTTTTTTTATAAATTATTCTTGGTAATCAAGCATTAGCACAATATTTTTTAAGATAATTTTAAAACAAACATTCACAGATTTGGGGAAGGAATGAGTGAGCATTCTGAAAAATTAAAAGCATAAAAATATAACTTCAGATTATGTTTTAGAGTATTTAATTGAAAAATATATGGCTGACAACAGACATAACAAAGATTTAAGTCTTACATCTTATGTTTCTTATCATTCCATCCTGAATTTTTTTACAAGAGTGTCCCAGTACTTTAAACTTTATTTTGTTTTAAAAAAATGTTTAACTATTGATAAATCCAATAGATGGTGATTAAATGATGTCAATATTAAAAATCTAATACAGTGCTTCATTCATTATTCATTAATTACTAATGAATTAAAATAATCAAGAAGTATAATAACTACTGTTTCCTATTGCATTGCCAAATGTATATCATATAATATTCAATTGACCAAACACTTTATTACTTTTACAATGCTTTATTATCCACCCTTTTCTGCAGTTTACAGTTTTGATTGCCCCAGCAATCTTCAGAACGATTTTTTTTTTTTTTTATTGTAACAGTTGAGATTAGGAGATATAACGTTCTGAAGAAGATTGCTAGGGCAATCGAAACTGTAAACTGCAGAAAAGGGTGGATAATAAAGCATTGTAAAAGTAATAAAATATTTGGTCAATTGAATATTATATGAATTAAAATAATACTGATTAGATTGTGATAATATCAGTTGAATCTTAAATCTAAACTTCACAGAACAAATATGTCCAAATATGTTACTAGGATACAATACAAGCCAGATTCTAACAAGACTTTTTTTACATAAACCTGTAAATAAGCTTACCTTTTTATATATCACTGCTTATCCATTTTGTCAGATAAAAAAATATCTTTTCCATCTGGCTTCCAGTTTGTTATATGCCAGAAAAGGCTGAAACTTCAAATTAACAGCAATCATTGTTGTACTTATAATTTTAGTCAACATGTAAATGATTTTACAGCTCACTAAATGTTGACTGATATCATTAGTGTTATATTTAAATTAATATTTGGAATTGTAAATTGGCTTGATTGATATAAAAAACTAACATTACCAATAATTTAAAGTTTCAGCCTTTTCAGATACCAATGCTTAATTTATTTACAATTTAACAAACTGAAAGTCAGATGGAAAAAATCTATTATCTGACAAAATGGATTAGCAATGATATCCAAAAAGATAGCACAAATAGAGATTTATTTAAAAAACAGAATCTGACTTGCAATGTATCCTAGTAGTGTATTGGAGATATTTATTTTGTGAATAGATTTATATTCCTAACACTACATTTGAACAATTGTAAAATTATTTATATGTTGATTAAAATCATATGTTGAACCTTATTTACACAAATCATTTAGAAACTTTGATATTTTCAAAATAGTACATTAACAAAAGGAAAACTACTATATTAAAATTGTCAAATAATTTATCAAAAATCATCTCATACTAATCTTATAACTTATTCAGTAATAAACTTTTATTTTTAAGAAGTTTCTTAAGATTAATAAAATAAACATGAAATGAAAAAACATAAGATAAAGCTAATGATTTATTTTTTTAAAAAAACTGATTTTTGAAAAATTAATTTATTCTTTATAATGAGAAGAATGCAGAAGTTTTCTAGATTTCACAGACTCATTAATTGTTCAATATTTATTTTTTTTATTGAAAAAGAATAGCATGAAAACACAAAAAAGATGTTTAAAAATTGGTATATATATAAGTGTGCATTTAAAAATTGATATAATTAATATTTTTTTTCTCATGTGTCATAGCATCAGCCGAGAAGCGAACCCGCTAACCCGGGACAACTGCTTGTAAAGCAGCTGTCGCTGACCTCTCGACCACCAATACTTTTTGATAGAAGACTAATTAAAAGAAAGACATTAGCAGCATAACACAGATTGTAACATTTTTAAAAATCTTCAATTTAACCCAAAAAAATTTATTTTTGTAAATTTATATAATATTAAGATTATTAATTATTTCCATAATTATCTAGAATGTCAGTAGACAAAGCTTGAAATAAATTGTACAATATAAATATATTTTGCCTAAGAAATCTATATAATGGCCAATTGAAATAAAAAGTATAAAAACAGATTGCACACAACCATATGCAAAAATAAATGCCAGAATTTAAAATCCTTTTACATGATTTTTTTTTTTTTTTTTGTAAATCAAAGTAACATTTCAGCATTACTAAATATAATAAACAAATCATACTAATTTACATACTAGCAATCTACATATTGCATATTAATTAAATTTATGTTAGTGCACTTAATATCCTTAAAAATAAAATAAATAACTAAAAAAGAATTATTATTATTATTCTTTTCAATATTTACTACGTTTATAAATTATTTAAATTAAAAATGTCATTATACTTAAGATGTTTTATATTATAATAACTTTATAAACTGATTATAAAATCTTTGCCTTAAACCCCCTCATTTTAACTAAGATACTAAGCAAATAAAATTTCTAAGATTTCTATATATTTGCTGAATTTCACTGTTTGCTAATTTTTGTACACACACAAATTGAGTAATTTACCTATTATTTTTAACCATTATCAATCCACTGCAGAATGAGACTTTTCCAACTTTAATCCGATTTAGCAATCCACAATTTCTCTCCATCATTCTATTAATCTTTCTTATCATTTCTATTTATCCATAATGTTTTTTTCTAGTTTTTTCTAATCTTCTGGGATCCAGTTTAAGAGTTAAACTGTTCATTTATTGTCAACTTTTCTAGAAACCTATCTAGCTTAGCTGTATGTCAGCATCTTAATTCCTCCAATGATATCAATTATATGTGTTTTTATTCTCTCATCCATATACTTCACTTCGATCTCTTAATATTATTTTTAACATTACTCTGGTCTGAATTATCAATTGTTTTTCTATTAAGCAACTAAGTCTCGGATTCATATGTATGCACTTCCTTTTCAAAGATAAGCATATTTCCTTTTAATATTAAATTATTTCTGTCAAAAATATTCAAATTTAATTCTATAATTAATTTCATCAATTGTATTTTCATCAGCATTAATAATCTGATAAAGAAATTTGTAATTGTTAATTTCTATTAATTCACTCTATCAATCTTCTTTATTTTATCTTTTTGTAAGACTTAACTTTATAAACTTTTCAGTATTTCATTTTAGCTCTACTTTCTCACTTTCGTCCAATAGTTTTATAACATTTCTAGAAGCTTTGATGCATTGTTTGCAAAAACAAACTCATTATCAACAAAATCTGCATGCTTAAATAATCTATATTTATTGCACTAACTACAATAAAGTTTTGTAGATATAAAATTACTTTATAATATACAATTTTATTAGTGTTATCATGTTCTGCTGTTATATTTTAATAAGCACTTTTTCACAATTTGGCAATATCCTAGAATCTCTCTAAATGTCCATAGTTTACAAATCCAAAGCATAATGATAACTCATAAATTACTGATCATTTCTCTAACTTCTCTGAATATTTGGATGTGATCTATAAAGCTACAGCTTCTTAATCCAATTTATTCTTTTGTTAAGTGGTAATGACAATAAGAGATTTTATACAGAACTGATAAAATATTGATAAGACTGGAATATTTTCTATTTACCTTTCTTAAAAACAATATTGCATTTTTGAGACTGATATATTTTTATCATTTGGTGTGGTATATAGCTTTACCATTTATTATTCTATTTCTCCACATGCTTCTTTTAGAATATTGATTATAATTTCAATGTTTCTCTAAGCTTTTTCATTCTTTGTAGCTTTAATTGATGTCTTATCACTTCATTTAATATAAAGATATTGCAACTGTAAGGACTACTTTGTTTTCTTACTCTCCTTTATTGTAGAAAACTATTAGAACTCTTCAATGCAATCATCATCATTATTAACCATTATCAATCCACTGCAGGATGAAGGTCTCTCCAAGTTTAGTCCATCTCCGATCTTTAGCTTCTCTACTCCACATCACCCCTGCACACTTTCTTATTTCATCCATCCATCTCACATGTGGTCTCTTTCTGGGTCTTTTACAATCTCTTGGAATCCAGTTAAAAATTTCAATTATCCATCTATTATCATCTCTTCTAGCAATATGTCCAGCCCAACTCCACTTCTATCTTTTAATTTTTTCTATGAGGTCAGTAACACCTGTTTGTTCTCTTACCGATACATTGTGTTTTCGATCTCTTCTTGTTACTTCCAACATATATCTCTCCATATTTCTTTCAGTGGTCTGAAGTCTCTGTACTGCTCTTCTTTTAAGTGTCCAAGTCTCAGATCCATAAGTAAGAACTGGTAAAACACATTTGTTAAAAACCTTCCTTTTCAAACACATAGGCATATTTCCTTTTAGTATCAAGTTATTTCTACCAAAAGCACTCCAACCAAGTTTAATTCTATGATTAATTCAACACAATACAATTCATTATTTCTTATTGCTGAAGAAACTTTTCTTCCAATATTAAGATGCTGTATTATTTTGAAGATTTACATTCTCTTCCGTAGCTTTTCTAATCAATCGATTTATTTTAATAAAAATTTAATCATAAAAATAATATACAAGTTGGATTCCATGAGCCTATCCTTATCCCCTATCAACTTAAATCTTTTTTAAAAATCGATTACAACTAATTCTTTTATATATCTTTTATCATTTACAAATATCTAGAAATTATCTAATTGTATTTGTAAGATATTAGCAATTAACTACAAACTTTAATTTTCCTCTTCTTCCTTTCCTTATATACTGATTTCTACCTCTACATATGCAGAAAAAGTTATGGAATATAGTATTAAAAAATCAGATAAAAAATTTAACAATACTAATGGGATAGTATGTAAAAATAAAATAGATAAGAATAAATATATAATATTTAAAACTTATAATAATAGTATTGTAAAAAGTATGAATAAATAATTATTAGAATTAATAAAAAGTTTAATAATGTAATAAAATTTAAGATTGTAAATAAAAGGAAGAATATACTTAATATATTAGATAATAAATATGTGAGAAAAGTAGAAAAATGCACAAATGGAGTATATAAAATCGAATGCAAATTGTGTAAAAGTAAAAATATAAAAACTAATTATATAGGAGAAAAAGAATTCAATTTATACAAGATTAATTCAACATAAATATGATAAGAGATCAACTATTTATTTGCATTCATTAGAAACAGGTCATAGGTTTGAGAAAGTTAGTAAAAAAATGATTAATTATACAAATAATAGAAGGAGTAGTAAAATTAAAGAGGCAATATTGATTAAAAATATAAAACCAAGTCTTAATAGGAATTTTGGGGTAAAGACATTAATTTTATAAACAAAGATTATTAATAATAGTTTGAATATAAAAAAGGTTAAAAGAATAAAGTTGAAGAAAATGACAATAGAGGGAGGTGTTAAGCAAGTATAAACATTTCAAAGTTTTGTCTGTTGGGTTTTTAGAAATACGATTGCAAAGAGGTGAGTGTTTTTGTAATGTAAGAAGGTAATTTGTAATGTGGAAAAAATTAGTTAATTACAAAATATTTAATAAAAATAAGAAATGGTTAGATGATTAAAAATATAAGCAAAAAGACAATAATATGTATTAAATAGTAAAATAAAAAGTTAGTTTTTTAAAATTAAAATTATAATTAATAATTTTAAAAATAAAATAAAGTAATATAAAATAAATGTGGATAGAATTAATTAAAAGTAAAGTATAATTCTATAATTAAAAATCACTTCTTTTCTTTTCAAAAACTTTATTTGATGTATATATATATCCACTTATTTCCAACGTTTTGACTATCTTTACTCTATAGTCATTTTCAAGGATCTAGAAAAAACATTACATTATAAACAAACTTCACATAATAAAAACAAAAATAATCAAAAACAATATAAAGCATATAAACCCCATAAAATTTAAAAATAAATAAAATACATTAAAATCAATTAAATTAAAAACACAAAACATACACCACACTTCACCCTTCTCAAAAAACTTTCCCTTTTTTTTTATCCAAAAAACCAATTGTTACAATAAAAACTTATTTCCTTTTTCTTTCTTATATACTTCAAAAATGAATTTATTTCCAAAAGTAATTCTTTATTCATGTCTTATCCAATTCTATTTAAAACAGGTTTATATCTTTTTATATATAAACTCTCTTTTACCATTCTTTCTTTATACAATCTAACCCCCTCCAACATTTTAATCTTAAAATCTGTATGTCCAATTTCCTTACTATGTATATTTACATTAGAATTCCTATCTCTAATGTAAATATACATAGTAAGGAAATTGGACATACAGATTTTAAGAGTAAAATGTTGGAGGGGGTTAGATTGTATAAAGAAAGAATGGTAAAAGAGAGTTTATATATAAAAAGATATAAACCTGTTTTAAATAGAATTGGATAAGACATGAATAAAGAATTATTTTTGGAAATAAATTCATTTTTGAAGTATATAAGAAAGAAAAAGGAAATAAGTTTTTTATTGTAACAAATGGTTTTTTGGATAAAAAATGTAAAAAGGGAAAGTTTTTTGAGAAGGGAGTCAAGTAAGTGTGGTGTATGTTTTGTGTTTTTAATTTAATTGATTTTAATGTATTTTATTTATTTTTAAATTTTATGGGGTTTATATGCTTTATATTGTTTTTGATAATTTTTGTTTTTATTATGTGAAGTTTGTTTATAATGTAATGTTTTTTTCTAGATCCTTGAAAATGACTATAGAGTAAAGATAGTCGAAACGTTGGAAATAAGTGGATATATATATACATCAAATAAAGTTTTTGAAAAGAAAAGAAGTGATTTTTAATTATAGAATTATATGGCTATATGTACTGTATATTTTTGAAAAGAAAAAAGGATTGAGTCGTGATTAGAAACAGAAGTAAATGGATTTGTTAAAAGTAAAGTAATAAAATGGGAAATGATTATTTATAATGGTCAGGTTAAAATGTGTTTTATTTGTGCTTTTAATTATGTATATGAATATATATAAAATGTATTAATTGTATAATTATATATTTGGATATTGTAGCTCTGATGATGACTGCAGGACAGTCGAAATTGTTAGAATAAAGTTTTCATATAAAAATTAATATTGTTAGTGTTTAAGAAAATTGTAAATGGTATGATATGTAACTATAAACTTTCTGAATGATTATTTTAAAAAAAGTTAAAATCAAAATCACAATTTAAATAATTATCTAAGGTAATAATCAGTTCATTCATAACAATTACGCTTATTGCATATTTAATAAAAAAAAATTAATTTTATTCTAGAGCCATTATTGCTTTGCTGTAATTTTTTTTATGAGTGCATTCATGATTGAATTTTTAAAAAAATTAGTAAAACATAAAGACATGCTAAAATCAAGTCATCTTTATTAATATTCTGTCTAAATAGAAGTGAAAACAAATCAAAAAATTGAACTAACAGCATATTCTATCTGCACCACATTTACAGACATGCTATTTATATTAGCATATAAAAGGCATTTCATCATCAGAACTATATGCAATTTAACATTTCTTTAGGTACATTCTGATTTTGCCCCATGCCACCACTTGAGGGCACTTATTTCCAATAGAGATAATTATACAGTTGCAGGGACTAATGCTTAATGACAGTCGAAGTAAAAACCACCGAACAACAATTTTGTATTCTAATGTTTAATTAAAGTAAAAAACAAAAACTTAAGTACTAACTAATATATTGAAATAAACAATACTTTGGTATTTAATCAAAGAATAAAAACAAAATAAAATATGTAATTACTAACAAATTGGTAGTATGTAGTGTAATCGGGAGTATTTAATGAAAGTGAAAGTAAAAAAGACGAAAACAATTTTGTATTGTAATGTTTAATT
The DNA here is from genome assembly GCA_028023455.1 of Epiperipatus broadwayi. Classification (NCBI taxonomy): domain Eukaryota; kingdom Metazoa; phylum Onychophora; class Udeonychophora; order Euonychophora; family Peripatidae; genus Epiperipatus; species Epiperipatus broadwayi. Next base: position 1,580,139 of record JAQFVV010000170.1, read on the forward strand.
AAAGTAAAAAACAAAAATAAAATGAAAGTAATAAAAAAAATAAACTCGGCTAAATAGGAATCCATGTGTTTGTGAGCGGTTACCCTCTTGTCTTTTATTGCAACATTTAACTAGCCTCCAAAGTTTTTCTATGTTTCGGTATGCGCTCCAGTAGCAGGATGCGCAAAATTATAACTATGATTAACTTTAAAACATCACCATTCCAGTGTTCGGGCAAAGTACAATTTCATACCGTGGCCATTGGTGCAGACTTTTTGAAAGGGCAGGATACGGTTTCTTTGAAAAAATTCCACTGCCTCATGTTCTGTGGCTGGTAGATCACAAATTCTCATCATCTTGAGCATAAAAAGACAATCAATGCAGCTTTTGATTTTAGTGAGCAAGTAATCACGTATTTATGAAATGCATTCTGATTCACCGTAGCTTATCATTTTGTAGTATTTTTATACAATAAATTTAAAAATTCACAAGTCACAACTGTGGTTTATTTACTTTCATTAAACATTAGTCCCTGCAACTGTATAATTATCTCTGACTATTGGGGAAAAGTGCCCTTAAGTGGTGGCATGGAGCAAAATTGGAAAGTACCTTTCTTTATCAGACATGTAATTTAAAAAAAAAGATTAAAGAATAATCTTCCAGTGATAAATTAATCTTCTTTATAACAAAGATATGATTTATTTGTTCCTACTTAATTGTTATGGTTTATTTTTTAAATCAGCTTTGCAAATAGTAAAAAAAATATTTCAGAACATCGCTTTTGAAGCCAGGACAAAGATTCTAAATAAAATCCTGTTTGAAAAATATGATCAATCGAGTTGGTACATCTGTAATTTCAAAATCTGTTACTTTACTTATATATTATCCAAAAAATAATAATAATAAAACCATTAAAATTCATAAATAAATAGAAAAAAACTTTAATACACCCATACATATTATTTACTGATATGTCATACAGTGCCTTCTCTATATCAGTCAATAGTGGGCACTCGGTCATATTTTTGCAATCTAACTATTGCAAGCGTATAATATTTCTCCACTTGTTCCCCATCAATTTAAAATTTCATATGAAATTGCTTCATAGCATAAAGCTACTGACCATAGTAATTCTGCCAAGTTTAAGAGACTCGAGAAGTGCTTCTTAAAAGCAATAAATAAAAATTATTAATTATTGGAAAAAAAATATTACTAAGTTGGCCATTCATTTAACAAAAACATATCATCTTGTAAAATAATAAAAAGTAAATCCAAATTGCTGTTGCTTGTTTTTCTAAAATGGCTAAAATTTCCCCAAGTATGGTAATTTTTTAGTTAAAATTTAAAGTGTTGAATTTGTGGGTGGAATATATGGATTAAAATATATTTCTATGTTGGTCTCATACTGCATCTGATAGCTTTAAATCTGTAGAAGAGATTAGCCACTACTTTAAAGAACTGTTATAAAGATTCAGAAATTGATAAGAACTTCAAAACACCAAAATTACTAGAGGTTGCATCTATCAATAACAAGACTTTCTATAACATTCCCACTAAAATTAAAAATAATAATAATAATGGAAGGATATACCCAATCAAACAGGTTCACAAAATAGCAAAGCAGGCAAAAGATCTTAATGACTTCATTTCATATAGCCATTCAACATACGTATATTTTTGGTATTAATTAAACTATTGTTGCCTTGGTGATCAATTTTAAAAATTCCATTAATTGAACTTTAAGAGTAGCACTCGAGCCAATAAAATTAAATATGAGACAGGTATATGCCCTGGAGATATCTTTGTCAAGAAATCGAAGTAATACATTATTATTTGTAGAAAAAAATATAACTTTTACATTTTTAGATTCACCAGGATGAAGTGCATTGTCTATCATCAGCAGGACATTTTCTTTCTGTTTCAATTTTTTTTTTTTTTATTTTAAAGATAAAACAATGAACCATTCAATAAATATAATAGCCACAATCCAAGCTTTTTGATCATGTTGCCAGAATACAGATAGATAATAATTTTATTCAACATTTGAGAGCATGGAGATTTTTAAATTTGTAAATAACTTCTAGCTTTATCACATAACCTGCAATACCATCATACAGCGTCAACATTTATTCTTCCATCCCTTAATGACTTAAAAAGGCTTTAGAGGGATTGGTGGTAAAAAAGTTAAATACAATTATTCAGCAACACAACTAAGAGAAAATGAATTTACTGACAAATGATAAAGAAATTATACAAAACATTGAAAGCTGTACAAAATGTCTAACAAATGGGGATTTAAGAACTTGTCATGTCATCATCCTCAGAAAAGGTAAAAAAAAAAAAGTGATGTAGATATTAGAAAAACTTTGTGAAGAGCTCCAGAATGCATACACTCTAAAGAATAAAATAATGGAAAATGACATTTGATAGAATGCAGCATTATTATTATGCGTAAGATCATCGATGTATTACAATCTATGCAAAAACGATGAATTAAAAAAAGAAAAACAGCTTCCCATCATAATGTTTTTTTTAAAAGGTATTGACATTACAAAATAATAAAGAAGCACCAATTTAATTTTCTTCATATATAGGCTTATCTCTATATTATTTAGTGCTTCCTAGATGATCCGAAGGAGAATTGACAGTATCATATTAACAATTCAAAACAAAACAACACTCCCCATATAGTAGTGATCATGTGATGTTTAGTGGTTTAATCATATTAACACTAGAACTTTAATTCAACCATGTCCACTTTCATAAAAATAAGAAATACAAAAGAAAAAAAATTTTGATTGTGAGAGTATGATAAAGTACATCCACATAAACACACACCAATTCAACATATAAAAATATGTACTTTTTCGATTTATAACTTGTCTTTTTAGCAACTGCATTATTTTATTTTCTTATAAAATTATTTTTGTTGATAAATTAAATCATATCACAGGGATATAATTAAATATGTTAAAAAGCATTTGTGCAATATACTTGCGTATATATGTTGAAAATTATTATAAATGTCCCGTGCTTTTAGCGTTTGATTACTATTCACTAATCTAAGCTAAGGATCTTGGGACCAAATAGTGGCCATAGCAACTCAATGATGAAACTACTTCATATAATAGTGTCGAGTAAAGACAAAGCAAATTTGTAAAAAAAAAATAATTTAACTAATAAGCAACAAATATGAAGATAGTAAGACAAGGGGAAGAAGAGAATAAATGTATCAGAAATAATATCTTAGTCTATGATGAGTCAATATCATATCTTATTAGGATTAAAATATAACTTTTATTTAAATGATCATTGCTTATAATATATTAAATATAGAATAAGACAATAACAATATCAACTCAAAAAATAAGGCTTCAAATAAGACTAAAACTAAAATTAATCCTATTGCACTTATTTTATGCAGTGATAGCAGTATTAATTTAGACCATCCTAATTTGAAAGTGACAATTCTCATCAGTTTAAAAAAAAAAAAAAGATTAAAAAAAATGTAAAACATAAAACTCTATATAAATAAAATGGCAAAGAATGTTATGCTAATGAAGAAAATGCTTAATAAAGGGAAGGTTAAACTATTCCAAAAATAATTCTTTGGAAAAAAAAGAATGGATAATTTAATTGATAGACATCAAATAATGTAAGAAAAGGAGAAGAAATGAGTAGTTATATTAGAAAAGAGTATCTAGTCTTCAATGATTCAATATATTTTTATCAACACTTTTCCCACAGATTAAATGATTATTAGAAAAAAATCTTTTAATCAAAACAAATCACCAACTCTTATGTATAAAAACAGTTTTAATATCTTAATCAAAAAGCTTATAATTCTGAAAAGTTTTTAAATTGATATACTATAATAACAAATTTATATCATCCTTCACCAGAGCCAAAAGATGGGAAAAAAACACTATTCACAGAAAGAACAAAAGAAACTAAAACCCAGAATAAAAAAGTATGACTAGAAATACTAGCAGTTAAATAGTACAACTTAAGAAATTATCAAAACATAGCCATCAATTTTTTTTATCAAAATAAATAAAAATAATTTTAAAATACACAAGCAGACAGTAATGGTTTTTATCAAGATTTGTCTCCAAGTTAAATGATTGAGAAATTTTTTTAACCAAAACATATCACTTAGCTCTTCTATTTTAACAAACCAACATAAAACTCATAATAACCAATACATTATAACTAAATGATATTTGGTATTCTATATAATAAACCATTGAAACTAATGCTAACAATTTCCTTTCTGCTGCTTGCATTCTTATCCAGCAATATCATAATTAAACCTAAACAAAATTTGAAGAATGAAAGGAATTTTTTAGATTATACATTAAAAAAGAATCAAATCCTCCTGAATATAATCACTTTCTTTATATGTCAATATATTTTAATGAAAAAATTTTCCAGACTGTTATGGACTATGTTAAAACTAAACTTATTAAATCTCTTCAAAGACAAATGACGAACTCATTAATTAATAGAAGACAAAATAAATATTAATATCATCATTAAAAGGAAAAGCCATTATGGGGTATCACACATTCAATTATAATACAGCAATATATAACTGTAAAGAATCAACCAGATAATATTCTTAAAACCAGCTAATGTAATAGCTGTTCTTTGAGAATCTCACTGAGCAACATGGTAGATCTAATTCTAAAAATAGAAATGTACAAAATATCTTTCTATCAAGCATATAGCAATATCATAGACATATTCTAGCAATACCAATCTAATTTCAACAATAAGCAAATGTGTTAATAAATCATTTATATCTCAAAAAAGATAGAATCTAAAATATGGATTATCAGGAATTAACTAGAGAAAGTATACTGTTTCAAAATTCAAGATGATACTGAGATGTTTAATGATATAAATCAATCAAGATGAGACAATATCAAAAAAAGCACTTATTTTTAGATATGACTACCTCCTCTTCAACGAAAATGACATTAATGAGTACGTGCAAAAAATAAACGAAAAAAAAAAGGCATTGTCTGCTCACTAACTCTCAACATATGGAAGAGGAAGAGATTAGCAAAAATAAAATGACTTTAAATTTAGTTGTATTATGAACAAATGGAGCTTCTTACCAATATAAATAAATAACTGCTTTAAAAAAACTTATAAAGCAATGCATAAAATGTTGTTAGTGAAACTAGTAGTGAATGCAGCATATTTCTTTAATATTTCAACATTTATTGTTTATTTACTGTTATATGTTGCTACTAGTTGAATTTATCTTCCTTGTTCGCTTTACACTATTTACTGAACTTGAACTGAATAATTATTAAATATGCCAACTAAATGTTGTTTGACTCAAAAAAAACTTTTTTCTGTAAATATTTTCTCACTCAAAAAATATTTTATAATAATTTGGGAAAGAAAGCCGCACTAACAACAAATAAAAGCTCTCAAGTATTTTTTTAGAAGTAAACTCACATCTTATTTGCTTCTTCGAATAGTTCCTTTTTTATCTTGCATGTGATAAATTAATTTACTTCACTTTAGTTACTAAACTAAAATAGTGGCATTATGATCTGTAAGTTAAAGTTATTAAATTTTATGCTTATTTTTCTTTAATACAACTTATGCCATAATGGAAATTGAACTGAATTAACTATTATAAAATACAGCAATATAATATCACTTTTTAGTTTATACAATATGAGCTCTTAAACCATTTGAAGTAAGCTTGGATAATCAACAATCACCAGATATTGGAGTATTTAAATTGTCATAGATAAAAGGTAAATATACGAGGTTAGACTAAGTATAGGATTTAAATCCAATGCATCAGAGCAGAGAGTTGCTTTTATTTATATATTAAATTGTAAATACAAGTATTTCTATAAGTTAATAGACTAAATTGCCCTGTTTAGAGCTTTTAACAATATTTGGAAATCAATTAGTTAAAATTGATACAAATCAAAATATATACTTAAAACATTAAGCTAAACCCTTTAAAGTAAGTTTATGTAATGATTTGATTAATAATCCAAGCATGTAATCAGGTAAAGTGCTGCCCCCTCTTCAAGAGGTGGTTTGCATTTTTTTAAAAAAAAAAAGAATTTAACTACAAAATAGAAAAATTTGGAATTAGTATTTTACAGAAAATATTAAAATGACTGCTCTACATATCTGTGTATTTATATCAAATACCAAAAAGAATTTCTAAATGTTTTATCCTTAGTTCTATCTTTATTATTAGCATGGGTATTTTTTCTTACTCAATATTTTAATTTTTTTTTTTCATGTGTCATAGTATCGGTCGGGAAACGAACACGCTAACCCGGGACAACTGCTTCTAAGGCAGCTGTCACTGATCTTTTGACCACCAACGCTTGACATATTTTAATTCTTTTCATTCATTTGCAAGATTTTTACATACTTTTTAAACCACTACTAATGATTCTCATACTTCAAAAATACAGACACCAAACAAAAAAAAAATGTAAATGATCCCTAAAATGTTATTTTGACCAAACTACTCATTTCAGTTAATTCAATTCATCACATCCAAATGACCATTACTATTGCTCAGTACTTAAACTAATATATACTACATCAATTTATTTTATGTGTTGTATTTCCAGAAAGCATTCATTGACAAATCATCTTTTAATAAATACCCAAATAATTACTGAAGACAGAGTATTTGCAAAAGAATACCAAGTAGTAAATTTTAATATTAATAGCTTTCCACATCTTCAACACAATTTATTCTAACGTTTCAGTATTTGGAACTTTACATCAAGAAAAATGCATGAAAAGACAAATGTGTATGTAGTTAAAAGAATGTAAAAAAATTACAAAATTAATACTTTTAAGAAGTCAAAATACAAAAAATTTTACTTTTGGTAAACTGTAATGAAAAATAAACTATACTTATATAGAGAAAATTATTAATAAACACTGATAACTATACAAAGAATAACATTTAATTTTCTAAATATTTATAAGTTACTACAAAACTTAAAAATTTTTAGTACTTCATTTTATATACATACAAAAAAAAAGGGGGGAATTTTATTTTATAGTGGTGTGTCTCATTTTATAGTGTTGTGTCTCCAACTATGACTGGGTGACCAGCAAACAAATGACAGAATAACAGCACATATATTTAGCAATAATAATATATTAACAATTTGGAAAAATAATTACTATACTCATCTTTAACATTAATATAAAGTCTGCATTCAAGTGAGCTTAATTCACTGGTTAATTACTGAATAGCGAATACTGTTTATACAATTAAAAAAAAGCTATTAATTAACTTTACCTTCACTACTGACTACAGGCTTTATAACACACCCTCTAAGAGCCTATTGAGGCATTCAAAATAATAATAAGACCGAGACAGTCTGTTAAAAGTACTAGTCAACTTAGTGATCTACAGGAGTCGAGATCCTGGGACTGAAACCCTCCGATGATAATCTTCACTGCTCTTCAACTCGCGGATACACTAGCAGCTATCACACAAAAAGCCAACAGACCTTTTTCTCTAGCTTTTTATATCCATCTCTTCTTTTGTTTCTCTTCTCTTTTCTAGAGTAAATTATTTGGCTTCAATAAATCAGTTCGCTTAATTAATTTACATATTATTTAGAGTTTGTTATAACAAAATTCCTCTTTGCTTTTTAATTATACAATTAATTACTCTCTTAGGAATTAATTTCCACATACAGTAAGTTTTTAAGGTCTATAATATTAATTAATCTTAGGAATTTATTATTTCTATATTTGTAAGGTTTTAAATCTATACAATTAATTAGTGTCTTAGGAATTCATTTCCATGTAAGGTAATTTATAAAGTCTATTCTATTAATTAATATAAACATGTGCCTATGTTTATTTAAACATTTCATTAAAACATTTCTTGTCAACGATTTATTTATCAGCATTCTTAAGTTTAAAATATTTAATATTTTACATATAATGTTAAAGATTTTCCTGGAGGATTTCTAGTTAATGTATAAAATTTTATACAATAATCATAATGTTATGCAATTATCTTCATTTTTAAAAATTATAAATAAATGTGATAGCTATCTAGGTATAATTCTACAATGTTATTAAAAAAAAATCATGATTCAGAATTTATTATGTTTTTGTCTCAAAATATATGCAGTGATAAAAAATTTCCAAGACAATGCATAACTTTTCATAATTAGTTCCAAAGACATTGAGCTATGAACTTTCATAATTGTTATACAATATTCCAGAACTAGAAATAATTTCCTTTCTAAAACATAAAAACAATATTTACTAAATCTGTGGCAGAATCTTAAGATTTCTAGAAGAATGAATGCTAACTGGGCATAACATCATGACTTAACTAGACTTTTAGACCAAAATAAAAATAAGACTAATTACAAGATATAAAAAAGAGAGCACTTTTTTTAGCAAATAAATCAATTATTTAAGAAAAGAATAAACTAGGAAACTTTTTCTTTTAAATACTATCAATTTACTAAATTGAATTAAATTTCTCCCAACATCTGACACTAACTAACTACAATGTAAAAAATTAATAATTATCTAACTAACAAAAATTTCTGAAAAACTTAATTATTTTTGTCCTGTAATATATGCTTTATTATTCTGCAACTTCATCAATATTCATTAATTTTCATAAATACTTTAATAGGGCTCATTTACTGGATTAAAAAAAAGTTAAATGTTAACATTTAGTTTTAAAACAGGCAAAACTCTCTATACGTATTGCCACTCAATGTAAGCCAGAGTAATCAATGGATGCCAGAAGGCTTGTGCATAAAATCCCCCATCTAGTGCCTACTCATCCAATATCCCCAGACAAGTTTCTGGCTCGTGGCCTTCGTCAGTGAGGAGCCTTGGATCTGAGAGCACTGTACCTAGATCTTAGGATCTAATGCAACCCTCCAGCAGCCACCTTTTATCTCTACTTAACTACAAAACTATGAGTCTTAAATTGAAAACACCATAATATTTTCAATCCAAACTCATCAGCTTATATAGATCCTAAGATCTAGGTGCAGTGCTCTCAGCTCCAATGCTCCTCACTGACGAAGGCCACAAGCCAGAAACTAGTCTGGGGATATTGGATGAGTAGGCACTAGATGGGGGATTTTATGCACAAGTCTTTTGGCATCCATTGATTACTCTGGCTTGCACTGAGTGGCAATATAGAGAGTTTTGCCTGTTTTAATAAAAGTTATGAGCAAGCCTAAGAAATGGTGATCATATGATGTAACATTTAGTTTTCTTTATTAGATTACTTCTAATGAAAGGCAAATTTTGATTTTTATTAAGATTGAGAAATGCAATCCTAGAATAATTCTGATTACAACTGAAAGCAAATTAAAAGATATGGGGTTGTTTTTTTTTAACTATTTTCCATTTTTGAAGACGAAAAGTAGGTAGTCTTAAATTTTTCTACCAGATAGAATATAATAGAAAAAAAAAGTATATGGCCTTATTGCGCGGGAGTTCATAAAAACTTTGAGCAACAGAATCGATCCTGGGACATCTCAATTCCATGTCTGAAGCTCCACCAACTATGCCAAATCATGCAGAGCATACAATGGAAAATAACATGACAGCAAAACTATAAGCAGCAAATATACAATTTTATTAATAATTCAAAATGATTCATTTATGTAAAATAAATATATGAATTCAGAAATAAATCACATACGCTATTTCTAATAGCAGAATATTAAAAGGACATGGTTGAAATCTCAAGTGGTTCACTATACTATTACAATCTATGAAATAACATTTATAAAATTAATAAACTAGCTCACATATATTTAAACCATTTAAGACGATTTGATGCAAATAGAATATGTTGTCTACCCATAGATTAAAGCCACCAACCAATGACTAATTAATAAGTTTGATACTACAGATAAAAAAGCAAACAAAAAAAATTATACCTTTAGAAAACAATTCTGAAAACAATATTTATCAATCAAATCAATGCATAATGATTATAAAACGAATGTATTCCATAAAGTGTGATCAATTTAAGCATTCTATAAGAAATTACATCAGTGGTGAAACTAAATGCAAGTCCATAAGATATTAAATTACAAAAACCAATCCATGGATTAAATATAAATAAACATTTAACAAACACAAAACCAAAAGAAATTATGTCACGCTTAAAAAGATATTTATGTACAAGAAATTTAAAAATGCAAACACCATAAAAAGTGCACATTCAAAAACATACATTTGATAAGTAGAAAAAGCCATGTAACCCGTAAGAAAGTAATGGAAGGTCATAAAACCCACAAAAAAAGTAAATTCCAAAAAAGCTGTCCATGTAGGAGAAAATGAAAAATAAGGTTGTCATAAAAAGTATATAATTATTATTTTTGCCAGTGCATTTTTTCCTATAGATGGATAACTTTTCTGAAATTTATGATTTATGTCTATCCAATTATTTTCTTATGGACTACATGCCTTAATTTTTGTATTGTGCTTTTTAAAATCTTTATTTATATTTAGTACACAAATTACTTTTGTAATTTCATTTCTTATGGAATTGCATTTGACCCTCATTGCTAATTTAATTTCTTATGGAATTGATCACACTTATTGAATGCATTTGTTTTGTAATCATTGTGCATTGGGTTGATTGCTAAATATATAATTTTCAGCTTGTTTTCAAATAAATTATCATATTATTTTGTTGCTTTGGAATTTTTTTTTTAAATATAACACTTATCAACAAGTTTTTTTAGTTATTAATACACCGAAAGGTGACTCAATCATATAGACAAGCCACAGGCTCTAATAGTATGATATGTCCAACTTTCCAGATCAGTGTTTGAATTTGTAAATCATTTAAAATATATTGCAGTCACTAATTTAATTATATTAATAATTCAACCAAAACTACAACGGATTCTTAGAACACAAAAATAAAATGAGTCTAAAAACAAACATCATCTTGAAAATAATGGATTTAGAATGGTTAGAAATAATGACAATATATATCTTAATACACTTGTGTTCAAGTAATATAGACTACATAAATACTGATAAGAATAAAAACAATGATATATAAATTGGGAATGAATATTTGTTATTCTACTATGAACTAAAAGAAGAAATGAATCTAATACACATAGAAAAATCCTTTAACAGCACTCCAAGAATGTCTTGAGATGAGAGAAAAGCTAATATCGTGATTTTAAATCCTTGCAATAAAAGAATAAATCTCAATTATTGAACAATGCATCACATCAACTTCAAAAATTAAAATTTAGAAAATCCAAACTTACATATAAAAAACATGAGAATAGTATAATTATTATCCACATAATTGTAAGATGATTTTTTTATTGTTATTATTCTGTCCATGATATTTATTATTTCTTTTATTATAAGTGAAGTTCTAAGGAATTTTTATTATTATTATATAGTGGAGGTTTAGCAGGAAAAAAACAAACTTTCATTCTGCATTATTAATTATTTCATTATGTAGTTTTAATTTTATTATTACTCTTATACTATATATCATTTTAAATGTTAGCTCTTGGTTCCAATAATAGAGCAAAATTTTACATTACATTTTGTATCACAATAAAGTAGAGTGTCAATGTGATGCATTATAATGATTTAAATTATGATGTATACTGCATCAAATTATGATGTATACTGCAAGTTCTCAGATCTTTGAAAAAACAGATCGAAAAATTGTGATCTTGATTTTTAAAAGTCAATTTTTGCTTTGTAGCATGCTCCCATTTCCATTAATTTGCCAAATATACAATTCTTCATGATACCATGTTTGTTATTGTGGCATCAAAATTAAGTTTGAACTATATCAAAAATTATATCCATTTAAGAACTGGTGGAAGATAACAAATTAATCTCTTAGTTGAATGTCAGATTTCTGATATTATCTCTAGTAAATACAAGTTAAGTTACTGAATCAGGTTAAAAAAAAATGTTATGTACGTTTAAGAAATACTAAAAATCAAAACATGAGATCTGAATCATGGTCTGATATATTATTGGTACATGATTTTGATAATGCTTAAATGACAGCAACAATTAAACAAAAAAATCCAACTAATGCCAATGATCTGATCTAGGATGGCAGCAAAATAGCTTACAGATATGTTAAAATAAATATTAAATAAATAAATGTTGGAAAAAAAAAAAATACTAGTTATACAAACAACGGATGGGGTAAAAATTATTTGACATATGTTTTACTATATATTTTTAATTTTGTTTATATATATTTGATTTTTTATTTTTCCCTGCAACACTTAAAACATACAAATAAGAAATGGGGATACTCTAAAATTATGACTTAAAACCAAGTGATTTCATAACATGAGAGATGATCAAAGCTACATGCAAAGAAGTTTTCAAAAATCAAAAGTAAAAAAACTATAACAATTTATAAAGTTGAAAAATGTCTGATATTTTGTGTCTATGATGTATCAACTCTGTTTAGGGCATTAATTATAAACGTTCACATTGATTATTAATTAGAAATTTAATGCAAACTTACTTAAATTAAATATAACCATATTAATAAAATGATTATTGAAAAACAATTATATTAATAAAATAAGGAACAAGTAACTATAATTCATAATGTTCTAAGAATAGAAATCAAGTGAAACTAATTTATTTATTTTAGCAATTAAGTGCACGTTTGTTTCAATATGGATAATATAAAAAAATTGAAAATGAAGTTATTTATATCCATTTCTTTCATATACTGCAAGAATAGATTGACTTTAGAAGAAATATAATACAGTACTAAAATTATTAGTCAAAAACAAAATATTCATACTAAATTTAAAATCTCTTTAGAGGTAAATATTTTTTTAAAATAAATATAGAATCATCAAATAACAATACAATATTATAATTTTGGAAATCAAATACTACTCAATATTTCACTTTCTGCATCATAGTCGAAGACTTTGGCAAATCATACATCAATAAATATATTAAATATCTATATGCATATTTATGAAAGCTGATAGTTCTTCTAAGGAAATCTATTAATTATTTAAATTTGTACTTTCATTTTAACCATAATGTGTGCTTTTTTCCAGTTACATAATTTGAAGGCTTTGCATATCTCAAGCTACCATAAACTATCTTTAAAACAAAATGACTATAAAATGCAAATATTTTTACCTAATATATTTACAAGTATTACATCATATTGCATTCCTCACATATTAATACAGGCTGCATAGATTAGCAGCATTATTATTCCTTAAAAATAAAAAAATGATTTCCAGTTATGAAATATTATGTTGATAGTATTTACAAAATTCTATGTAAATTGTCAATAGGTTTAGATATATAATAATTTTAGTGTACAACTATAATAATTTTCTTTGTTTTACTTTAGATTTTGTGTTTTTTAATTGTTTATCTACTACATAGTTGAATAATTTAGTCATGCTATATTACATAAATTTTATTTAAGAGAATGTTTTCCAGCTATATCTATTTTGTATCAAAATGTACTCATCTGTTATGCTTTTTTGTCTTTAATTCAAGGAAAATATTCCAAAAGGTCATAAAATTAAATTTTTTAATCGAATCATTATTACTTATTGCTATTAAAAAAAAAATCTATATTGTCTTCAATTATACCAAATTTATTCATATTACACAGCTGCTGCAAAATGATATAAAATGAAGGCAAATGTCTGATAGAAGGAAAGCTAAGATAGTTAAAATGAATAATCCCTGTTAAATGGAAATGTGTATTCGTGCTAACATTATTTTATATTTTTATGACATTGATCTTTGAAAAAGTTTATATGCGGTTTAGTAGATATCAAGATGTGATAAAGATGTGACAGTAACATTTTTAATTTGAATTAATAAAAAGCAATGAACAAAGTCTTCAATGCTCTATTCTTACTAATTCAAATCGTTATCTAAAGAATGTTCTTGTGTTTTGAATATCATCCATAAAAAATTTCCTTAGTAATTAATGATCACAAAAAGCCATATGCTTTATTACTCTGTCTGGTTTGGTGCAGTTGGTAGAGTATCCAACTAGGGATTAGGAGATCCCAGAATCGATTCTGGTGCTCGTAGTTCTGACGCTCAAGCTTCTTATGAACCCCCGAGCAATAAAACCATTGGCATTTAATTTAATATATTTTATTAGCCAATTATGAAAATAAAATCTTCAGTGACTTTTATCTCAGTATCGGCTTAAAAATGAAGATCACTATAAATACCTCGAAAGCTTTTTAAACAAAAGAATGGTTTTGGTTGTTGAAGTACAACACAAACTCATTTATGCCATGATTACATTTAATAAGTTATAAAATCGGATATTACAACTTACTGTTATTCAGTCTTATAATATGGAAGTGAAAACTCAATTCATGTCATGGCTACATTTAATACATTAAAATATCCTATGGATTTAACTGCTATAGGAATAAAAATGTTATCTTCAGTCTTATAACATATTCTTTATGGATGAAACTTAAAAGTATTGTAAAATTTCGCTTAAAAATGCTCCATAATATTTTAAAAATACTATGGTAATATTTTAAAAGTAACTGTATAATAGTGAGCTTATTGGATATAAAAATATAGAATCAACAATTGCAATAGCACATATTGGGGGTTGGATTCGCCAAGTGAAATATATTTCATAGTATAAAAAGAAGCAATTTCGAATGAAATAGCTAAATATAGAATACAATGGTGAACTACAATTAAATAAGATGTTGAAGTTTTCGTCATGAAAGGTTTACAATGAGAAGTTAAAAGACAATATTGCAAAACAGCAATAACAGATTAAAAGAATCATGCTATATAACAGATTAAAATAATCATGCTATATATTAGGGTTCATGAATTCGTTTGTATAATAATTATAAAATCATTTTGTTTTTCTTTACCGAATTACTGTACTCGTTTATTAGGGCTAATAAAGATTATGTAAGTTTATACATGTGTGAATAGAAAATAGCATCAAATTACCACTAAAAACAACCGTTTCCTAATTGTTTGATAAGTAGCAATTTCTTGAACTTTTATGGTTTAATAATAGAAATCGGAATAAGTACATTTATTCCAGTCTTTCACTAAGTTAATAATCAATGACTGTTATTAGGAATTTTCCCAATTTTCAAGATAATTAAAACGGAAATTAATAAAAAACCAACAATGAAAATGCTTAAAAATTAATACTCTTAAGTTTTTTTCGTGACTTATTCAAAATAATTAATAACAATATAAATTTACTACATCAGAGATCAATTTAAACAGCCATTATAAGGCCAATAATATATAAAACTGACATAAACGTTACTAACTGAACATTTTTTTCACCAATAATAATGCTGTATAATTTTTAAATTATCAATATCGTAAAAATACTAATTATGAATTGAGGTATAATAAACATAATTGTTAATGTAAATATATTTTAAATTCCGTTTAGCATCAAAGAAAGTTCCAAATAGCTAATGTGTCTGCTAGTAATGCACTATGGGAAGGTTTAACAAGCACAGCCCACAACAGAAAAATATATATCAAAATATAATTGTTTCGTAAAAACAATCACATGGAAAACAACAAGAAAATTAAATAAAATGATCAAAATGCTAATTTTGTATATAAATCAGGATAGATCACTAAAGAAAATCGATCAAATCTATCAAGTTCATCACGATAACCTACAACATAAGCCCAACGTTAATTTTTAGCATACAGATAGCTAGATGAAAATATAATTTTTTTGCTAATTTACGATTTGATAAAGCAAAAAAAAATTCCTGATCATTGGGAAACAAATTTTTACTGTGAATATGTATTAAAGTAGAGTGTGACATATTTTGTACTAAAATTATTCATGTACACTAACGTGGGTTCCTAGGAAATTCAACATGGCTGACAAATTTAAGAATTCTCTATCTCGAGGAAAAAAAATTATCAATGTTTAAGTAAAACACGGTAGGAAAAAAATTAATTACTTACCTAATAAAAGAAGCTTTAATTCCCTTCTTGCATCTCTTTTATCTTTTCGAAGTTGCTTTTCAATTTCTTGATTGATACGCTTTTGCTCCTTCGCCTCCTCACTCAAACAGCACGCCATGTTGAAACTTGAAGGTTACCTCTGAATTTTCTCTCCAGTCCGCGTTGTTCCCTCAAGTCCAGCACGACTTCAACAAAACATACACCAGCCTCAAGTTATCCACTAAGAAAATAAATGTGGAAAAACTTCCACAAAATCGTCCTACAGTCTAATATTTCCCCAATTACTGTACTATTCCTTTGCCAGATATTCTAGCTAGGTCTGGGTGTGGTGGACAGGAGTGGGTTTTAAACACCCTCCCTGGCTTGTTAGAAGTATTATTAATTTGCACAATTTTATAACGGTAAATAATCTAACAAAAAATACGTAGTTATTTTAAATTATAAATTCAGATAACAAGTATCATTAATTCTTTTTAAAGTATTTTTTTTTATTTAAATAAAAATATCACAACTGATTGTTGATGAGGGAGGCTTAGCCGTTTATAAAACAGCCATCTTAGAAGTGGCTAGATTATTATGGGATATGAGTTACTATGAGGCTGAGGCTGCATAAATAATGGTTGGTTTCGTATAAGATGTAGCACGTCATTTTAAAGTCGTCTGGGCAATTACCATAAAATACAAAATTAAGTTTTATGTGTAAGTTTATCACTATTGAATTTTTTTGCGCAAAATCTTTTTTTTAAGTGATTGATTCAATGGAAAAAATGTTTTCAACGTTTTTCGTTCCGATAATGCTAATTCTAGGCTCTATTAATCTTGAATATAACTCTATAAATTATTTTTGCGTTATTTTTTCAATGTTAAAAAACTTATTTAAATTCTTTAAAACTGGGATTGCTTAAATTTAAATATGAACAAAAATTATTTTTGAAGTTATTATGGTTTTTTTTTAATTAATGATATTGTTAAATAGCTTTGTTTACATTGAAAAAAGACAAAAAAATGATATTGGTTCATTTCTAAATCTCTCATTGTAGTAAAATTGCAATACGTACATGTTCTATATAAAAGTCATTATTAGGCTTAACTTGCTTAATAAAATTAGGCTTATATTTATAAATATAGTACTAAACTTCACGATTACTATATTAAAAAACATTTGAGTACATAATAGTTGATTATTTATTCCTCCTCAAAACTCATCGTTCTTCCTCTTCTGATTAAATAATATTAATTAACCCTGAATATTATTATCGAAACACAAATTTGTGTGATAAATTCTGTTAGAAAACTTTGGCTTTCTGGGATCATTTTCCGTGAGTTATATTATTTACTTTTTCATGAAGTGATGAATTTGCTTCTACATGTTTGCTCGTTGAAGATTTATTAAATCTAGACACTGAATGAAAGATAGTGATTGCGTGCTATGAATGGGTGTGTCTAAAAAAAGCTAAAAAATGAATCCAAATTTGAAGTGCATAGCATAATGTCATGCCAGAAATAGTTTATATGGGGGAAATAGTGGCAAACTTCTTGGCTTAATTAGAAACTGAGATAAGAAAATATACAGTTTATAAATTTGAATGTCATTGTTATATGTAGTCTGACATTACTGCTTGCACTAGCAACTAACCATATGATTTCTTTATGTAACAAAGTCTTTAATTACAAGTTTTATAGTTATTCTTGCGTTGGCTTTTTTTTTTTTTTTTGCTGGTCCATAAGAATGTTTTCTATGATGATAATTTAAAGATGGTTTGAACTCTGCCTATATAACCTTGAAGATTAAATTTTGTGTTTTTATTTATAAATGATCCCATTCGTTTTACAACATCTGTTTTGTATTTCAAGTTCAATATTATTCCCATTTATCTGTTAATTATGTACATTTTATTGTTTAACAAAATATAACTTAGTTTATATAATTTTTTTTATGTTGTCACTTATTTTTTAATATAATTAAAGATATAACTCTCGGCAGCCTGATTATTTTCAAGTATCTAATCAGAAATTTGTTGGATGATAAATGATTTTTTTCATCTATTAATGATAGATGTTATAATTGGTATGGTTTTGGAAGATAAATGGAAACTATTAATAATAGTAAGAATTATATATATATATCAATCTCATAAAAACAAAAACCATTGTATATATATTTAAATGAAGGGAATTGTTCAGGCTTCCAAGGA
Organism: Epiperipatus broadwayi; assembly: GCA_028023455.1. NCBI lineage: Eukaryota > Metazoa > Onychophora > Udeonychophora > Euonychophora > Peripatidae > Epiperipatus > Epiperipatus broadwayi. Next base: position 1,598,327 of record JAQFVV010000170.1, read on the forward strand.
AGTGTTTTGTATTTAATCTCATTCATTATCCAGACATGGTCGTTAACAAAGAAACATCAAATATTATTAATCTTTTTTAACTATACAAGCATTTTTATGCCACTAATTTTCAGAATATATAGAAGTATGATATAAATACAGATTTTCTCATTTTAGCCAGAAAACTATTTTTAAACATACTGTTTAAAATAAAATCCTACAATTTGATACTTTTACTAATTAATTTGAATAGTAGTGTTTAAATATCTAGTCTAATTTTTATTTTTCAAACAATAATCTGCAATAAAATAAGTCCTATATATTTTTAATGGAAAACAACAAAAAATAGAGGAACATTTTACCAAGCAAAGAAATTAATTTTTAAATGATTGAGGAAAAAAGTTACCTTTTATATAAATTAAATTTAAATCTATCAGTAAAACATAATTATTGATTGTATTTGACTGAAAGTTTGTGATGAAGGCATATTAGATGTAATAATATGTTGAACTATTTCCATCATCTATCAGTAAATATTGATGCAATAGAAAATTTTAAACTTTACAAATACAAACAAATTTTAAAATTTTCTATACGTCAACATTTACTGATAGATGATGGAAATAGTCCAACATATTATTACATAATTATTGATTGATCTCATTTTCGTACATTGGTAGAAAAAATTTGCCTAATGATAGAAAAAATTTTTAAATGCTTTTAACTTAAAACTTATGTTTGTTTGGGTCAAATCTTGTGATTGATTTTTAACCTACTTCTATCGGACTGTTTTTTTTTTTTTTTCCAAATTTTATACACTTGTTTGGTTTCAATGACAGTGCAATATTTTAGAGTTGTCCAGTCAAACAGTATTGATAGGCTGCACTCATATCAGTTAATTAAGTTTTTAGTCATGTGCATTAATGATGCTATATTTTTTAAGCAAATGCTTTCCTTTAATTTGTGGAATAAATTTTACAAGTGTTAGCATATAAGTAAAAGAAATGGAAGATGCAATTTTAATTTTCTTTTGGATTGTTTTTGTAAAACTTGTACTGTCATAATAAAAGCAAAAATCTTAAAACCGATTTTAACCTACTTCCACCAAAGGGACTTTCTTCAGCTTTTCTGCTTTTGTTAGCTATAAATGGCAATGCAATATTTCAAGATTGTTCAATCAAATGTTGGGAGGGCACAAATTTAATTTCAAATACTGCAAATACAATGACATTTTTTAGATTCTCAGTTTTTAAATTTGAATATTTATGATAAATGATTTTAAGAAATTAAAGTGAAATAGAGATAGCTGTATTAACAATATGTCAGTTACAAAATGTTTAAACACTAAGAAAGAAAAATCATACAAGTAAATCTCCTACAGCACGATATCCTACAACATAGTTTCACTCTAACATGATAATATAAATTACAGAAACTTTCATACTGTTTCATTCTAACACTATCAGAAATTTGCAGACATTCTCTTATAACGATATAATTCTATTATTTAACGTATATATTGTACCAGTAAACATATATTTGTAATGAGAGCCTGCAAATAAATCAATGTTCTTTAAGATTACTTGACACGTTATTTTTTTTTATATTGTTTCTATGATATTCACTAATCTTTAATTGCATTCGTTTCCATAGTAATTTCTTATTCAGAGTTAAATCCATTCATTTGTTCGTTTTATGAAAGTTTTTTTCCAATGATCTGATATTTCATGCTGTTAAAATGATTTTTACAAGACTTTATAAAATATACTTTTTGTATAATAAAGTATAAATCTACACATTATAATACAAAATATATTCAAACTATATTTAAATAAAGTCAACACTCCTATTCATCTATTTTACATACGATAATCAATATTTGAATACCTGTTTTAAAATAATGTTTTCTTTTGTATACATATAATTTAGTCTTGTTTAATCATTCTAACATATAAATATACATACCTTAACAATAGTTTAATGTCCTATTTGTTGATATTTAAAGATTATTTTGAAACTGTATACAGTAAATAAAATTTTAGTAAATAAATGTTCAATATGTACTCTATTTTACTATTGCTATCACATAAAACTATTAATATACTTTTATTAACATATCACTAACATAATATGTATATATCATTAGTTTTATTGTATCCTCCTTAGATTAAGAATAACCCATATTAATCTTAAAAGATTTTATCACAAGGTAAGTAAAATAAATTTTTTAAGTTGAAACCAAGTTAATGAACTTTTCCTTTTTATTTTTTTTTGGAGATAACCAAGTTTAAACTCAAATCTCACTTCTACTGTATTTATAAATGTAAATTATACACTGTGGGCACACAATATATATGTATATGTATATACAAAAATAAAATACAATTAGGGAAATATCTGAATTTTATTTTATCCAAGATGCTCTCACTGTGTGCTCATCATTGTGTATTTTGTGTTTCCAGTGTTCAGTTTGTAAATCGCAGAAAACATGTGTTAAAGAGTATCTTTTATTTTTAAGACTAATTTTTGAAAAATTAAATTTCAGTCCCAAATTATGTCTGATATAATTGTATTAAAGAGAAAATGTATTTCTTTGGATGTAAAACTACAAATTTTGGAGTCTTATAAATGGAGAAAAAGTATCACACATTGAAAAAAACTTGTTAATTGAAGCAACAGTCTAAACCATTTAAGAAAATGAAAAGAAAACTAGACATGATGTTGTAGGATCTTTGATATCTGTAAAATATGCAGCTTGTCCCTGTGTAACAATAATTGAGAAAATGGAAAAGCACTGTGCATTTGGATTGATGATAGCCACCAAAAAAGATTGGACGGCAATATTATTAAACAAAAACCTTCTAAAAGACCTTAAAGAAAATGGAAAATCTTCTGTCAGCCTAGATTTTGTGGCAAGTAAAGATTGGTTTGAAAAATTCAAAAAACATTTTGCAATTCATAGCATAAGAATTTAAAGTGAATCTGCATTGACTGATTATGAAGCTGCCAGAATGTATCCAAAAAAAATTACAGAAGAGTAAGGATACACACCACATCAAGTTTTTAATGCCAGTGAAATTGGGCTTTGGTGGGGGGAAATGCCTAATAGAATCTTTATATCGCAACGAAAAAATTGCCCTGGATCTAAGGTATCTAAAGATTGTGTAACACTATTTTTATGTAGTAATGCATCAAGAGACTTGATAACAAAATCCTTGATTGTTCATAATCTTCAAATTCCCATGCACCACTTAAAGGCATAAATAAAAACATCTTAGTGGTATACTGGAAAGCAAATTCAAAAGCTTGGGTAATTGGAAATTTATTTAGAGAATTGTATTTAAAGTATTTTTTGCCAGAAGTTGAAAATTATTTAAAGAAGAATTTGGACTTCATGGTGCTGTTACTATTAGATAATGTTCCAGTCATCCAGAAGATTTGAGTCATCCCAACATTCAAATAGTATTTCTATCACCAAACTCTACTTTATTTTTCTAGCCATTGGATCAAGATATTATTTATACCTTTAGAACTTATTACATCAGAGGATCATTACAATGGATTTTTAGGCATAAATGAATCTAGATCAACTGGTGTAATGGAAGCTTGAACACAATTTTCAATTATGGAAATCATATCAATATCGTTGAAAGGACTAATAACATCAACATTAAATGCATGTTGGAAAAAGATTTGGCCAGCATCAGTTGAAATAGAAAATAGGCTTGAATGGTCAAAAAATGAAATCGATGCCATATTAGAATTTGCTAAATTGAATGAAGGTGATGTTTTTGAAGATATGGCTATTCAGGACATTCAAGATTTATTGTTGGAAGAAGAAATTAGCGAATGGCATCAGAAGTTGTAAATCAAGTTGATTCTGAGGAGAACAGCAGTGATGAAGATTGTAAAGTTAATAAATTAACATTAAAAAATTACAGAAAGGCCTAAGCATAATGCAGATTTAAAAAAACTAAAAATTCAAAAGGGAGCTGCAGAATTATCTACCTCCATATCAGGAAATCTATAACAACCTTGCAAAGACCAGCAAACTTTTTTTAAAGAGGGCAAAAGGTGCAAATGATGAAAAGGATTCAATGAGTCAAATATCATTCGAGATAAAAAGTGTTTACTTTTGTTTGTACTGAGCAGTGATAAGGAAGAAAATTATTAAATTAAGGTTATTAAACTGTAAATAGTTATAGTTTGTTTCTTTTCATTTTGTGTTATATGTTCATATTTGTAATAAAAATGAAGTTGTAAGGATTTTTTTTTTAAAAAAAATTGTTTTTAATAAGTTTTCGGAACCTAATCCTACTTTTTATGCTGAGTTTGGGTCTCACATAACATGATTTCATATAATACAGTATTTTCTAGGAACCTATTTACCATATAGGACAATTACGTGTATCTATATAAAATAATTTTTTAAAAATTGCTTTTATTTCATTTGATGACTAATCCATTAAAAGGCGCAAAAAAAAATTTTTCTTGAAGTACAATTTGTGTTTTATACGTATATGTATAAATTAATTACTTTGACATTATTTTAAAATGTTTATAATCCAACTAAATATAATTGATCAAATTAATTCATTTATGGATGCTCCATATTTGTTTTTATTTAAAGTTACATAATACAATTAATATTGTTGTTTTTAAAAAAAATCTTTTTTTAATGTATTACTCATCAAATGAAAAATATTTTTTATCAAAAAATTTTGATCTGTGATAATTCAGTAAAAGTTATTAATTAAATAAGCAATTTCCTCATAATTTAATATACTAAGATTACTATTCTTTATATGAGTAATTTTTAATTTTATATTTTTATTTAAAATTATTTTAAGGAGTTTAGATATTACTTGTCAAAATTATTATTTTTAAGGAAATACTGAAATAGAATTATCAATTTTACCAATAATTTTTTAGCAAGAACAACATATTACATTCAAAATGCTTATTTACAAGAACAACATAGTAAGTATACTGTAAATATATATATTTGCAAGGAAATCAAGTCATACATCACGTGACTTAATTTAATAAGCTTATACTACAAATGTTGTGTTATGAACCATTAGCATGCTCATTGTATAATATATATATTTGTACATAATAAATTTATATACTGTATACTTTATTTTTAAAATGGCAATATTTTGAATGTAGATATAAAGAGAGTATTTTTTTTTATAAAGATGTATAGCGAAAATTATTATCCTTTTGCATTTTGTAGTATTTGCCAGAATTTTTTTTTTTATTTCACTTAGCATTAAGAGTAATGTAATAAACATATTTTTTTTTTAAAAAAAAGACCAAATTTTCAACGCAATGAAAAACACATTTATGAAACCAAACCTAATTATAAATAATCGGCAACCTCAATATTTTGAGATGAATTCCTGCTGTACTTTAAATAAGAAAGAATGGTGAATTACTGGTTGAGAATTTACTGATTGCTATTAAATATGTGGTAAATATAACACTATTTAATGTTGCTGTTTTTTTTTTTTTTAATGATTACAAGTTTGTGGTTTGTAGTAACAATCTGGAAATCAGCATTAATAATATTAGTAAAGAGATATGTTGCCATTTTCTTGGTTATTAATATTTAATTTATATGAAATATAATTAATTGCATGAATTGTAATCAATTATGAGATGAACTAGGCTACTGCTTGTGTAACCAAGTTTATGATGGCATTAGATACCAGAATTAAAGCTTGCTGTATATTTGCTAATTCAAAGAGGGAGTTCTTTTATGCAGACTATAGGAGAATTTGTGCAAGATGTGGATAGAATAGTTCCTAATTAAGATTCAACTGATTCAAAGCATTTATTCAAGTTATGTGACTCATTAGAATATCTATAGCTAAATAACAAGATTCCTTCTAGAAAAAAGCTATTTTTTGGGGGGACTTCTACGATTGATTTTGTTGCTGATTGATTAGTTTTTTTCACTTATGACAGGACTCATTTCTTCACTAAATAATATGGATTGATTTCCTTGCTGGCATTTGGATTGGTTATGCCGCATCTGTAGATCAACTCTCAGTCTCTATCATTAATGTACAGAACTGCCATTAATTTAAAAGATGAAAAAGTTTATCATTTGCAAATTAAACTCTGTGATGTTTTGTTAGTTTTTTTTTTGAAATTTAGTTTAATAATCAATGGGGTTATTCTGAATACTTTACATTAGACAAGCTGAAAGGATAGCATAAGAAACTAATAAAGCAATTACTAAATTTAATCTAAGAGCTAAAATGCACTTCTGGATAAGATGTTAATAGCCTAACACATAACATTTGTGAGCTAAATTATTAGCATTCTAGCCAGAAGTGTGTTTTAGCTACTTAAATTAAATTTATGAATTAGCTTTATTAGTTTCTTGTACCATCCTTTCAAGTTAAAAAATTGATGTAATGATCTCCAATAATATTCAAATAGAAATTTTTTAACTATGCTGTACGAAACAGTTCTCTCACAACTTAATATATATGATGGTAAGGAGAGAGAAAATATTAATCACTTTATGCTGTTTCAAGAAAAGATCAATGACAAAAAGAATTTGCATGGATATTGTGTAATCTAGATCAAATCAATTTTAAACAATTTTACCATTATCTGGCATGTTTTGAATAGTTTTGTACCACAAGCAATTATGAACTTTTGATTCAATATCAGAATTGATAGTTAACCATTGTACTTATGATTGAACTAACATTTTCATGCTGACAATTCCTGCATGATCGTTATGCAATAGTTCAATTAATTTACTATTAACTCCAGATGGGATAATAACTCATTTTCCATTGTCATTTGGGTGTGTTCAAAAGTACATCTGGAATTCACTAGGTGTTCTTTTTTCCTAATTAATGTGAATCAATTTTAGAAATCTTTGCTTTCATTATGTATATTGTATCTAAATCAGTCATATTGATAGAACTCTGATTATAAGTGCTTTACATACTTGAATAACGAGTAGCCAATTAACCTAGATAATCAATATGTGGAATATTTTTTTCATGAATATAATTAGAAATCATCTGCATTTAGAAAGCTGAACCATTTCAACATGCTAGTGGGTGTATGCTGAGGAAATTTGTTTGTTTGATGAAAATAGGACAAGTAATAGGTTTACCAATGTGAATCTAAAGCTAATAATGCCTATCGTTTTATGTATAGTTTTCTCTTTTTATAAGAGCTTTTAAATTATGGGTTATAGATTTGATGATCCTGCTGACACTTTTTAACTGCTTAGAAAGCTTTTATTTGTTTACCCTCTTCCGCAAAATTATTTCTGTTTTCTTTTTTATCAGGAAGGCATTGCAATGATGGTTTATGATGAAGTAAACAACTAATAAACATCACATGATCACCATTTCTTGCACTGAGTGGCAATACTGTATGGAGAGTTTTGCCTGTTTTAAGTAAACAACTATATAAAGTTACGTATTTTTTTATTATTTTCATCGTAAAAGCTCATTATAGTTACATCTTGCATTTTTTTATCATTTAATTGAATTAAGTATTTTTAGTAAAATTCAAATTCTTAACTTTTCTGAATTTATTCAATTGATAGTCGAACAGATAGATTGATTATTTTTTGTTTTGGTGAAACAATGTTTTGAGCGACTTTTTTTTTTGGATGTTGCTGTCCTGTGACAGCACAGAAATCAAAGTGGTGATTTTTATATTTATATATATTGATTTTAAGTTAATGTTTTAATCAATTAAGCTATTTTATTAAAGACATAAGTCAATATAACTTGCATTTATTTATGAGGAGCCTCCTAACTTCTCTCAAGTGTAAGGTTAATTAATGATTTCCAAACATTATAGTTTATCACATTATTTATTTATGGGTTATTTATTATTGTCATGTGAGTAACTTCTTTAAGTTTCACCTTTTTCCTTTCTGCCTAATATTTGTTTTTTTTTCCAAACAAGCATGTATGGTCTGCTACTTTAAACACACCCAGTTGATTTCTTTCTAATATTCTTCTAATTGTTTTTCAGTGATGCAACTGGTTTTATCAAAATATGTCCTTCCATATTCTTATGGTATTTCATAAATGTAATTCTTGCTTTTCAATATTAGTTTGTATCAGTAATATATTATGGCTTTCGAAACTTGTTTTGATTTTTTATTGACTGTAGCTTTGATTTTTTTGTGTGTGTTGTTTAAGATTTTCTTAATGATAATGAATATCCATTATTCATGAAAGTTCAATGTTGAACTTTTCTGTCCTGATTTCTGAACAAACTTTTCTTGTTCTGTTCTATAATGATAGTTGAAATTGAAATTAAATTGAAAGGCTGCAAACCTAAATGCTTCAGACTGATTTAAATATATAGAAAGACAAGTAAAAAAGAGGGTGGACCGCTCTTTTCTTATAAAATTCTTTATCATGTGTTTACGGTTTGATCGCTATTCAGATAGCCATCATAACATCTGATTGGCTGTCAGATAAGTATTATAATAAGCGCAAGAGGTTTGCAGCCTTTCAATTTAATTTCAATTTCAACTGTCTGCACTTTATAAAATAAATAATGATAGTATAATTCTATCTTTTGTATTTTTAGATGAGTATGTATATATATGCTAAGTATTTTTTTAAGTATATATATTTTTTGTAAATAATAGTTTTCATTTTACTATAAAATAGTCTTGTCACAAGAACATGTAAGAATGCAGTTTTTTATTCTTGTTTAATTCTTTTATGAATTTAATTGAAGAATTTGTACAACTGATGTGCATCCAGAATATTTGTAATGATTCATAAATCTGACTGTTCAAAATGATATTGGCATAACGAAACTGGATTTTGATGGAGATGAAGTAATATTTATGATTGGTTTCAAACTCTTACGTATAACTATTGCTAATCAAGAGTCACAATTAGTGTGTTATTGTCATGCAGACTGTTAACAGCTTCTTTATATTACCACTAGACATCACATGATCACCTTCTCTATACTAGCACATAATTGTTGTAAACAAAGGCAAAACTCTCCATACAGTTGTGCCACCCTGTGCTAAACAGAGTAATCAATGGATGCCAGAAGGCTTGTGCATAAAATCCCTACCTAGTGCCTACTCATTCAATATCCCCAGACTAGTTTCTGGCTTGTGGCCATCATCAGTGAGGAGCCTTGGATCTGAGAGCACTGCACCTAGATCTTAGGATCTAATGCAACCCTCCAGTAGCCACCTTTTAACTCTACTACAAAAACTATGAGAATGAAATTGAAAACATTGTTAATATCTTCAATCTAAGCTCAATAGCTTATATAGTCATATGGGCCTGAACTCAATTCAGCTCCCATACATTTTGGTGTCTTTGGCTCTTAAACAACCATAGCCACCACTATCCTATTAGGCAGGATTAGTGTTAAACCACTAGACATCACATGATCACCTTCTCTATACTAGCACATAATTATTGCAAACAAAGGCAAAACTCTCCATACAGTAGTGCCACCCTGTGCCAAACAGAGTAATCAATGGATGCCAGAAGGCTTGTACATAAAATCCCTATCTAGTGCCTACTCATCCAATATCCCCAGACTAGTTTCTGGCTTGTGGGATTTTATGCACAAGCCTTCTGGCATCCATTGATTACTCTGTTTGGCACAGGGTGGCACTACTGTATGGAGAGTTTTGCCTTTGTTTATAACAATTATGTGCTAGTATAGAGAAGGTGATCATGTGATGTCTAGTGGTGTAACACTAATCCTGCCTAATAGGATAGTGGTGGCTATGGTTGTTTAAGAGCCAAAGACACCAAAATGTATGGGAGCTGAATTGAGTTCAGACCCATATGACTATATAAGCTATTGAGCTTAGATTGAAGATATTAACAATGTTTCCAATTTCATTCTCATAGTTTTGTAGTAAAGTAGAGTTAAAAGGTGGCTGCTGGAGGGTTGCATTAGATCCTAAGATCTAGGTGCAGTGCTCTCAGATCCAAGGCTCCTCACTGATGATGGCCACAAGTCAGAAACTAGTCTGGGGATATTGGATGAGTAGGCACTAGATAGGGATTTTATGCACAAGCCTTCTGGCATCCATTGATTACTCTGTGTGGCACAGGGTGGCACTACTGTATGGAGAGTTTTGCCTTTGTTCTTCTTTATATTATCAATAACAAGAGTTGTCCTGGTTTGTAGGCTCTGTTTAATTTTTTTTTACCATAATTAATGCTGCATCATTGGATTCAATTAACAAATTTGTCCACATTGAAAATTTCTAGAATCATAATAAGCTTTAACATGAAAAGTTTATTTATAAATGTATCCAATAATGAAGCATTATCTATTATAAAAAGATTTAAGCGAAAGACAATAACTTTGAAATTAGAACAATTTTTCCTATTAATAGCATAATGGAGTTGCTAATTTTCTATATAGTAAATATCTGCAATATAATACTGAATTCTTTCAACAAAGTGAAAATGTAGCTATGGACTCAGCAATATTTATGTGGAACAGTTTGAAACTACAGCCATAAATACCATTCCGAATCTGCCTTTGTTGTAATGCTACATTCATTGTATGGTCACATAGTGAAATACATGGAACAATATCTTCAATTGAATTCATAATAGAATTAGAAAAAATACAAAAAGTTGACATTCTTAAATGACTTTCTGACAATAATATATCGAAAATCAAACTTACTGTTTGCAGAAAACTTATACTTACAGAGAAACACTTATTTTTTTGCAGAAATACAAAAGATTGAATTATACCATCACTTTGGAGGGTCCAGTATAAAATGAACTCTTGAATCAAGGTTATCCATTATCTATCATTAAAAGAACCTTAAATAATCAACAAACAAACATGAAAAGAAAAAGTAATGATAGATATATATAATATTAAATAAGTATAATCAAAATATTCTAGAATAAATACTAAAAAGTTAAATATGCCCATATAAAATAAAATCTTCCACTGTAGCTAACTTATGGCATTTTGCACCATCTTCAGATGGCATAAAATGCCATAAGCTGGCTATAGTGAAGATTTTATTTAGGGCGTAAAATGCCATTAGATGACTATAGTGAAAATTTTATTTTATATAGACATATTGATACATACGTATATATATATATTTGTATATACCAGAGATGTCAGAAAAACTAAAGAAAAATCTGCAAATAGAAAAGAGTAAACATGAAATTCTGACCTACATTTATGATGTGCAATGAAATACATGTGTGAAACTATCCATCCATGAAAAACAAAATAGTGATTAAAGAGAAAAAACAGTGTGTAAAATACTACATTATGCATGTACCACTAAACATATGTTCAATTAGAAAAACAAGAATATGTGAAGAAAAAATAAAAAAATTAGCTTGATAGAGCATCATCATTTTAAGTCAATATGCATAAATCTAAAGGTCAATTCCTATACTAACTGTCACTTGATAAAGAAAAAAGAATAATATTCAAAGTGGTGAGTTTTATACTAACTTGAATATTATTAGTAATATTTGAATGTATTTAGAAGAATATAAATAAAATTTGGATTTTTCTAAAACCATTTAACAGTTCAACTAGATGATAAAAATAATCCAATGTATGATTGCAAATAAAATGCCATCATCATAAACCGTAAGAGCCCATCTTTTGTGGCAAAAAATGTTAAGTCTTTGGTATTCAAAAATATGTTTATCCAGAATGATATTCATGTCAATAACTTTAAATTTATCTAGCAATTTTTTTTAACTAATCTGAAACCACATTGAAAAATTATTGATGTGTTAATGAAAAGATTGGTTTAATTGATAAAAAGAATGGTTATCTGCTCTGACAATAATTGTAATTTCCAATAAATGTTAAATATATTATTTTTTTCTACAGTACAGGCTTTTTCGTACCTGCACTCCAATATGTAATATATAGGGTGTTTGAACTCAGACTTTTACATGACCCTTGATTCTCCACCCTATCTCATCTGTGATACACTTGATCACTCACATGTCGAAAAGATAAATAATCACCATTATTCATATTTTGTGCAAACCAGCACTCATCAGTTGGTCCAGATGATATACAATCAATGCTCAGCTTATATTAAGATAGCCAATCTTTATACTTTAATGAACAGGCTTCAATCCACTCCACCCCACAACTCTTCAGCCATCCATTTCATTGAAAATCTAATGATGAAACGCTCAAAGCCCACATTGGTGCCAACCTTCTCATCCTACCCATGTTGACCACAATTCACTCTGACCCCTCATGTACAGGACATAATCCATTTACATACATGTACGAGTGATGTGCAGACCTTACAGCATTATATAAATGTTAAAACATTTAAACTAGAAATGGCATTCGTTAGTTTAAAATATCTTTATTCAAGCTAAGCGTTTTCCATACTTTAAGTATCATAATCATAGCTTTATGAATTAATCTTGTTAAATTTGTTGTTATATGTACTTGCTTGTTGTTTGTAAAATATACATAAAGTGAAATTTTTTGTTTTTATTCAGATTTGTGTAAATGTTAGGCCATTTTTTTAGGTAAAGGGATGCTGGTTTTTTTATTTATAGAGCAGTTGTCCATGCATTCTTAATTTTTTTCTATCATCTCTTTCCTTGCACATAACCGATTAAATGATTGTTTGTTTAATTTCTTTGATATCATAGTGTGGAAAGCAATTGACAATAATCTAGATCACTTTTAAATTACTATCAATCTTCAAGTGGATCAGAGTTCCATTGTCAAGACTTCAGAAAATTCTATTTTGGAATCTACTAAGTTACATACTTTGTTTTATTACTCTTTGTTATCTTTATCAAAATTGTGATAACCATAGTAATATTTAATTATCTTTTTGTGTTCTATTGCAAATTGTGGTGTTTTCCCCCAATTTATAATCAGCATGCTACTTTTTTTTAATTAATGAAGTTTGCTAAACAAGACTCGAGCTCCGTGATAAATGACACATCATGTCATAATTTGACTATTGTAGCGTTTTCTTAATGATGTTAATTATGCAATTTTTTATAATGATCATCTTGCTGTTTTTTTTTTTTTTGGAAAATGTTCTGATATAGCATAATTGTCATGGTGATAAGTTTAACAAATCAATTGTTTTTGAGACATTACTTTTGTGGATGTATTTTTATTACACTTGTAGAACATTTTCTTTGGTGTGCAGACTTATATTGTAATCTTTCTTGTGTTTAAACTTTATTTGATGTTTGTTTACCTCACTTCATTTGTAGGTAAATATTTTTTGGTAATAGAGCTTGAGCAGCAGTATAATAAACTGTGATGTGTCTTTCCAAATAAATAGTCTCTTAAATCATTGCCTAAATATTTATTGAAAATGCAGAAGAGTGTCAATGTTCATTATTTTTTTTATATATATTCTGGCATCCTCTTTATTTCTTGACTATGAAAATTAAAATAATATATCTGCATAGTTTGCAAAAATGTGAGAGAGAAGTGGCTTGCTACCATTTGATCAAAAGCTCAAGATTGTATGGGAGTTGTTTGACATTACAAAACTTCATAATTTGCTGAAGGTTTTTACTTGTAAGTCAGATCTATTTGATTTTTTAATAGTCTCGAAATATATGCCATTTTTAGGACAATCTGGATTAAATTCAAGTGACCTTTTCTTTTATATAGGTGAGTATATATATAAATATTAAAAGCTAAACTAGTCAACAAAATATGTTGTAAAAAAATTTTTTTTGAATAATACTTTTATATGTTTGCAGACTAGGTTAATTTGCCATTGGAAAAATATCAGCAATCTTAAAAATCTAAACTTGTTATAAAACAATTAGAAATTTCAGGAATATTATCAATCCATAAAAGCATTTGAGGCCTTTTTTATTTTTATGATTTATTTGAGCCTCAAATGCTTTTATGAAATGGCAATATTCCTGCAATTGTTTTATAACAAGTCTAGATTCTTAAGATCGCTGATATTTTCCAAGAATAGTAAATTAACTGAGAAGTGGATTATTTTGTTATTTTCCCACTTTTTAGTCAGCTATTTACATGAAAGCATTATTTTAAAAAAAAAAAATTTTACATTATATTTTTTTACTTTTTAGTAAAATGGTTAAAACTACAAAAAAAAAATCTAACAAAAATTATAATTTAATAACGACATGAAAAAAACCTACATTCTCTAACAAATGAATTCTAAATTCAAATGTCATGAGACTCGTCTACTATATAAAAATATTTAGGTATTAGCTTTTTAATTAATCAATTATGAGTTAAATCAATATTGACAAAATTTTATTCTACAAATGTAATATTTCCATTGGCTCAGTTGCTAAGGAATTTTCTTGGAAAAAGTCAAGATGTGACAGAATGGATTTTTTTCATTGTTAATTGGAAAATGTCATACCAACCAAAATATATAATCTGAGGGCATACTGACAGAAGCATAGACAGTGCAAGTTAATATAAAAGCAATTAATAATATATTCATAATTAAATAAGACTAACTAAAAATTATTTGACACAACCAATGCCTTGCACTTGTAGGCAGTTGCCCGGGTTGCGGATTCGCGTCCCGGCTGATGCTATGACACAATAAAAAAAATTAAAAAAACAGACTTCAAGTGCAAAGGACTAAACATGGGATGATATATATTAGTCAAAGAATAGCATTCCTATCAAAAATTTTCTTTGTATTTAATAAATTATTCAAATGCAATACCTTTTTTCCAAGCAATTTTTTTATTACCAAACAAATTAACATTCTCGCTTAAAATTTTATAAAAAGAGAAATTAAAAGACAAAGATATAAAATTATATTTTTCTTTATCCTTCACATTATTATACTTAATAACAGGACTATGCTTGCTATTAAATAAATTACCCTTAACAAATTTATCAGACTAACCAAAAATCAAACTTCTTTATAAAATTTGCCTTTTGAAACAAAGCACAATTATTTGACCTCTGATTTTTAATAGCAATTTTTTTAAGCAGCTCTTTTTGGAAGACAAATTGATAGCTATCACGTTCAATTAAAAATCTTAAATCATTATTCTTAACATGTCTACATACCAAACAATTATTCTTTAAATGTCTTGTCACCAATAAATCTTTAAAACGTTAATTTAAGAAAATCTAAGCCCACCCCCCTCTCCTAATATATGTTTTATGGAAGAATCAAAAAATTATTTGTCAACTGTTCTAATTTATCATTTCCAATTACAAACAAACGATTAACACATCTAACAAATAACTTTAAATATATACAATCGGAATGAATAAGATAATTTTTCTTTACAAATAATATAAACAATAAAAAGAGAAATAATCCCTATTATCAACTCTTCCTTAATGGAATTCTCCATTTTTGGAAGAGTCTATGTATTTTATTTATAATACCAAGTTTTATAAGATTATGGAAAGATGGATAATATATTATTTTTTCTTTAATTTGTTCAGTTTATATTAATTATTTGGAAGAGAAAATTTAATAATTATGATTGTGCCTATTTAAAGTTGTCAGATGTATTGATTGTAGGTGAAAATGATAAATTAGAAAAGTTGTTAAATGAATTTAGTTGTTTTGATTCTTTTATATAAAATATATTGGGGGGGTAGATTTTATTAACTTAAAATTTTTAGATTTATTGTTGCTAAGAGATTTAAAGAAAATTGTTTTCCTGAATGTTTGTGATGATGGTCTTTTAATTGTATTTATATATTGGATTATTTCCATCATCTAATATAAAGTGTTGAATGCCTTTTCAAAAATTTAACTTTATTAATATTTAAAGTATATTCAACTGTTAGTAATAACATAGGTTAGTGTATGTGCAACGTTTTGAGAGGTATAAGTATCTCCAGGTGTTGCTGGTCTAATCAGTGACAGTACTACCATGGGAATCGAACCTGAACCCTTAGCTTGTTGAATATTGAATTTTAAGGTAATGCTTTAACAGTCCTGCTAAAGGGATACTTATCTATAATGTTCCTCCTGATTTCTCCACTTTTCTAAGACCAAGGTTGATTAGTGGTTTTCATACATTGCATATAGTCACTCTAGGTTGACTTATTAGTTATTTGCCATTGTCATGTGAGTAACTTCTTTGTACCTTTTCATCCCTATCTAATATTTTTGTATTTTCTCAATTAAACATGCTCATTCGTACATACATGGTCTGCTATGTTAGACACATCTGTTTTATCATTAATTTGTGCCCTTGCAATTACTTTTCAGTGGAGTGACTGGTCTCACCCTATATACATTATTCCATATTCGCATGGTATTTATGGTACTGTAGTATATTCATACATAGAAAAATAGTAGACATGTAAAATTTGCAATCAATATAACATCAGAACAGCTTTCCAGAGTCAAATGATGGACATGACATAACATAAAGTTCCATTAATCTCTATTCTTTTTTGGAAGTCCAGACGGTTTTCCAATGCTAATTTGATGCATGTCAGATGAGCTACAAAGGGCTTTATAGTTTAAATGAGTGTTAGACATGCCATGAAGAGAACAGCCAACATTTCTGCAAGATTTCCCATCATTGTGGACTAGAACTAAACAAGTTGTAGTTTGTACAATTCTAGAGTAGGTTATGGCTTCAGGAGTGCATTGTATGATGTCATTTCCATACAAATTAAGTGTGTGGCATCCACATGATGAAAATAAAACTGTTTCACATTGCTCAAGTATTCTTGCTTGCGCACCTTCATATTTTCCTGCGATGTTGACTGCCTTGTCATAACCCTATGCACGACAATCCGATAGTGGTGTATCGTGTTCTTTCAATGTTTCTACTATCATCTGTGCTATGTCATTTCTGTTTCATGGCTTATATAGCCAACAAACAAAATCTCTACAATTTTATACTAGTTTTCATATGATATTACATAACACAAAAGAAATGTTTGTTTAACATGAGATGAATCTAACATTGAATGAGCAATAACAGTAAAGTATTTTGCAGTTTTCCTGCCCTCCAACATGTGTTGCTTTACAAGTGAGGAACATCCACCAAATTACTCATTTTGGGAATTGGCAATGAGATAATGTACTTGAAGTCATTCTACCTTTTCTTGTAACTCTTTAACTGGCAACAGATGTTCTTTTAGAATTGGATCCCAATGAGACTAACTCTATGATTCCCCAAAATTTTCCATTGTCTTTTTCACCAATGTGCTGGGAACTGCCATGCAAAATAAGCCCCTGTTCACCAAGGAATAGTACATCAATGATTTATTTCAAAATGTTGTACCACTTGATAGATTGTTCAGTTGATGTGCCAATAGACTGTCAATGCCTTTGCCAGATGGTATTCATCTTTCTAGTTTTAGCCAAGCCAGATAGCATTGCCTATGACTATTGTTTCTCTCATGATCTGGGATGCGAGTACATAATTTCCACTACTTTTTAGCTGCTGATAATCCTTTTGTTGGTGCAAGCATAGACTTAGATGCTAAGCTAATGCTGCAATAAATCTTGTTCCAAAGTAAAAAGCAAAATAATGCTTAACTTCATCAGATAAACCAATCTTGGTCATGTTTTTCACCATTTATACCTCTGATAGAATACTTTTGGGGAAAACCTGGTTATCATCCCTTTTTGTTAATCTCATCACATTTCTGTTTTTTAGCTTCCGATTTTTGAGATAGTATTTCCTAACCATTTATAAACTGAAATATAAAATTCAATGAATTACATAAATGTTTACTAAGTGTTCAGATTAATAAAGGTTATGTCAAACAAAGCTGCAAGGTAGTTTTGCAATAAACACAAAGTAGAATATTAAGTAAAAATCCAATTTTTTTTTTTGTTTTTAAATTTTGTTTTGTAAAAATTTTCCCCTTCATGGACCCTCTTTAAACTCCATGGATAACAGAAGAATGTACCAGCTGCCCTCCCCTCTTCTCAGACCAACCACTAAATATATAATTAGATTTCCCACAATTCCCAATTACATCCCATACACATTTAATGTTAAAAGAATCTTAAACAATTTAATTGTTTCAATACTATACATTTTTAATAATAAACATTCATCTTATTTAACTTCTTTCAAGAAGATAACCTTAATCCCATCAAATATTGCCTTATCTCATTCATCGATATATAAAGCAAAATTAAGATATTTATTTTTAACCCTACTTTTATTCTTTCATTTAAGCTCAAACCACTCTGATCTATATACAACTTTAACAAGAGATTTTGCATATTATTCCAAGAATAGCATTTCTAGCAAAAATCTTTGTATTATTTAATAAATTATTCAAATACCCTTTTCCAAACAATTTTCTTATTATCAAACAAACTAATGTTCTTACTTAGAATTTTAAAAGAAAATTTAAAGTCCAAGAATGTAAAATTATTTTTCTCTTTATCTTTTACATTACAATTATTAACAAAACTATACTTACTATTAAATATTTTACTCGTAACACACTTAATTAGAGTAGCCAAACTCAAATTATCCTTATAAAATTGACTTTTTTGAAACAAAGCACAAAATGTTTCAAAAATCCTCTCCGTAATGTGAAATATTTCTAATGCCAAAATGATAAAAGATTTAAATATGACAAAATATTATAAACAACACTAGGTATAATGTAAATTCTAAATGTGAAAAAAAAAATCAGGTAGTTAAAACAGAGAATTCATTTAGTCAGGAAATTACTGTAGTGAAATTATTTTAAAAGTGTTTTGTTACATATAAAGAATTTACCTATTTTAATAACAGTTAAGAGCAAGCATTAGAAATAAGGATCATGTGATGTTTATTGGCTTAAAACCAATCCGGCCTAATAGGATAGTGGTGGCTATGGTTATTAAAGAACCAAAGACATCAAAAGGTATGGGTACTAAACTGAGTTTGGACCTATATGACTATATAAGCTGGTGAGCTTGGATTGAAAATATAGTGTTTTCAATTTAAGTCTCATGGTTTTGTAGTTAAGTAGAGATAAAAGGTGGCAGCTGGGGGGGGGGTGCATTAGATCCTAAGATATTGGTGCAATGCTCTCAGATCCAAGGCTCCTCACTGATGAAGGCCACAAGCCAGAAACTAGTCTGGGGATATTGGATGAGTAGGCACTAGATGGGGAATTTTATGCACAAGCCTTCTGGCATCCATGGTTTACTCTGGCTTGCACTGAGTGGCAATACGAATAGAGAGTTTTGCCTGTTTTAATAGCAGTTAAGAGCAAGCATTTGAAATAGTGATCATGTGATGTTTATCAGTTTCTAACTTGTATGTTAAATTGCCTTTTAATTTTATTTACATGTCAAAGTTGTTTTAAAGAATGAAAAAAAATATTCAATTTTTTTAAGGAAAATTAAAGATGAAAAGAATAAGAATTTTAAAAAGTTGACTTTTAATATACATAATTAGTATAATAAACTGTATTGAGAATATGATATAATCTCGTTGGTGAAATACTTTATTAAATTTATTTGCACAATATACTATATTTATTTGTATGCGAAGATTATTTTTACAAATTTATTTTATAAATTTATAAATCATAATAAGTAGTTTTATTGCATAAAAAAAAAGATTTAAAATATATTTTCATGTTACTTATAAAGTGTGTATGAAAACATTCGACACAAGGCAATGCAATATTTTATACATTTTGTGTGTGTGTGTATATATACTTCATATTGTATAAATTTATTTTATTAATAACAATGGAAAATTTAAAATAAACGCTTATTTTTATAACTGATTAAAATTATGCAATAGTAATGAAAATAATAAGAATTTATTCCTGCCGTATTAAATATAACAGCTGCAGAAAAGAGTTTACTGTTAACTAAAAGATTTTTTTATTCCTCATTGATGTCTTAAGGGAACTGAACAGAGCAAATTCACGATGTCCACTCCATAAGTTTTTGCTGCTGTTATTATTATTCATATGAGAAACAACATTGATGAACTACTTACCAACATGTGTTAGCCAGTGTGATAAGTTTAATGGCTTTTTACCTCTGAGTTTAGGACCAAAAACACAATCTTTCTTCGTAGTTGCTTAATAGCTTTTAACAAATATCAGTTGAGTTTATTGAAGACAAATTAAATGTATATGTAAAGTATTCGCGCCCCGCCAGAGATATTCACAATCTTAACAAGCAAAACTGAATTATAACTTATTACCAAGAGGCTGTAAAAGTGTACAGCGAAGGCAATGGTTAGTAGCTGAATACAACAGATGCTAAGAATCTCTTGATTGTGTAATCTAGCTGCCATTCGATGATGATCTTTTATTTAAGCACATACAACTGGACATTACTTTCATATGAAGGAAAATTGGAAAAGGAGCTGTTTGATATGTTATCCCAACTCTTTTTCGTTTTTTTAATTCTTTCATTGATGTCATTTGTACTATTTTGTTCTCTTATCCTTTCCAGTCTCTTGTTACTCCTAACATTTATCACTCCGTGTATTGTTGAATGGTCTGAAATCTCTGAATTATTGTAATCTCTTTTTTTAAAACCTTGAATAGTTCAATATACTAACAGAGTAATAACATTAAAGAATAAATGTTTCTGAATGAAAACTCAACACTTATGATATTTGAAAGTCACAACTTCCTGATAAATTAATCATTCAATTTATTGTTTTTAAAATTTTATTTTAGCATTGATTTTAACTTGAGAAGAGTTATTGAATTAAGAAAAAGTGAAACAGATAGCTCATTGCAATTAAACTTTTTAATTTCTAAATATTTACTGGACTTGTTTTTTTCTTTTATTTTAAATGTACGCATATACTTACATGTTTACTGACAAAGGGTACTATTTTTTAATGTCCCAAAATGTTGCTTAAATAATTTATAATTCATAAGAAGATAATAAAGTCTGACATTTTTGAAAAGTTAAAAATCGCCTTTGTAATTTTGTCTGAATAATAGATGCTCTTTTCCAAATTCTTTTCTAAAAAAACTATTAATGAGACGAATTGATATAAATTGAAATGTTATTTCAATGTACTGAGAAATAGCTAAATATTGCTAATGACTTCAGAAAAATGTTTCCAAGTAATTACTTTCATGTGATTCATACAATATAGATTTATAAACGTTTAGAAATCCCAGCATGATTTTCCAGAAAAAGTGCAACAGCCTATAAAGCAAACTATATTTCTTCAAGATTAAAGGTTCAAATAGACGATGCATTTCATACAACTAATAATATGATGGCAAAGGAATTTCACACATCGACCATGAGAAGCAATAATTGTTTAATTCAGAGAAAAATATTTTCCATTAGACATCTAACCAATATATAGGACAAATTAGATAAAATTTGAAAAGTGAAAATTTATTACATGGTAAACATAGAAATGCAACAAATTTGTCTACATGTTTTATAATCAAAACCATTTCTTACTGCTTATTCTAGGATTTTTTTTTTAATCATCAAATACAGTTGACCACTTAGCTGACCAAGTAGTCCAGAATCATAGTATTGAAGGACCTAAATATTTCAATGTTTTGAGATGATAATACTGCAGCCTAATAGTTGACCTAACTAAAAAGAGATTAAAACCAGCAAAATTCTCCATACAGTGGTGATCATGTGATGTTTAGTGGTCAAAAAGAGATTACTTTGAGTTTTTAAAATATATTGGAGTTTTGAATTAATCAAATCTTCATCCCTTTTAAATTTGGAAAGATTTAAACGTGACTGGCAGATACAATTTATAGAAAAGATTAAGACTCTTTCATAATTGTAGATTTTTTTTTAGTAGAAAATAAAAGCAAGCCTAGCTTTAACTTGTCTATCAAGGAATATAAATGTAAAATATGAAAGAAAATGCATAAAAAGGATCAAGAGAAAAAATGAAGTAAGTTTGATAAAATAAGAAAAGGAATATTAGATCTTTTACAGTATCTATAAAGATTCTAGCTTTGATAAAATTTGATTATAACCGGACATTGAAAATTTAGGCTCATAGAACTAATTGGTAGATAAGGGATATCCAAGAAAATCTGTAAAATAAAATCTTTTTTTTTTTTTTGTAATTATCTTAATCTTAGGTTTACTTTTAATAAACTCAGGGTTGGTCTATAAAATATTAATTAAAAACTACTGTCCAAACGATCTGATCAGGTGATGTAGTGAGAGTTACACAAGTAGGAGGCTGTTGAATTGTCATCTCATTTGGACTTCACAATATTAAATAGCATTTCATTGAAGGGAAAGTGAAGTTTCCAGCAAGCAACTAGCAAGAGAAGGATTTTGTATAGTAAATCATTGAGCCCTGTTCCATTTTGGAAATCATTTTTATCAAAAAAATCATTACATTAGTGATATGTCTGAAGACAAAATATCAATTAAGATCATCACATATCTTGATTATCACATGGAAAAAATATAGTTTCTCAGAAGTTACCTAAAGATTCATTGTGAGATCTATAAATACAATTACATTGACTGTGCTATATAATAGTAATATTAAATATTCGCATTAACGTTACAAATTCCAATCAAACTAAATTTAATAAATATGCAAAAATGTAATTGCCTTGTCTCACTGGTCAAAAAATAAGCATTGAAATTAAAGAGGAAAGTGTGTATAAAGTTATCAGCAATGTTGATAAATATTTGCAATTGATTTTATCATGAGAACGTGTTTTACCAATTTTCTGGAACTTTGATGACAATCTAAAAAAATTAAAAGATTGGAATTGACCATAAAAAATAGATATTTCAGTAATAAAAAATCAAAGGCAAATATATATAATTTTATATATATACACTCCATTATATATTTTAATCTAGAATGAATTGTTTCATATTATTTACTTATAAAGTCTGAACTCAAAATACCCTATATATATATACACATTGTTTGTACAGGTATATATAACCTGTATGTTAGATATTATAAATTATATTTGAAAAAGCAGAATAATGGATTACGTTTATTTTCATTTTTGATGATATCTTAGAATACCATCCAAAAGCAAGATCATTATGTTGAGTTGTTAAACATAAACTCTAATTTTTTTAAAAAATGAAACAAACATTGTAAGGCAGAGAAGTATACATGATGAAAATATGTAAAAGACTTTGGGGGGAGGGGGGCGTTATGCCCAAACTAATTGCTGATCTAGATGAAATGCAATGGAAAAGAACCACCAATGACAATCATATGTTTTCACTTGAATATATCTTGTTGCCGATCTGCTTTAAAGCAAAAAAAAACAAGGTATATAAATAAGATTGGGATAAGATCTTTTTAACTGAACTAAGGGGAAATGATAAAGTACTTGAGGGGCTTTTAGATATGGTAATAATAAGTATTGCTGCTTTAGAAGTGTATATATCGGCTGATATCTTTAATCAGCGTCATTCAGATAATGCTCACTTGTTTACCCCATTGCTATGGCCCAAAGTTATATATATGTAGAGGTGTATGTCCATAATAATTGCTACCGTAAATAAATCATATTTGTATCTTTAAATGTTGACAGCAAGCTAATATTTCAAAGTAAGCATTAATGTAGGAGACGGGAACAACGTTTTTCAAATTATTGCTTATAAATAATGTATCTATAATTTGATTAACGTTACTGAGGCGATAGGTGGAAATTAGCATTTATTTTTTAAAAATTTCAAAGCTTTTGGAAATTGACAGCAGCTTTAATCATTTCCTCTACATGTAGAAACAATAAGATTAAAATCAGCTTAACAAATAAAGTGAACAAGGATTTCTCCAAAAGAGGCACGATTAGAAAATGAGCATTGTTTCAGTTTATTTTCTAATTGCTCCTTCAGCAAAAATAATAAAAACCATCAACTAATATTATAATTTATCTATTTCAGTGCAAAAACTTATATATTATGAAAAGTGTTATAAAAGAGTATGTGTCCGTTCGACTTTTAAGACAGTGGCAATATTAAAACTATTGAACGGGATTTTTTTTTTTTTTTTAGCTATGTATGGATCGAAGATGGTTTTAACTCTAGTTTTTTTTTTAAAAAATAGCACCGAATAGTTGATATTGATACAATATTTATTAATTAAGCTAAGTTATATCTATCAAAAAGGTTATCCATTGAATTTAATAAATCATATATATATACGACCACAGATAAGAACTTTTTTGTTAATTGAAAAATTCTTTGATTGGAGTTATAAAGGAACCGAACACGACAAAATCCTAATATCCATTCCATTAACCTTGTCATTGCAGCTGGTATGTAAACGAACAATGTTGAGCTGCTCACCAAAGACATCAACTAGCCTAGTAAGCTTATTAAATTTTTATCTCTTGAGTTTAAGATCAAAAACAGCATGGTCTTTCTTATCAGTTACCTTCTTTAATAAGTCTTAACTAATAAGTTTTCTCGAAGATAGGATGAATGATTTACAATTATGGCAGACAAAACTGAATTATGACCCTCATTCCCTGAAGATTATAAAGTCTTTAGCCAAGACAGTAATTAGCAGTTGAAAGCAGAGGGTGCTGAGAATCCCTGGTTGTCAATTTAGGCTGTCATTTGATGATAACTTTTTATTTAGATACAACTGTAGATCACTTTCAAATGAAAAAAGATTGGAATAAGAACTAGGTAATATTTATCAGGGTATTGTTGGACTTTGTGGAGTTAGGAGAAAAAGTGAAACGACAACTGATTAAAAAAATGAAGTGTGATTCACTATAAATAAAAAGCGAAAGAATAACATTGTGAAGATGGTCAGTGTATCAGACTAAAGATAAAATATATTTAAAAAACTGAAATATTGTTCTGTGGATTTTGTCAGAAGAAAATAAAGTTAGAATCATGAATTAGAACTAAACAATTACAAATAACTTAAATCATTATTAAAACAGAAGAAAATAAAGAGTTATAATCATGCATTAGAACAAAACAATTACAAATACCTTAAGTCATTATTAAAACAGATGGAGACACAATGGATGAAATTAATTATAGACTTAAACTTGTAAGGAATGCTTTTGGTAGAAATAACTTTGTATTAAAAGGAAATATGCCTATGTGTTTGAAAAGAAAGATTTTTTTAATATTCATGTTTTACCAGTTCTTACTTATGGATCTGAGATTGGATTCTTAACAAAAGAACAGTACAAAGATTTTAGACCATTCAATAAAGAATCGAGAAATCTGTGTTAGAAATAATTAGAATCAATTGAAAACAAAATTATGTGAGTGAGAGAACAAACGAGACACTGGGAGTTGGGGTGGATCATATGGCTAGAACAGATAATAATAAATGGATATTTGAATTTTTAAATTGGATCTTGGGAGATTGTAAAAGACCTAGAAAATGCCCACATGTGAGATAGATGGATGAAGTAAAGATGTTTGCTAATGTGATGTGGAGAAGAGAGATTAGGTATCGGAGAAATTGGATTAAACTTGGAGGATCTTCGCCTTGCAATGGATCAATATTGAAAATGATAAACATACAATCCCAGTGCTTTGCAGGGTTTATTTATTTTTAAAAAATTAAATAGCAAGAAAAACTTCACAAGCTATTAGAAGAAAAGTAATGAAATAATTTGTACACTTATTAACAACATATAAATCAATTAAAGATATAACTATAAAATTAAGAAGAGATTGATATATATTTTAAAAACATAATTAAAAATATTAGTTATATCTAATGTGATGGAGTTGTAGAATGAGTTAAATATCTAGTTCAACATCTCTAAGCAGAAAATATGTTATTATTCAAAAATTTGCAAATGAAATCTTAAGTTTTGATAAAAATCGAAAAAGCCTTGAATCTATGACAGCTAGATTTTTTTTTTTTTGGAACATCAATAATTTTGACTAATTTCATATTGTTTCACAATTCAATTAAGTTCCATCAAATATTCACTTAATATATTCATTTAAAAATTAATAGAATGATTCGTTGCTCAGGAAGTAGTACGAAGTTTGAACACCAGAAGTGATAGAGTGGAGGTGCAGTCCATGGATTTTTAATTTGCAGTACCTCTGTATTAACCCTATTTTTATTTTATTGCATAATGCTTTATGTAAAACAGTTTTTGGAGATAACTTAAAAAATTAATTTTATACCAGTCGTGAAATATTGCATGAAGTCAGCAAATTATAGCTGCTTTGTTATAAAATTCAGGAGAACATTTAATAACGGGTTTTTCCCCAAATTTGGCATAAAGATTTTGAAATAAGGAAAAGTCATTACTCCTTTTTTAAAAAAGAATAATAATAAAGGATGGTCTGAGTTAAATGATGAGAACTGGTTCAGCACGAAATGTGCATTTTGGGGATCATAGATCATTTTCAAATCTTTGATCATATATTTATGATTAAATTTTTCCACAAGGTGCTAAAAGTCGATAGAAACCATTTCCTACAATGTGTGAGAGTGGTGTAGTGAAAATTACACTACAGATATAGTTTTCATTATTGGATAATCTCTAGTCTAATAAATGACTAATAAAAATTATGTATATACTTTCATTGAGTGATATGTGTCAAAGTTGTGAGGGCAGCACATTTGACAATTATCAATTAAACTCTAATAATTTGCTATATATATATACTGAACAATACTAAAGATATGTGTAAGAGATTGTGGTTTGGGCTAACTGATTAGTGCTGGTTTAATTTGAAATGTACATCTTGGGGATCATAGATCTTTTTCACGTCTTTGGTCATATGTTTAAGATTAAATATTTCCACAAGGTATTAAAAGTGGATAGAAACCGAGAGTCGTGTAGTAAAAATTATACTACAGATATATTATTCATTATTGGATAATCTCTAGTCTAATGAATGACTGATAAAAAATTATTCATCTAAAAATAATTTTTCACATACAAATCTGACTGGTTATTGCTTATATATTAGTGATGATATAAAACTAGTTCAAAATATTTCACATTTTTCGTTACTAAAAATATTAAATAAAAAGTTTTTATTATTAAGAATAACATATTTTCGTAATAATGACAACTACTAAATTAAATATTTAATTTTAGTAATAAAACGAAAACGTTCAATATAAAAACAGAAATACACTTTGCAGAAAATGTATCATATACACGAATTTAATTTGCTCACCCGAGGCATGCAATTAGCTGCTGCTTGTAATGAAATGAAATGATTTGTCACAGGAGTTTTTTTTATAATGAAAATGAAGTTATTCTGTCCTACATTTCCAGTGCATACCTAAAAAAGACAGTTTCTCACAAGAGATTAATATTGCCTACCCACTTTGAGTAATACTGGATTCGTGTGTATTTAATAACTTTCTGCATCATAAGTATCCTTCATAATTCTCTAAATAATTTTTCCAAATTGACTAAAAAGATATTTAACAATACTTTTAATATTGAATTTTGGATAATAAATAGAATAAGTGGAAGCAATATACCCGCTTATATTTATAGACTATAACAAAAGAAAAGAAAAATAATTGATAAAGCTACGAAAATTTTGATTAGATTTAGATCAATTTGAACAAATGCAAAATATTAACCTTCCCTCGCTACAATTCATACTTTGATTATAAAGTTGAAGAGCTGCGAAAACAGATTTAAAAAAAAACATCCTTAAAAAATAATAACTAAAGATGTGACTAAAAAAAATGCAAGATTAATTTTATAAAGAAATAATGACGAAGCTTTGCCTTGTAATGGATTTTTAAGAACTAGTGTGTGCATATATATAACATACTACATATTCAAAGTTATTGATAAAATAAACAACGAATAAGAATGTCGCATCACAACACCCGTATGACTTTTTTTAAATTAAAAAAAATACATTTCATAAAAAGTAATATGAAATCATAACACTGATCATATATATATGTGTGGCAGATAATGATCTGGACCAACTGATGAGTGCTAGTTCAGCACGAAATACTTATATTGGAGATCATTTATCTTTTTTGCATGTATGTGGACTTGGGTATCGGTTGTATAAGGTAGTGTGAATGACTAAAGGGAACTTCAAAGACCGAGTTCAAATACCTTCTAATTATATTTTTTATAAAAATTCTTTAAACATATACAATGATAATGTGCTGAATCTCTAGTGGTCCACAATGAACTGAATCACTTCTGAAATGTTAAAAAATATTGTAAAGCATAGGAGCCTTTATTCACTAAGAGGTCATAATTTTTTATCTATAATAAACATCAAATCAAATAAGGTGTTTTTACATTTGGTTTAAAACTTTTAAAAAATCATCACATCCAGGTCACAAACATGGCAGGTGAATATCCTACTTTTGGACCATGAAAACCTTATTTTATGAAGTGTTAATATGTATTAATGTAAAGCTAGACAGACAAGATATACTAAGAAGATAACAACAGTTATTTAATTCGTAAATAGTTCAAAATATTAGCAGACTTTGAAGATGAATAAGATCCATAAGAAGATAACAGATATTCTGCTAATTCAGTTTAAAAATAACAAACAAGAAAACAATCAATTTTTCAAAACTATGCAACACAAAATTAAAATACTACTATAAGATAGTTGTAACTGTGAAATGGAATGGAAAGGCATAGAAGAGAATAAACACCTTGGTAAGAGGGGGTGTATTTTACAATGTGAAAAAAAAATGTATGATTAATAAAAGTAAGGATAGAACTTTATGCAAGAAGTCTATAAAGGACTATGCAATAAATAAATAAAATTCCATACGAGATCATCATTTGAAGACGATTAAATATATGGAAAAGATGAAATTACTACAGAGATTTTTAAAGAATGAGAAGAGAGAGAAATGTTATTTCAAAAAACTGAAAGAATTCAACAATAATATTTAAAAAAAATAAAAAAGAAGTTATTGGCACTTACAGACCGATCAGTTCTATTTGTTAGGTAAAAATAATTATAAATCATTTACAGAGAAATATATATGCTTACTGTAGATATTTTTAAAGAATTAAATGAATCAGAAATATTCTTTGCAAAGTTAAATAAGAATGTACCAGATTATTGAAAGAATTCAATAATAATATTGAAGTGATATTCAAGAAAAGTGAAAAAGAAATTATTAAGATTCAAAGACCTACCAATTCTATTTTAAGATATAAAATCATTTTCAGAGAAATTTGGATGCCATTTCATAAAACATCCAGATGGATTTAAAAGTGATTGCTGTGTATCCAAGTATGATGTTAAGATAACTTATAGCAAAGATCAATGAATATGGCTTTCCGTTTTGTTTTTAATTGTAGATTGCATTGCAAAAAAGTTAATTGTATAACAAGAAAGAAGCTTTGGAGCACCATAGCATAGACAGGATATTGCCAAATTTGAAATAATATCAATATGTGACAGTAGTGAATAGACCATAGTAAGAATAAGGTTTACTTGGTAAAAATTAATTGATATTATGTAGATTAAAAATTGAGATTAAAGTCATTTAGATTTTAGAGATAATCTAGTTATTTTTAAAAATAATGTTTCATCAAAAGGAAATGTTATAATAGCTCAGAACCAGAAAGTATGAATAAAAATAAATAAAGAGGCTAAAGAAATTCAATAGCTTTCCAGAAAAGAAGATAAAGACATAATAATAAAATTAAACTTTAGATGGAGGCTTTTTAATAAAAAAAATAATAAAAATAAAAAGAAATATGTTTCTCTTCTTAAAGAGGGGAGGAAGAATAAAAAGTATATTCTTCTATTGTTTACTTATGGATCTGAAATTGGAAACTTAATAGAAAAGTAATATAGAGATTGTATATAAGCAATAAATTAATGGTGAGATTAACAATAAGAAAACAAAGTTATCATGCACATTGAGAATAATTAATAACAGAAATTAATTGATTATGTTGTAAAAGAGATGACAACTGAAGTTCTAAACTGGATCCCATATAGTTGAAAGTGATCATGTATGAGATGGATGGATAACATCTTTATCATATAGTAGATTGATAATGAGTGAAGATATATAATTTTGAAATAGTTGGCATTATATATTCTCTAGTAACAATTTCAATACTCCTAGAATTATTTACATTTATTCATATTGAATGAATGTGTTAAAAATTTTGCAATGTGATCTCATCACATTATTTTTATTTTATCAAATAACCTAATTTTCATTAGATACAACATTAAATTTTGTTTGTTCATTAATACACTGGCAAAATTTATTGGTTGCTAATTTAAAACAAATGTAAAGTGAAATATGATAGGTTGTGCTGAAATCAGAGGATTTAGAATTATTTAATAAAAAATGAAATAAAATAATAGTTTTTACTTCACCTTTGATTAGTAATTAATTGTGCTTGCGCTTTATGCAAAAAAGTGAAGTTTGTCTAAATCTTACAAAGTTATATGGCTTAGCGTTTTCGGAGATCTTGAGTCTCCATAATCATAGCTTACTTTTAACTGAAGTTACGTTGTGGTTTATGTAAAATTTTATGCAAATTTTTTTTTTTATAATGACCATTTTCTGGAGATTGTAAAGCACGATTCTTTCCGGTTTATTGCATCACTGTCATTTGCAATAAAACATGCCTCTTTGACCTTTCGTTTCACATCATTGCGTTCCATGCACAGTGCCCTTGCTATAGTGGGTTCAAACCTATGGCCAGTTGTTCTTTGGTGCTAAAAGAATATAGATTTGTTTTCATCGTTAAAAGTAGGCTATGATTATGGAGACTCAAGATCTCCGAAAGCGCTAAGCCATATAACTTTGTAAGATTTAGACAAGCTTCACTTTTTTGCGAAAAGCGCAAGCACAATTAATTAATAAAAAATGCTAAAATTTGAAATTCAATCTGAAACTTCTGATTGAAAGTGGACTCCAATAAAAGATTATTATTTCTCCAGCAATTAACAATGAAAAAATAGTTCAGTAATGCTTATTATCACTTTAAAATGATCAATTCAGAAATGGTATTAAGGAACCAATTAACATAAAAATATTGTAAATTGTTTTCTTGCTCTTCTGTGGAAGATACTAGGTAAATGGCTAATCATAAATGGATGTTCAAACTGGAAATTTTTTTCTAAAACTACAATCTTATGAAGTATAAATGTAAATAATAATAGTTCAATGTAAATGAAATTAAAGTGAGAGTTACTACAAGCCCTCGGTGAGTTATATATAATCCAATACAAACCCATCATCATTAAACAAAAAAGTACAGTGTTGATCCATACGTACTTTAACTGGAGTCATATTTAAGAATACAATTTCTTACATATTACAACAGAACATGAATTCTCAAATACCTTATGATAGTACTGAAACCATGTTAAAATATCGAATTCACATTCTGCATTATAATATATCAATAAATTGAATACTTGATTTCAATCTAAGCTAAAGTACAGGAGGTTTTACTCTGTACTTTTTCATTTATTGAAGGATTTGTATTAGTTTATATATAGTTCATTAAAAGTTTTCAGTTACTTCTGCTTTAATCTTATGAAATATTAACTTCAGCAAATGGACTAACTTAAACGAATAGATTAACTGGAAAATTATTTGACTTAAAAATATTACAGCACTAGTGTATAAATTCATGAGCAGATAATTAAAATACCAAAGCAATGCAGTAATTCCTATAGCTTATATTTGAACCACATTGAAGTAATTGTAAGATGTATCTTACTAGAATATCACCTAATGCACATCTGAGTAGAAATGAAATTGTATGAACAGATTTTTAAAATATTTTCTCATTTATGTCAGCATGAAATATGTATATTGGAAATCATTTATCTTTTTCACATGAATGTGGTCATGTGTATCTGTTATATTGGATAAAATGGATGACTTTGGGGAGTTTGAAAGTCTGGGTTCAAATCCCTTTTAATTGCATCTAGATTAAGTCTATATACTATACTTATATTTCAATATTACATATTCAGTTTGTATTTTTCCCATCCCTCTTCTGTATATTTAAGCAGACATATTAAGGTCCTACATATGAGGAGGTTAGATTGACTTAAAATCAACATAGGTATGACTATAACATTGGCATCAATAAGGGCTTTGAGCATTCTATCATCATATTTTCAGTGATATGGATAAAGAGTTGAAGAAGATTGAAGCCAGTTCATTAAGTGTGTAGATTTGCTATCTTAATATAAGCCAAGCACCGATTATATGTGTGTGGGAGATGATGATCCAGACCAACTGATGAGTGCTGTTCAGCATGAAATGTGTATATTGGAGGTCATTTATCTTTTTCATACGTACGTAGACATATGTATCGGTTATACTAGATAGAGTAAACGACTGTGAGGAGCTTGAATGCCTGGGTGCAAATCCCCTTTAATTACATCTAGCTTAAGTATATATATATTCCTAAAATTCCTGTCTTTCACTGACGATAGCAAATAGCTTGAAATCATGATCTGAAAGTGGAATTAAAGTTAGAGATAGTGAATGCATGCTCTGATGTTTATGTAAACAAACGCTTGACGGTGTTTTTGATAGAACGCCATCTGTTGACATATATATATATATACACTATTTATTTCAATATTAAATATTTTTTAGTAATTATAAAATTTGTAGTTGATGTGATTAGTAAAATGACATAGCATTTTCAGATATTTTTTTTTAAAAAAAAAAAAACAACCAACAAGCAATAATACAAACAGAATTTTTACAGGAGGCAAATTCTACTGATAAAAAGCAGACATACCTGTAATTAATAAATTGAAATAATTTAATTTGGACGTAAAAAAAAAAAAAACTTATGTACACAAGATTCAATAAGATTAACACCAGAAGCAAAAACATTGGTTTACAGTAATATACTTTCTTTTTATTTCAGAGAATTATATATATCTTTTCCAGTTCATCCATTTAATTTAAGCTGTAACCTTATTTTGAAAATATTTAAGAAATGTATAAATTTTTTTAAACTCTTTTTGCCACTAATAAAAATATAGAACAATTTATAAAATTTCTAATAGACAATTTCCAGATATGCAATGGGAATATTAAAACAGAAAAAATATGATGTATGGTTCAAAGTATTGGAAAATATGGAAAAATGCAATTACATTAATTAATTATTAAAAATTATTTCCAAAAAAATCTACATGTCAAAAATAAATTATAATGTGAAAAAGAAATGGAATTTAAAATAAGATATATATAATACAAATAAAATGTCCATTAATTAAAATAATAAATATAATAGTAATTAACTATTACATACAGTCTTTCAATCTGCAGAAGTACTTGTGGTTAATTCCTTAACCCTCCTCAACTGCTGTTAAATTTAAAAAAAAAACAACAAGCAAATTTTATCAACTCAAATCTCATGAATCCTGAATTTTAACATTAGCAGTTTGTCTATTAATTATATTTATTTTATTTCTATTTATTAAAATTGCCTTTTTAATTTTTTTTTTATTATGGGTTTCTCTCTTCATGAAGAATCTTAACACTTTCAATATTAAACTTAAATTTATATTTACATGTCTTTTCATGATCCAAGAAAACTGAAGCAGTCATTAAATCATTATTAATTTTTTCACACATTTTACAAGCATATGAAAAATAAAAATAAAAATGATTTAATGACTGCTTCAGTTTTCTTGAATTATGAAAGGATATGTAAATATAAATGTAAGTTTGATATTGAAAGTGTTAAGATTCTTCATGAATAGAGAAACCATAATAAAACCAAAATTAAGAAGGCAATTTTCATAAATAGAAATAAAATGAATATAATTAATAGACAAGCTGTTAACATTACAATTCAGGATTCATGGGATTTGCGTTGATGACTTTTGCTTCCATTTTTTTTTTAATTTAATGGCAGTTGAAACAGGTTAAGGAATTAACTGAAAGTTCTTCTGCCGATTGAAAGACTGTATATAATAGTTAATTACCATTATTTTTATAGTTATTACAATAGTTTTTTAATTAATGAACATTTTATTTATATATAGACATATTTTGCAATTAATAGAAGATGAATGTTTGAATTGTAATATGTAATTGGTATCTTATTCTTACTAGTTCAGTTGTATTTTAGATGTTTCATATTTCAGTGAATAATTATAATAATCAGAGCAAAACTCTCCATACAATATTGCCACCTGTGCTAAAAACAGAGTAATCAATGGATGCCAGAAGGCTTGTGGATAAAATCCCTATCTAATGCCTACTCATCCAATATTCCCAGACTAGTTTCTGGCTTGTGGCCTCCGTCAGTGAGGAGCTTTGGATCTGAGAGCACTGCATCTAGATCTTAGGATCTAATGCAACTCTCTAGCAACCACCTTTTATCTCTACTTAACTACAAAACTATGAGAATGAAATTGAAAACACAAAAAATATTTTCAATCTAAGCTCAATAGCTTATATAGTCATATGGGTCAGAACTCAGTTCAGCACCCATACATTTTGGTGTCTTTGGCTCTTTTACAACCATAGTCACCACTATCCTATTAGGCAGGATTGGTGTTAAACCATTAAGCATCACATTTCCTATACTAGCACATTAATTGTTGATAAACAGAGCAAAACTCTCCATACAGTATTGTCACCTGTGCCAAAAACAGAGTAATCAATGGATACCAGAAGGCTTGTGCATAAAATCCCTATCTAATGCCTACTCATCCAATATCCTCAGACTAGTTTCTGGCATTAGATAAGGATTTTATGCATAAGCCTTCTGGCATCCATTGATTACTCTGTTTTTAGCACAGGTGACAATACTGTATGGAGAGTTTTGCTCTGTTTATCAACAATTAATGTGCTAGTATAGGAAATGTGATGCTTAATGGTTTAACACCAATCCTGCCTAATAGGATAGTGGTGGCTATGGTTGTAAAAGAGCCAAAGATACCAAAATGTATGGGTGCTGAACTGAGTTCTGACCCATATGACTATATAAGCTATTGAGCTTAGATTGAAAATATTTTTTGTGTTTTCAATTTCATTCTCATAGTTTTGTAGTTAAGTAGAGATAAAAGGTGGTTGCTAGAGGGTTGCATTAGTACCTAAGATCTAGATGCAGTGCTCTCAGATCCAAAGCTCCTCACTGACGAAGGCCACAAGCCAGAAACTAGTCTGGGGATATTGGATGAGTAGGCATTAGATAGGGATTTTATGCACAAGCCTTCTGGCATCCATTGATTACTCTGTTTTTAGCACAGGTGGCAATACTGTATGGAGAGTTTTGCTCTGTTTATCAACAATTAATGTGCTAGTATAGGAAATGTGATCATGTAATTATAATAATCATTAAATTATTTTTATACCTATAATTTTTATTATATATTTATCATTTATTTTCTTTAGTCCTTTGAAGAATTGTGGATAAACTTTTTTCTCATCTATTTAATCTATCATATTATAATTAGTTTTTAAGTGTGCATTCAAGATTAAAGAAAATTGTTATATATTTAAATTATAACTTATAGTAAGATAATAAAGTATGATATGGTATAAAATATTAAAGATCCCTTTCATAACTTGCCTGCGGTATATTATAGTTATTTCCTAGTTAGCCAGAGAGTATATGTTTGATTTCCTGTAAGTAAGGATGCAATATGTATAAATACACACATAACAGTAATTAATTATTATATACAATCTTTCAATCTGCGGAAGTACTTTTGGTTAATTCCTTAACTTGCCTCAACTACTGTTAAATTTTAAAAAAAATGGAAGTAAACATCATCAACTCAAACCCCATGAATCTCAAATTTTAATGTTAGCAGCTTGTCTATTAATTATATTCTTTCTATTTATTAAAATTGCTTTCTTAATTTTTCTTTTATTATTGTTTGTCTCTTCATGAAGAATCTTAACACTTTCAATATCAAATTAAATTTATATGTCTTTCATGATACAAGAAAACTGAAGCAGTCATTAAATCATTATTATTTTTATTTTTCACACATTTCTATAACAATTCATGCTGTTTTAATCTTTTTTCAATACTGCACCTCAATTCACCTATATATGATAACATACACCCACAAAAAATTTGATACACAACATTACTTTTCTGCTTGACAGATTTGACATTTTTAGAATTATTCACTAATTTATTAACATTATTTGTAACACAAAATGATACATTAAACACATTCTTATATATCCTTTAAAAATTTCACTAGAGCATTTGAAATATATGGAATAGATATCCATTTTTTATTATCTATCTTCAACTCCTTTAAATCATTATAAGTTATTTAAATTGGCAGTGTTGTTAAAAGTTGGCCTATGAGTCTGTCTGCTGTTGCAGAAGTTTGCAATTTTGTTGTCTCTACATATGAGAGTAGTATTTTAAATATGTGTTCTTCTAAAGATATTAAAATTTACAAAAGCTATATGGATGATGTTTTTGTTTGCGGAAATACTTATACTATAAATTTGTTTGTAGAGGAGTTAAATAATTTGAATGACTTAAAATGGACTATTGAAAAGGAACAGGGCAAAAGTATTAAGTATTTGGATTTCATTATTACAAGAGATATTTGTGTGTTGTTATAAATTAATAATCAAACCATTGCAAAAAGAAGATGTATAAATTGTAAATCAAAAGTATCAATTGTGCATAAGATGTTAAGTTTTATATCTTTTTTGTTTTGTAATGAAAAATTATGTTATAACCAGTGTGATAAATTAAAAAATGTTGAGACATTTGCCAAGGAATTGCTTGAAGTTGATTATAAGATGTAACAGATTAACAATACTTTACATCAATTTAAAAAGAGTTATAATGGTTTAAAAGAGTTGAAGATCGATAGTAAAAAATAGATATCTATTCCACATATTTCAAATGTTCAAGTGAAATTTTTTAAGGATATATATATATAAATGTGATTAAAGTTTCATTTTGTGTTACAAGTAATGATTTAACGACTGCTTCCATTCTTGAATCATGAAAGGACATGTAAATATATATTTAAGTTTGATATTGAAAGTGTTAAGATTCTTCATGAAGAGAGAAAACATAATAAAAGAAAAATTAAGGAGGCAATTTCAATTAATAGAAATAAAATGAATATAATTAATAGACAAACTGCTAATGTTAAAATTCGGGATTCATGGGATTTGAGTTGATGACATTTGCTTCCATTATGTTTTTTGAATTTAATGGCAGTTGAGGGTTAAGGAACTGAAAGTACTTCTGTGGATTGAAGAACTGTATATAATAGTTAATCACCATTATATTTATATTTATATACACATATGTAAAAATTGGTGGTGATTTTTATCTTTTTATGTAATAAATAGTGCATAAATATGCTTGTGTATTGACTAAGAAAAAAACATTAATTGTAAATATTATTTTAGCCAAATGCATTTTTGGTATGATGCATTATTATGATTGAATTGCATTAAATATGCATTAATTAAAATAATGTATCTATATTGTGTGTGATTTGAATTCAATACAGCTTAATGTTTAGGGGTTGTTTTCAAATTCTCCCATAAAGATATTTTAAAATAAATTAGAATAAACTGTTATATTTATTTATCTCTTGTTCACAGTAACAGTTCATAGACTTCTTGCGTCCTGCACTAGATTAAAGCATAATGGTTAGTTATATGGATGTACAAGTTATATTAGTGTTTGGACATCCAGATGATAATCTGGAATGGTGCAAAAGCATCACCTTTAATGTCCACATACGACATTTTATAATTTTATTAGTATTAGCAATTAAGTTTATAGTTGGTCAGTATATTAATAGTTGTGTGGCCAGAGCATTGATGATGATCAGCATATTTTAATATTATTTTTTATTGTAAATAATGAATTAGCACTTAGATATATGCACCCCAAATTTGTATTGCATTTCTGCCTTAAAGTTTGGCAGTATCTAGATAATTAGCCTGTGTATAGTCTTTTTCAAATCCAGTTACAGCTCTTTGTTGATTGTTGAAGATTAATGATCATTATTCTTTTAAAATGCTGGAGATGCAACTTATGGTTTTGTTCATGCTAACATTCTGTTTTGACTGTCATGCTCTTTATTCATTTTATATGTAATTTTATTTGATCATTATATTTGTGATTAGTGGTGATGATTACCCATCATCCCATGTCACCCCTTATTTTTTGTATCGTTACAATATTTAATGCTTTTTTATTTTGTCAATGCATATACTGTACTTACTTATGCATGATTTATAATAACTACATGTATATGTTATATGAACATACCCAAAATATAACAAGATGCTATATATGGAACAGTGTTCTGAACATCTTCCATTTTTTAACTTTTCAGTACCCAACTATATTAGAAGTCTGGAAAGTACAATTGTAATATTTATAAACTAAGTATAAAATTAATCTTTATCATAAAAATCTGATTATAAATCAATGGTCAATCAAGTATTAAAAACCTTCAATCTTATGGAGACCTGTTTCAAGGCTGTTGGCTACTCATTGCTTAAATACAGAGAAAAATTGGGATCTGTTAAGACAAATGCTATGAACCGATTTAAAAACTTAAATATAAAATGAATTATATCTATAAATATATGTATATAAGATTACACAAATGTAGTCTAATTTTAAAAATGATCAACCCTGTTTAATAATCATGCTATATCTATATATAATCATTATATTTCAGAAACTCCAAATAAATACGGATTAGTATAATCAGAATAGAAAAAGAACAGTGCAATGTACGGCTATTGAACCTTCATGAGAAAATAAATCTCATTAGGTCTAGTTATATGGTAAGATAAAACAGCTGTTAATTTCAGAATTTTGAATTTATGTTACTAATTTAATTTGAATAATTTTTAAAAGGTATTTATAATAGCTGGATAAGTTAGTGTTGAAGTTAAGATAAAAAATTATTTCTAATTTCCATTTGAACTGCTTTTTAAACAATGTACTACAAAATAAAATAAATATACTAAACTTTTTATTTTTTGTTAGTTTTTTTTTTCTCATGTGTCATAGCATCAGCCGGGAAGCGAACCTGCTAACCCGGGACAACTGCTTGCAAAGCAGCTGTCGTTGACCTCTCGACCACCAATGCTTGACCGTTTTTTTTTTTTTGTTACAATTTTGATCAATTTACACTTTGACTTAATGCAAAGGTGGGATTAGGGTATACAAAAGTTAAAAGTTCCTACATTGATTTTTAGATAATAACCGTTAAAAAATCTTTCAAAAATATAACTTTAGGGCTATCTAAACAGATAACCATGAGATAAATAATTTTAATTTTTATTACAAATTTAAAAAGTTTCTAGCATAATTTTTTTTAAAAAACTATCTTCTTCAGCAATACCTTAAATTTTCACTGAAAATAGATCTAGATTATGACCAAGCAATAACAAATAATCAATGTTAACTTTAACATAATTTATTCTAGCATCTTAAGTTTTTTTTAAAAAGGAGGTAGTCATGTGATGTTTCATCTTAAGTTTATTAATTTACATTATTAATAATCAAAATTAGTGATTAGGAAATGTTTTAAAATGTGGATTCATATTTATGTGAGAAAGAATTGGATTCAGGGTGGAAGTAGTTATCAACAGTCTTTAAAGCAAAACAATTTCTGCAGAAAATTGAGAAAGAATTTAAGGGTATGAACATGTTAATAACATATTTCATTTCATTATATATTTACGTGCGTTTATTTTTACTCTAATTTAATAAAACAAACTGAATTTGCTTTATTTTTAAAATTCAACTCGCACAGAGATGCAAAGCAAAAATGCAGAATGCGAATCGCCCACAGTTGGGTCTTATATAAGTATTTCATTTTATAGATATTTCCTAACAAAACTGAAAGGTTAAAATCCAAAGCTGTAGGATATAAATGTTATTATTCAAAGATTAAAGAACAAATTTGTAGAGAACGCTACATTTGATAATCCTATATAGTAGAAATTCAAAATGTAATGGTTAGACTTTTAGCTTGGTAACTGATAAGATATTTGATGTTAGCTAATCAGTAAATAACTTGAGTTATACTTCTATAAGTAGTCAGATGGTAATCTGAAAGTTAAAATTCAAACTTATATAACTAGGATATAAACATTATATTCAAAAATGGAAGGATCAAAGAAGAGAATTAGTCTTCATAAAATAGAATGTTTGGTAACTCTAAATAAAAGTTTGAAGATGAAATGATTAGTATATTAGCTTGTTAACTGCTAAAATATTGGATGTTAGTTGGCTAATAAATGATTTAATCTATACACCAATAAGTATTCAGATT
This sequence comes from Epiperipatus broadwayi, assembly GCA_028023455.1. Lineage (NCBI taxonomy): Eukaryota > Metazoa > Onychophora > Udeonychophora > Euonychophora > Peripatidae > Epiperipatus > Epiperipatus broadwayi. Next base: position 1,638,477 of record JAQFVV010000170.1, read on the forward strand.
AAGGCCAATTTTAAAACAAAAAATAAGACTGGTATTTTTAGAACTTAATAAGGATTTGTAAGTAGAATGAAAATGAGAGTTAATAATAGAAAATTTATTTATTTATTTTAAAAAGACAAATACAAAGAAAAATAATACAATATAGTATATGCCTTAAAAGTAATTTTCAAAAATAATGAATTAAGAAAAAGAATATCACTGCATCAAATTTGATATTGAAAGTCAACTATAGATATAATATACAAACAAATGCAAGAGAAACTGTTGTAAAGATTGGTTTTACTTCTGCAAATGGAACAGAAATTGAATTAGTGATAACTAAGAGTAATAAATAATTTTATATTCCTCCAAATGATTATAAGTTGTTCAACTAAATAAATTATGCTAAAATTAAATATGGTCAGCTAATAAGATTTGAAAAACAAAATGTATAACTAAACAGTTCCAATAAGAAAACTTTTTTTTTAAAATCAGATTATAAGTAAATGTGAATAATTTATTCACAATATAACAGATGTGTCATGGCTGCTATCTGTTTTTACATGGGTAAAGTATAAAATTTAAAATTCTGCTTTCTATTTTATAAAATAATTATTTTACATGTAGTCCCACGAAATTTTTAAAAAACATTGATTGTTGAGAGATTGATAGAAATTTTGAAAAATTTCATTAAGTTTCTCTGTTTTCTACTATCCTGGTTTAAACATATAAAAAACATTTCTATATGAGAATTAGTTCACCTTAAAGATCTAATCTCTAAGAGTCAATAAAGACACTATACAGACTAGCAATAAATATATAATTTACCACAGTTCTCCTAGTTACTGAGAGTCCGAATCTAAACACACACACACACATATATATATATATAAATTGGAGAAAAAACTAACAAATTTTTATTATCATAGTGTAAGATCAAGATACTACTTGTGTTCTATGAAGAATGGAATTTTATATTGTTCGAATGAAAACTTTATTACGTTTAATATTAATATCATTTACTTTCTTTATTACCTTTACAATGCTTTTTACAACCTACTATGATAGTTTCGATTGTCCCAGCAATTTAAAAGTTTGAATAGATAGCAGTTAAGATTTGAAAATATAAGTAGAAGTTCTGAAGATGATTGCTGGGGCAATCAAAACCGTCATAGTGGGCTGTAAAAAGCATTGTAAAAGTAATAACGAATGTAAATAATATTAATATCATATGGATATGGCAATGCAATAAGAAAGATAAAGTTGATTAGGTTTAGAGATTGCAAAACTTCATTTGGTTCCAAAAATATTTCTGTTATAGTTAAAACTTTGAGACATCATGAAAGGTTCAGATTATTAACAAATTCTAAAGACTACTTATTAAAATTCAGTAACAGTGATTAGACTAGGTACAATAAGATTAATACAGGTAATGTTACAATGCAAAGTGATTTTATATTCTTACAAGATTTTAATAACAGTTCAATGGGGAATATTTTGTAGGCTAAAATGGAAAGCAAAGGGATTAAAAATAAATGGATAATTTTATAGTTATCTAGAATTTTGTAAACGGCATGATAGCTTTAGAAAATAATGTTTCTCGATTGCAAAAAATGTTACAATAACTATCAAATAAAAATACGAACCACTACTACATTCACAGTAAATAATATTCATTAAGGCTATAGCCTCAAGCACATGCGTATAAAATGCGATAGTAGGGACCTCTACAGGTCTTAAAACCACAAGCTTACTCGTGCTTGAGGCTACAGTCTTAATAAATATTATTTACGTAATCAATGTGCGTTTAAATAAATTTATAATTCACAGTAAAGTAAAATCTTTTAAATATTAAATAAAGCTTTTATGTGGATTTGTTAGCTACGATTGAAAGAAATACTGAAAGTGCAAATGTAGAAACTAACTTTAGATTAATCAATGATTTATCATATCAAAATTAATAGAGCAACTTAAGAGCCTAATTGGAATTATTGTAAGCCTGCAGATCAGACTGGAAAATTCAAAATATTCCATTAGAATAAAATCAAGTTAAACAAAGGACCAAACTACCTTGCTTTTTTTCTTTGGAAAAAAAAAAAAGATTGTCAAAATATTGAAGTATACTGGACATTAATATTTCATAAAGCAGAAACAGTTTCTAGTCTCAAACTGCCTCTTATCCAAATGTTGCAAAATAATTTCTGGTTCTAAGTTACAGATCATATTGAGAATCAGAGAATTTTAATCCATTTAATCTGATAAGTTTAAATCAGTATAAATATGAGTAAGTCTAAAATGTAGTAACAATTAATCTTTTTTTGTGTTAAGATGACTTCCTAGATAATACTTATAAATAAAATATTACCAAAGTATAAATCATCCTGTTGTACTGTATAAATTCTACATTATTTTAAATTAGAAGTAATTAATTAGTGTTCCTAATTAATAAGCTTTCTAAAAAGATATTTTGATGTATTTTAATTTTTGAAAAAATATTCACATTTATGGTGAATTTTGCAAACTATAAAAATAAAGTATTGAATAGCATTCATAATAGAAACAATGGTGCTTTGCATTATCGGATGATTTTGTCTATTCAAAAAGTTAATAGAAAAAAATATTTACTTGAATTTCATTTTTGAAATTCAAAAGAAATTAGCTTAAAACATTGTTAAAGAAATAAAATATTTCTTAAAATTAATAAATTTATTGTTATTAAAATTCTACAAAAAATTTCTTCACTGGTATTGAGAAAATGTTTTGCTTGTTATCCAGTAGACATTGCTTCCACTTTGCTATAATGAACTTTGTACGACTTATTTTCTTAAAAATAAAGATTTTCAAATAAAATCTAATTGTAGTCACATAGAGTTTTGATTTAAAATAAGCATTTTATAAAAATATTGCATTAATAATCTTAAATTTGTAAACAAATTACTGAAAATTACAATTTTTGTTTTCCAAATGTTATTCGAGAAATTTTCCTACAGCCAAACAATCAAAACCCAGGAATTATCACTTCTATTGAGATCAAAATGGTGAAGGTTTTACTTCTTTCACATGCGAACTATATATTTTAATTTCTAAATGTTTACATTCTTTATTCATCAAATAATGTAATCCTTATAAACTTGATATAATCAAGAATTATGAAAAGGTAACAATTGAAGTTCAAAATTTTTATAATGCACTAAGCATATTTTCAGCAGATTACTGCCAAAATTATTGTGCTGTTTAAAGTTTAGCAGTTAGAACTGTGCCTATATATATGAACTCAAATAAAAATATAAACAATATACCAAAAGCATGGATAAGCTTCCTATACATTCCTAGAATTGAAAAATTTCTAAGGAATATATGTGCTAACATTTATAGAGTAAGCTTTAGATTGTTTCAATCACTAAACAATTCAAAAAACAAAATACCAGCTGAGCACACTTCTAAAGTCATCTATAAAACACATGCACAACACCTGTAATTCCGTATATTATAGTGAATTTCAAGTAAGTAGATCTGTGATAATTGCCCATTATACATACTAGTACAACAGGAAACAGAATAAGAAACAAATCAATCTTTCTCAGTCATGAGCTTACTATGGGCCACACTTTTACTTCCACCAATATGAGAACAATCTGTGCCAAAAGAGATGATGACAAAAAAAGAAAATATAAAGAGCCTTGGGCAATTGCAAAAGATCTATATTCTATCAATAAAGGATTCATGTGTTCTATTGTTAAAAAAATGGAACATTTAAATGTCACTTTACATATTAAGCCTGATGTACCACATATATAGGAATAGTTCTAACTGCTAAACTTTAACCAGCACTATGATTCTGAGAGTAATCTGCCAAAAGCATTTTTAATACATTATAAAACTTTTGAATTTCAATTGTTACTTTTCATAATATTTAATAAGAATATTTTTATTTTCTAAAGGTCCATACATGCTGACATCTTCAGCATTTTTTTTAAAAATAATTTTAAAATAATTTCTATAACAAAAAATGCATACAATAATCCCACATTATAAATAACTGCAAAATAAAAAAATAGTGATCACAGCACCATTGTGATATCAAAAACAAAAAAAGCAGCACTGCTGTTAATATGTGTGAAGAATTTAACTTATTTTAGCTAAATTATTTAATGTAAAATAGGTTGTTTTAGATATGTCTATTTTCTATTGTTTACAATAGCACTTGCAGGAACCTTGATTCCAACCTAGTTTCAGACAATAAAAGTATTTCATATATATATAATAATTAAATAATACATGAAAATTGTCTATACTAAATTTAATGTTATTAGAAAGGACTTGGAACTCAGACTTTCAAACTGACTCCATACATGTAAAAAAGATAAATGATCAATATATGTATTTTATGCTGAGCCAGCACTCATCAGTTGGTCCAGATCACCATCTCTCATATATATATATATATATTGTGCCCTTATCTATAGGTCATAATAAGGTAGAATGGTCAATTACTAAAAAATTTTAAATTTTAAGATATGTTTGTATGATATATTGATAATTGTATGATCGATTAGATCTTATAGTACAATTTAAGGCTGAAAATACCTGGTATATAAAAGTGTAATGAATTATTTTAAAAAAACAGTTAAATAAAGCTTAATTATATCCTTGCTTATGGTTGTAAAAGCTGGCCATATAAAATAATACAGCTATAAATAGTTAAAAGTATATTAACAATCCAATTGTAATATTTTAAAACTAATAAATTAAATAAACGCTATATGTAATGTTATAATTATAATTAATATTCAAATTTAATCTAATATATTTTAAGATAAACTTTAGGATGGTGAGAATTATATTTAGTTCTACAAGTTTAAATTATTTTCCAAATTTTTTATAAAATATATCAGTTTTGGTAATTTAGACCGAGACGTAAATTAAAAAATCATCTGATAAAGTTAGTAATCATGTGACTGTATATTATATACCTTCACACACACGCTTGTTAGAATATAATAATAAAGTTTGTGAATTATGGAACTAAATGTAATTGCTGTCTATCGCTGAAATGAATGTTGAAATATTAAATAGTTGTTTTGAATGTTTAAATGATGTAATATTTAAGTAGTGTTTAAAAGTTGAATACAGTTAATAAAAAAAAATTAAATATTTTATTTAAATAAAAACAAGATAAATTAATTATTAATATTAAAATAGGTATTAAATATTGTTTTAATAATTGTTTTAAAGTTTAAATAATTTTGATAAAACTGTAATTGAGTTTAAAAATACTATTCTAAATAATATTTAAGACATGACGTCAGAAATTCTTTATTTTAAAAGGTTTAATCTATTATAAAACTAAAATGTGTAAATTTGTTTGCGCTAAAAAAGTCATTAACCAATCAACGGAGGTAATTTAGCAGACGGAAAATAGGAATTAGACGAAGCAGGAGAAAGTAATGTGTAAGTGAAGGAGGGAGTAACATATTTTTTAGCTGGATAAGATCGTAAGCTAGAAAAGTAATATAATTTTAAAATTTTATTTTAAAAGTTTTTTAAAATATAATATTTTGAACTGCCTTTACATGGAGGGCTAATTTTTAAAAGTTTTCTTACCAGGATATTTTATTCAAGTTTAGCCAAAACCTTGCAGTAAAAATGGAAGTACTACAGAAAAAAATACCTAAAAATATTGCTAAAGGAAAAATATTTGTAAAATGCCTCGATACAGCTTTATATATGCTCAACCAGAAACTTATAATTGTAACTCAGAGGAATATAATTTGGACGTTATACGGAAAACTTAAAAGAGAAGTTATTTGCCGTCAGGAAAAATTATGACGCACAAATTTATAAGGCTACTCTGAAGTTTTTTTTTATTCTTCTCTATGGAAAAATTAAGATGCGTATATTATAAAGAAAAAATTATGTAAAAGTTATAACAGAGAAAGAATGTTTATCTTTTTAAAGGAAACATTATAAAGTATATAGTACCAGAATTTTAAAAGAAGGTAAAAAAATTACCGAATAATGATATGAAAGAGTCTTTTTTTTGTGTGTGTGAAAAAAAGAATAGAAAAACTTTCTCTAAGAGGAATTAAAAAATATTATAAAGTGGTCATTGGAGGAATGCTTGATTTGGAAAATATAAATCTAAATTACTTAATGAAAATGGATCCATGGAGACAGAAAAATTCACTGAATATTTAAATAAAAGTACCTAGAAGATGCATCATAAAAGTTGCGTGGTGAAAATATTAGCAGAAAATATTAGAGGAGAATATGTAGACGTTTTCTTTACGGGATTAATTGATATCATAATTAATAATTGTATTAAATATTATAAAAAACCAAGGATTGTCATCTATGAATATTTATTAAACAGAGCAATAATTATTTTGCCTTAAAATTGAACAAGCAGGGAGAAGAACATTAAGAGACTGAAGAAGAAATAATAAACATTTTTTTTTTTAGCTTTAATATGAACGGTTTTCAAGGAAATTTGATAAAGAAGTACAGTAAATATAGTTTAAATATTTTTTACTAATTTATTTTAGAATATAAAATGTTATGTGAGATTAGGGAAAACATATAAACATAAATTTAGTAATATTAAAATTTAAATATAATAGCTTGATAAAATTATAAAAATATTGTTTAAAAATAAAGTGTATGGATGTGAATCTTATATCTACAAGGATAAAATGGATGGTGAAGCCTACGGAACGCGATCGAGAAGATAAAGGTCGTTTTGGTAATTTTAATAGTTGTTTATAATGCATAATGTATTTTTTTTAGATCATCTATTGACCTAAGAATGAAGTGTGAAAGTTTAAATTATATGTACACATTTTATACAACATTTTTAACATATAATGAGATAGGAGTAATTCGGAATATGCATGCAATAATTTATTTAAAGTATATTAATAATATAATTTAACAGAACAATTGTGTGATTCTTTTGAACTTTCATGTGATAAAGTATTCAGATATTCAAATAGTTTGTATATGATTAAATATACGGAGGAAAGTAGTAAGCAAGCTGTCTTATAGAACAGTGGAATAGTTTTAAAATAAATGAATTTTATTATTGTTAGTAATGCAGATATGTATTTGTCGATGTACAGTATAGAAAAATCTTGAGAAATAAGATCGGATAGTGACTTGGAAGTACTAGTGGAGAGGAAACCAAGATGATGTTTTTTTTTAAGAAATAGGAAAAATAAAGGATTTGGATCATATTTAGTTTTGTGTGATTTCAGTATAGTTAACTAAGCCCTATGACTGAACACATATGGTTTGGACAGTGTTTTGCATATCTTTAAACTTTTTGATGTTATAATAAAGCTGAAGAAATAGCTTTAACATCGCTCCTATAATAGAGGTGGGTAGACAGGTAAAGGTCACTCCTCTATAGTGTCTTTTAATTCACTGTGCCATGATTGTCAAGATATATGACGAGTAATATTCTAGTTGTATTTTGATCCTATGCAACTATCTTCGCTATCCTTATTTTATGAATCTGCATCGGTCAGAAAGATATTTTCAAAGAAATAATGAATAAAATAGAACTGAAGGTATGTTATCGTTTATGTAAGAATAGTTTATTTGCTGGAATGTATAGAATTGTGTAATTTTAAAATTGAAAGTCCAAAATATCATAAAGAGAGAAAGAATCATATAATACATTGTAAAGTTAATTCAGAAATGAATATAAGATTTTGAAAAGAAATCTAAACCAAGTATTTTAAAAGTGATAATAAAATTTGAATGAATTTTTTTTTAATAATATTTAGAAAATAAGTATTGCATATTTATTAAGAAAATAGTTCAATAAGGTATAACAAACATATACTTGTGCATGGTATATTAATAGTTGTAATTATATCATCCGAAGTAAGGCTTGAATGAGAATATTAGGATTAATAAACATCGGATAATGAACAATAAAAACCTAATACCGAATGTAGAACAATGTTTTGACTTTGTAAGATTCCATACAACCAATATAAAACTAAAATTTGTTATTTTGTAGAATTTTACTACGAATGTAAATTTTGTAAAAAATATAATTTTAATAATATTAGGGATGAAAAGTGTTTGTGATAATCATATAAGAAATGTATTTTGTAATAAGCTAACCATAATAATAAATCAAGTAATAATACTGTATTTTCTTAAGTGTTTAAAAATAAGATTTAACTAGGAAAAGTAAATAATATTTTGATTTCATTTTATAAACTAATAAACTAAGTTGAGATATGAAAGTAAGGGATATCCAATGTATATAGTGTAAAATATTGTTAATTTATTTATGTTGTTAATAAACTTTGTTTTAAATTTGTTCTAAAGTTTTTGTGTCCGAGTTGTTATTTCTCCACATGGATGCATGAAATCACGATACATTTATAATTGAAACAGACATATAGGTTTTGCACAAAAGGTAAACATAAAAGTGTTATAATAATTTTGAGAATTTATTGGTATGTTAAAATTAAAAGATCATAATTTTATATTATTTATTGGTCATAAGTCGGTTGCCACAATATTACATTAAATTATATGCTAATGTTGCCACACGTATTCTGTTGTCAGATTATTAAAATACTACCACGTACATATTTATTTATTTTATTTAGGAAGAAATAAGATTATATTATATTATTATTGTTATTATTATTTTATTATTGTTAGTTGCTGTGTAGTAGATTATGACATAAAATTCCCTTTTCATATTTTACTACCATAATTTTAAATCAGTTAGAATACAATTTATGAACCTGAGATTTTATTTATTTTGCTTCATTTTATTTAATTGAGCTAGATTCTTGTTATAAAGAAGATTAAGATATGATTATTATTTTAATCGTAGTGAATAGAGCTCAGAAAGTCGTAAGAATACTATGAGTTAGTTATTTGGTATAGTAAAAAGGGGGAATAGTGTTCTTATGCCATTGAGGTAGTATCGTGTGGATAATGTCTCAATGTAGTCTATCTCGTTCCCCGTATTGTCACTCCATGTCTCATGAAAATAGTAAATATTTGTTAATTCATTTTAAAATTGAACCGTATTTGTATTTTAAAAATTAGAGCTAGTAATCATTTTAATTAATGCTGAATATTTCAATTATTTATTTGTTAACTGAGCTAGAACCCGTAATATTCGTATTAAACAATATATTTTTGGGGTGAGAACGCGCGGGGGGAGGTTAGAATATATATATATCATAACCAATGCTCAGTTTATATTAAGATACCAAATCTTCAAACTATAATGGACAAGCTTCAATCTTCTCTATCCTCCAACTCTTCGGTTACCCATATCAATGAAAGTCCTTGTTGATGGCAATATTATTGTCATATCCATGTTGAATTGAAGTCACTCTGGCCTCTTACATGTGGGACCTTAATATGTCCACTTAAATATACAGAAGAGGGATGAGCAGAATACAGGCTGAATATGTAATTTAAATACATGTATATTGTCTATACTAACTAAACTTTAGAAAGAACTTGAACTCACACCCTCAAGCTCCTTGTAGCTATCCACTCCATTTTATACAACTGATAAACATTGTCTTTCCTGAAGGTTTGTGATGATGGTGTTTTAGTTGTATTTATATATTGGACTATTTCCATCATCTAATATGAGTATTGAATGTCTTTAGAAAAAATAACTTTATTTAAATATTCCAAATACATTCAACTGTTAGCAATAGGGCACATGTTAGTATATGCTTTGAGAAGTATTATTCTCCCTTCTTGCTTTGAGAAATATTATTCTCCCCTCTTCTTCAGGTGTTAATTTTTTTTGAGAAGTATTATTTCTCCCCTCTTCTTCTGGTGTTAATTTTCTCTAAAGACATTTAATAATCATATTAGATGATGGAAATAGTTCAATATATAAATACAACTGATACACATGAAGCCATACATGTGAAAAAGGTAAATGATATGTAATATACACATTTCATGCTGAAATCAGCACTCATTAGTTGGTCCAGATCATCATCTCCTACACAAATATACAATCATTGTTCAGTTTATATTAAGATAGCAAATCTTCAAACTTTAATGGACAAGTTTCAATCTTCTTCACCCTTCAATTTTTCAGTCATCCCTACATATCATTGAAAATCCAAGAATGGAATGCTCAAAGCCCTTGTTGATGCCAATATTACCATAGCTGTGTTGACTTTAGGACCTTAATGTGTGGATGATCTGGATCGACTGGTGAGTGCTGGCTCAGCATGAAATATGGATATTGTAAATGATTTATCTTTTTTACATGTATGGGGCCCATGAATATCAGTTGTTTAAGATGGTGTGGATAGATGCAGAGAGTTTACAAATCTGAGTTCCAAGTTCCTTCTAATTAGCATAGACAATATACATGTATTTAAATATTGTATATTCAGCTTGTATTCTGTCCATCCCCCTTTTGTATATTTAAATGGACATATTAAGATCACATATGTGAGGATCCAGAGTGACTTAAAGTCATCATGGATTTGACAATAATATTGGCATCATAAAGGGCTTTGAGCATTCCATCCCCATATTTTCAATGATATGTAGGATGACTGAAGAGTTGAAGGGTGGAGAAGATTGAAGCTTGTCCACTACAGTTCGAAGATTTGCTATCTTAATATAAATTGAGCATTGATTGTGTATATATGTGTGGGAGATGGTGATCTGAACAAACTGATGAGTGCTGGTTCATTATGAAATACATATATTGGAGATTACCTTTTTCACATGTATGGGAGCATGTGTTTCAGTTGCAGGGAGTTTGAAAATCTGAGTTCAAGTCTTTTCTTTATATATGTGTCTGTGCAGAAACATCGGGAATTCGAATGTTTACCATAGGATTATTTGGATGGCACACTTTAAAGTTGTACTTCACTTTCTTTTATACATTTAATAATTAGTTTATAGTAATTTTAACACTTGAAATATTGTTTTTTTTTTTATGATATGCCCTAAATTTGTCATTGGCTAGATGAGAATTAACTTAGATTTTATAATATACCTTTTTTAATTCCAGACACAAAAAATGACTGATGACTCTTGCTGGTAATGTTATTTATAATAATTATAATCACTTATATTTACTAAAATCGCTAAGTTTTTGCTCATATTCATTGACTGTGATGTTTGGGATGAAAAAGAGCATCCATGTATTCAATGTTTTTCTTCCTCATGTGTCATAGCATCAGCCGGGAAGCGAACCCGCTAACCCGGGACAACAATTGTAAAGCAGCTGTCGCTGACCTCTCGACCACCAATGCTTGACATGTATCCGATGTTTTCTCCTACTTTTTGTACCATTATACTAGTTATTTTTATATACATATATAGATTAATAAAAATTGAGATTTAGTTTTGTATATAAAGAAAGAAAAAATGTTCATATAATTAGATAATAAAGAAATATAAAATTAAATCTGGACCAAGAACAATATATTTAAGTAAGGCTGTAAGCAACAAATAATTGAACATGTAATTAGTGATGAGTGCAAAGGAATTAATGCTAGATGAAGATTGATATAAATAATAATGTCAATTTAAGTAAAGTACTTTTATTTCCTCTAACATAAAACAAAGTAAATTAATTAAATTACTAACAGTTAGTGCATATACTAACCTGTTTGCTGTGATATTATTAACATTTGTTTGCTGTGATATTACTAACAGTTGGTGCATATACTAACCTGTTTGCTGTGATATTACTAACAGTTGAATGCATTTGGAATATTTAACTAAAAATTAAACTTTTCTAAAGACATTCAACACACATATTAGATGATGGAAATAGTCCAATATAAAAATACAGCTAGAACACCATCATCACAAACCTTCAGAAAAACACTAAGTATTCGGTATGGACCCGATACTATATTAAACTTTAGACATTATGAAAAACTATGTCTAAAGCTGGCCAAAGTAGAAAATCATTTAACTTTCCTATGTAAATGTAAATCGGAAGGGATAATTCCTAAAGGTTTGCAACTAAAACCTCCAATTCACTCTCAGAGAGCTGAGAAAATTACTCAGAGAGCAAGTGAAGCTCTGTTAAGAGAAAGAATAAATGCTCAAAGGTTTTCTAAGTATCAAACAATGCATTCAATTAATAATGTAGAATGTCTTCTAAAAAATAAACTTACTGACGATGACTACATGAGAGTTTTTCAAGCAGTAAGAAAATCATATTCTATATTACATGGAAAAATAAAAGAATGTCAAAAGAAGAAACTTGCTAACCTACATGGGCATATCAAAAATCATAATGTACCAAGCAATGTAACAGCTTCATCTGTTAAAAATCTAAGTTCTAAACATCTAACAGATACTGAAATTTCTGTTCTTGAAAGAGGATTAAACTTTGCTGTAACACCATCTAATATCCCCTTATTAGATATAATGGCAGCCACTGAGGAAGTCACTCAAAAATTGCCTTTAGAAGAAGCAGCAGAATTACACTGGAGAATAAAAAGAACACTTGACAAGCAACAAAAATTGCAGTCAAACATATCCTATGGGGAGAGGAAAGCAATTAAATCTCTCAAAGCAGATAAATCTATAATTATTCTCCCTGCTGACAAAGGCAATGCAACAGTTGTAATGGATACAACTGATTATGACAACAAAATACAAGAACTCCTCACAGCAGGCCAATATAGAAAAGTGGCAAAAGATCCGATACCAAGTACGGAAACAAAATTACAAGCATTACTCAGAAAGCATCGCAAGTACTTCACTGATTCAGAAAAGAGTAAAATAACATCATATTTCAGCAAAATTCCTCATCTTTATGGTCTACCTAAAATCCATAAGGATCATGTTCCATTACGACCTATTGTTAGTTCTAGAGATTCACCTTGCCAGAATTTGGCAAGATTTCTTCTCAAAGTTCTAAGTCCTTTGGCATACAAGACCCAATCATTTGTCAGGGATTCTAGACACTTTGTAGAATTAATCAAGAACATGAAAATTGAAAGAACTGACTTACTGGTAAGCTTTGATGTGGAAAGTTTATTCACAAATGTACCATGTGAAGAAGCATTGTCTATTGTAAGAAAAAGGTTAAATGATGATAATAGTTTACAAACCAGAACAGCTCTTCCTATTGATAGCATAATGGAACTATTAACTTTCTGTATAAAAACAACCTACTTTCAATATAACACAGAGTTCTTCCAACAAAATCAAGGAATGGCTATGGGCTCACCATTGTCTCCCCTGATTAGCAATATTTATATGGAAGAACTTGAAACCACAGCCATAAAAACTACTCCTTATCCACCTAAAGTTTGGCTTCGCTATGTGGATGATACATTTGTTGTATGGCCACATGGTGAAGCATTGCTACAAACTTTCTGGACACACATCAACAACATATCCCCTTCAATTAAATTTACAATAGAACCAGAACAAGAACAAAAATTGGCATTCTTAGATGTTCTTGTGACAAGACTCCCTCATGGCAAAATCAAAACTACAGTTTACCGAAAACCTACACATACAGGAAAATACCTAGCCTATACATCTAATCACACCAGAAACACAAAACATGGAGTTATACTATCACTGTGGAACAGAGCAAAAGAAGTTTGTTCAGAAACTGGTGATTTGGAAAAAGAAAAGATCTATATAGAACAAACTCTTAAGAAAAATGGTTATCCATCAGCTGTTATTAAGAAAACATTCCGATAGACAACAAAAAGAACCATCAAGAGAAAAGACAATTATTGGTACTGTAGTGTATCCATACATTCCAAAAATAGCAGACAAATTAAGGAAAATCTGCAATCAGTATAACATCAGAACAGCTTTTCAGAGCCATACCACACTACGAGGAATTCTAACATCTACAAAGCCTAAACTTGAAATGCTGCAAAGAAAAAACTGCATCTATGAAATACCATGTGAATGTGGAAGAACATATATTGGTGAGACCAGCCATCCCATTCAAAAGCGCTTGCAAGAACATAAACTGATGATTAGAAGAGAGAAAACAGATGTGTCTAAGGTAGCAGACCATGTATGGACCAATGAACATACGTTCAATTGGGAAAATACAAAAATATTGGATAAAGAAGAAAAGGTACAAAGAAGAAAATTTAAAGAAGCTGCTCACATGACAATGGCAAAAAATCCCATAAGCCAACCTAGTGTGACTATACATAATGTATGGAAATCACTAATCAACTTTGCTCTGAGGAAAAAGTGGAGAAATCAGGAGGAACCTCATAGATAAGTATATGAAATTACTACATACTGTTGCCTTTGGCAGGATGGCTCAGTTGGTTAGAGCGTTACCTTAAATTTCAATAATCAAGAATCTAAGGACCCAGGTTCGAATCCCATGCTAGTACTGTCACTGGTCAGGCCAGCAACACCTGAAGAAGAGGGGAGAAAAATACCTCTCGAAACGTTGTGCATATACTAACCTGTTTGCTGTGATATTACTAACAGTTAGTGCATATACTAACCTGTTTGCTGTGATATTATTAACATTTGTTTGCTGTGATATTACTAACAGTTGGTGCATATACTAACCTGTTTGCTGTGATATTACTAACAGTTGAATGCATTTGGAATATTTAACTAAAAATTAAACTTTTCTAAAGACATTCAACACACATATTAGATGATGGAAATAGTCCAATATAAAAATACAGCTAGAACACCATCATCACAAACCTTCAGAAAAACACTAAATTAATTAAATGTCTCCAGAAGTTTAGAGCAAAATTGTGATAATGGATCATTAATTAAGATTACAGAACAGTAAGTGGATTTCACTTGGGTTTTAAAAAGTCTTAGAGAGAAAATGAAACACTACGTTCTCGATAGTCTGGTCCTTAAAAATGCACATGCAGTACATGCTATTAGATCAGACCAATCTTTATTTTTATCTTTGTAAGCTTTAGTTTCTTTTTATATCTTTGTAATTAATATATCTTTGCATGAATCATTTTTAATTATTTGTGTGATTGTAAATAAATTGTTGATTGTTATTGATATCGGGATTGTCCAAGTGTTGACTGGGTTTTAATGAATTGTGTATATTTACATAAGAATCCTCAGATTGCAAAGTGTTATTTCTCACTTAGCATATGTTATAATGCTATGTCCATACATTAAAATTAATGCATTACGGTACAAATACAGAAACAGATGTACTCAATTGTTCCCTATAGAAGTCAAGGCGTTGATATTAGGCTGTTGGAAACATATGGGAAATGAATTAGAACCATCAGAGCAATTATATACTCATTTGGAATCTTATTTCAGCTATTTCTTAAAACAGGCCAAATTTTCCATCCATTGATTACTCTGGCTTGCAGTGAGTGGCACTACTGTATGGAGAGTTTTGCCTGTTTTAATAACAGTTATTAGCAACCATAAGAAATGGTGATTATGTTATATCTATTTCTTTTCTCAAGAAATTTAATGCGAATATACTTTCTATTATCAAAAATTTATATGTTTTGTAATATTCATTTAAAAAAGCATGAGCTGTTAATTTTCATATAATTTTCCAACTATAAAGCTTAGATCTTTCTTGTTTTCTGCATTACAATCTAAATATCCTAGTAATATAATTTACAATATGCTATTCCTTAAAAGCACATTTTACCTAGCAATTCCTGTAATTTTGTAAGCTATATTTCTCACAATCATTTAAAACTTAGATGCAAATTTTAGTGGCAATTTAACTAATATCTTATTTGTATTGTCAGAAACATCTAGCAACAAGTTAATTGATTTTTTCATCAAACTTTATTGCTTAACACATCAAAGAAATTTCTATAGAGGGCATAGGAAAATAGCTTGAGCATTATTACATATTTGTGGACTATTCAATTAAGTCATAATAAATTTAAATATTTACTTAAAAAATTAAGATTGGTTAAAGATTCTGCATTGTGGAAACATTAATTGATGCAAAGGCTTTTCCTTCAAGAAAATAAAAACTGTTTTTGATTTGGACTTAATCTATACCTTTATCTCATCTTCATTTTTATTTCTTCTAAAACTATAGAGTACATTCAAGTAATGATGTGTTTAGACTTAATGGAAAATATTGAAAATGTGGTAAATCTTAAAAATAATTGTGCTTCATGCCCATTACCTGCAAACTACTTTATGAAGGTGTGAACATTCTTTTGACAATGTATTCTCTCAAAAGCCTGGATTTTTCAGTATCTATAGTAATCTGCCAATGTTTCCATGGCTTTGATTGTGTTCAACAAGAATAATTACAACAAACAAACAAGAAGATTGTTGGGTAAATTGAAACAAATATCCATATATAATAAATCAGAAATTAAACACATCGTAAATAATATCTCATAGAACTGGATATAAAAATTCTGATAACTGTCTTGGATTTGCATATTCATTAGCACAGGTTATGGATGATTAACTTGGATTCACAGAATACCTTTCAATAACCAAATGCAATCAGAAACATATCAAATATTTTGCCTTATTCTCAATAATATTGAAATCTACTAAAAACTTAATCAATCTCCAATCATTATTATGACCTCACCAACAATAAATTTCAGCATAGCATTCAATTTTTTTTTTTAAAATATTTTAAACTTTGGAAATTATATGAATGCTTAATTCCCTCTTTAATCTGAAAATTGTACTATTTCTGCATTTTTTTTCATGATCTAATAGTAATCTACATATATATTTTGAAAGCTTTCCAAAAGTAAACTACTCTGGTGATTAATTAACATGAGATGTTTTTACAAAACTCAGTCATTCAATGAAACAAAAGGAGTCTTATAATGACTGTCAACTTCTTTTATTCATAAATTTTTAGCCAGCAGTTTCTTCAGCACGGATACTCTTGAGAATGAGTTTTAATTTATACCCTAATTATATTTTATTACCCTAATCATGTGGTATTTGCTATTTTTATTAATTTTATTGAAATCCTTGGAAGCTTACCATTTGTTAGTTCTCTATCCTTCATACAAATTTTTGCTCGAGTAGATTGTATGGTAGACCAGATCTTATTGTAAGATAATCCTGCTGACAGAACTGATTCTTCATTGCCTTCTGATGATGCAGCATGTCCTTGTATTCACCAAATTCTTACTAACATTCCATTACTAAATTTGTCAATCCCAAGGATGGATATACTACCAATAAAATAACATCCAATTCTTGTTTAATGATCATGCATTGATGTCTCTTTTTCCTCAAGCCTTCTTGCTTGGTTGTTCATATTTAGTGTTGAGGAACTCTGCAACCTATTTATAAATTTGATGGTCCAATGCCATCATTATTTATTCAATGTTCTGAAGTAAATTATATTTTGCTATTCTAATTATTTATTCTTCTAAAAGTGAATAATTTTTATTTTTTAACATGGATAATAGAAAAAGTGAGTATTCAATTTCTATACTGACCTGATACTTTATGCCTTCCTAATTTTAAAAGTTGTTAAACACTGATTTCTTGTAATTCCTATACATATGTGATTTGTTAAACAAGTAGTTTCATCAATTCTTGAAACCTGCATGAAAATAGTTGCTATTTGGCAATATTTTTTTTTCATCAAGATTCTCTACAGAAAAAATTCCTCCAGACTAAAAAAATACTCTATTGGAGTCTCATTGATATCTTGAAGCATTTTCATTCAGGTAAATCTAATAATTGGTTTTTGATTTCTGTAGATTTTGCCCATGTTTTTTTCACCTAACTCTTGTTCCCATCTGTTTTTCTATTTAATCCTTTGCTTTGGTATAACCTATAATTATTCCCTCTAATTTTTTACTTTTTCATTGCCCAAATTAGTACTGTATCTTCCCTTTAACTTCACTATTCTATTTTCAAAGTACTTCTTTTTATCATCCTATTCATGAGTGTCTGTTTCATTACTTGTATTCCTCTTCTACACTTGTTTTATTTTTTAAAGTTTAGTTTGATTCTTTCACAATCATTTTTAGATTCTTCAATTTTCTTTTTTTGTCATCAGTACCTTATTTAATTTGCTGCTATAGTTTCTTTATTCCCTTCAACTGTTATTTTATCTTCATTTTTTAGTTTCCCTAATACTACCTTGATATTCTTTTATAGTTCTATTTTTAAAAAATCTATTTTCAATTCACTCCACTACATTCTTTATATCATGTTCCATTTTGTACCTATTTCTTGATTTTTTTGAGGCATTGATTTTCTTTAATATTTTCTTTATCTTATATTAGCTTTCTGTTTATTGCTTTACATTTTCTTGAACTTCAACTTGTGATTGCCTTTATTTTTCTGCTTACTATTTTCCATTGTCTTAGTGATACTTTCTTTTATCTGTTCTACAATTGTCTCTTTTTCTTGCCTATTTTTTTATTATTATAGTTTATATTTGGTTGAGCTTTTCTTATCATACTTTCTTTCCTTATATTAATATTTCTTCCAATTTCTTATCACTTTATCATTTACTTTCATTTTATTTATAATTTGTCTTTTTAATTTCTTTCATTAATATTTGGTAGGATTGGGTAATAGTCATCTCCTTATATGATCTTTTCCCTTCTAATGTATGGAATTCTCAAAATTTTTGATTTTCCTCTTGCATACATACTTTGCTATTCTTTATTAACTTAATTGCCTAACTTGACAAACTATTCTAATTCCCTTTTGATAACTGTTACTATTTTTTACTTTATTACTTCATTTTAAAATCAATTTATTTTCTACCTTCATTGTAACATTTCCTACTTCTATCATATCAGAATTAATTTTATATCCTTTCTTTTATTAATGCTGCATTAGTTATTCTTTCAATTAAATCTCTATATATTAAGATCTGCTATGATCATATATTTGATAATTTCTTTGATAGTCAAAATTATTGTTTCACTGTTCCATTCAACTATTTACATATTTCAGTATAAAGTATTTGCATTTTTTCCCCTCAAAGTTCAGATAAAAAGGTATAAATTAATAAACATAAACTAATTAATTGCTGCCTTTGTACAATAGAGCTAAACAAAAGAATGAATACAGATTGATCTTCCTGGATCATGAATGCACCACAGGTTGCACCTTTTCTCCATCAAGTGTTAAAACAATATCCTTGGAAAGAGACGATAGGAAAAGAAAGTACCAAGAGGCTTGGGCAATTGCAAAAGATCCACATTCCATCAACAAAAAGGATTCATGGGCTCCATTGTCTGAAAAATGGAATATCTAATTGCCTTATTTGCATATTGTGCCTCATTTACATATATTACATCATATCGATTATATAGGCTTATCTGTACTGCATACCTTTATTAAGCACTGATTCTGGAAGTGTTTTGCCAAAAACTGACTCAGTGCAATTAATTAGTTTATATTTATACCTTTTTATCTGAACTGAAAAACAATGAGTACTTTAGAATTACATATTTTCATGAAAAGAGTTAATAAGTTGGGATTTATTGCCATTTAATTGGTCAATCTCACATATTGATACTATCTGGCCTTCTTAGTGGGCCATCATTTTATGTAGTGTCTAAAACAGAGTTTAGAGAGATCATTGGCTTATTTAAGCTCTAAGATAGACTGACAAATTATTTAAAGATAGAGGTGAGTTATGCAAGAATGGATGGTTAAATAATCATTATAAAGTACTTATTAAATTAAAGTCACTGCTTAACTACTCTATCTTGTAAAATAAGTTTTAGTTAGGGCTTAAGAAAGCTCACTTCATTAATTGGTTTCACAAATCAATCCATCTTTGGCTTTCCATCACAACTCTGGATTTTCTGAATTTATCAGTCAAAACACGAGACAGTAGAGACTATATTAATCATAGTCTGCAGCTATGAATTTGCTCTTAATTGAAAGGAATCTCTTAAAGAAAATAAGGTCAAACAATTGTCTAATATTAACCAGAACATTGGATTTTGTGAAATTAGAAAAAAAGATGAAGAGATAATTGATTTAAAAAGTGGACATATATTTTACTGAAAAGATGCAAATAATAGAAGCATAAATGAAGTGGATTAATTATGAATAAAAAAGGAAGAACAGTATTGTGGAGATTGATGGTATATCAGATAAATTGACAAAATTAATTATTCAAATTATTGGAAGTTATTAATGCAAATAATTTATGTTTATATTCTCATTGTGAAAAAAAGAGTATTTTTATATGGATGTACAAAATGCTTTTGGTCATTTCAAACAATATTCTAAAATTAACATTGGAGTTTTTAATGCTAGAATTGTTAAATGATTGAAAATGCTATAAATTTGGTAATGGTGATAGAAATGAAAGAGAAAACAGTCATGGAGTTCTTAGAAAAATTATATTTATAAACTTTTTTTTAAACAAATGCTAGACAGAATTGAATGTGAAGCATCCAAATGAAGACATATCAGAATTAGATTATATTTTAACAGAAAATATATATTTCAGGACTGTAATGTCTTAATGGATTCAGCATAGGAAATGATCAGCATATTAAAATAACAGATTTTGAAAATGGGTCAAACTTGAATGAAATCAAAAACACCTAAGAACTGCAAAAAATGTAACTGGTACAAAAAAGTGACAATTTATCAATTTTTTTTACTGAGACAAGATAATATAAAGAAAAGAAGAAATAATTTTTTTTAAAAAAATAATCCTTTAGAAAGAATTGATTATTTAGATTTTTGCAAAATGATATAAAAAAAAATTAATAATATAAGAAAATATAAATGCAATTGATTCACTGGACATTAAACACTTTTTAGCAAAAACCTTTTATTATACATATATGCATATACAATTTTATGTTTCGACTGTCCTGCAGTCTTCTTCAGACCAAAGGAAGTGGTGAATTTGGTAACATTTCATAAAAAAAAATATAATTATGAATTCACAAGGAAAATTTAGAAGGGAATAAAAATTTCAAAAGTGTAAAAACAACATATCAATATTGAAAGGAAATTATTTCTATAATAAGAAAAGATGTAATTATTATTAAAAACAACGATGATATTATGTAAAGTGTTGAAGAGTTATACAAAGAATTATATATAAATAAAGAACAAGAAAATAATATATCCCTACTGTTATTACATCCTTTGAATTGACCAACATGAGACAAACAATTAAATATATGAAAAAGGAAAAAGCTCCAGGAAATGATGAAATTATAATTCATATGTTTAAAAAAACAGATGAAGAAGTAGAAAATTTTTTGGCAGTTATATACAAAATGTCTAAATAATTAAAATGTACCGGATGATTGAAAAAATGCAAAGTTGATATTTAAGAAATTGTAATAAAGACATTAAAAATTACATTATGAAGATAATTACAAATTGTTTTAAATGAATTTTGAAATTTAACCAACAAAAAAAAGAAACTGAATTTAAAAGTGGTTTTAGTAAAGTAAATCACATCCAAGTACTGGAGAAATTATAGAAAAGACCAATGAATATGAGTTATTTTACTTTAGATTTATAGATTAAGTATTTGAGAGAAGTTATAGAAGAGACCAATCAATATGAATCATCATTTTGCTTTGGATTTACAAATGAAAAAATATTTGATTCTATAAGCATTTCTATGGCGATTAAAGTATTGGATAGACACAGGATACTGGCATATTCATCACATGATCACCATTCTTATGCTTACAGAAGCTGAAGAAATTTTTCAAAAAGAAACAGCAATTATTAGATTACACGATATAAAAAAAGATTTGCACTGAGAAGGGTGTACAACAGGGTAACTCCATATACCCAAAACTTTTTACAGCAGTTTTACCAATAGGTATTGGGTGGATTAAAATGAAAAGCTAAGGGAGTAAAAGGAAATGGGTATTATTTAAGCCATCTATATTTACAGATGATGTGAAAATAAGAATATATGATTAAAGATAAATGCTAAGATTAAACTAATATTTAATAAATTTTCTCAGAAGAAAATAAAAATTTATAATCATGAATTAAAAGAGGTTAATAATTACAAATATCTTGATCAGATTATTAATTCAGATGGAAACATAATGAATAACATTAATCATAGAATTAAGCTTGGCAGGAATGCTTTTGATAGAAATAAAATTAAATGGAAATATGCCCATGTATTTGAAAAGAAAGGTTTTTAATAGATATGTTTTACCAGTTCTTATTCATGTATATGAGACTTGAACAAAACAGAAGAGCAATTCAGAGACTTCAGGTCACTCAATACAGTATGGAAAGGTATATGTTGGGAACAATAAGATATTGAAAATGAAATATATGAGTGAGAACATGCTGACATCAATGAAAGAATTAAGTAATTGAAATGGATCTAGATGGTCAGTTGAAGTCTTAAATTGGACTCCAAAAGAATGTAAAAGAGATGTGAGATGGATGATTGAAATAAAGAAGTTTGTTGTGGAAAAGAGGCTAGGGGTCAGAGAAACTGAATTAAACTTAGAGACCTTCATCCTGCAATGAATCAATAATTAAAAATGATGATTAATTATAGAATATGTGAATAAAAGACTAGTAGTAGTTTCTACCAAAAAATGTTTCATCTAAATTATGATTGAAGTACCAATATATGTAAATTACTATTTATAGAATATTTTGAATATACATGAAACAAAAGTTAATTAGTATGTGCTTCTTTGTGTATTATATTTCCTTATTTTGATTGCAAATTTAATATGAAAATATTTAATCTTGATTAAAATACATTGTTAAAATATCGTTCAAACAATAGCTACAAATATTGTTATTCTTAACAGAGAAATCTTATTTTATTTTGGCAACATTTAGTTAGGATTCTTTGTTGAATTATCTACTGTAGCTTATTGACATTTTTTAATATGGACTGTCCTCTTACACTTTCCACCAAGACTTAATATATTTAGATTTTGGCTGATTTTAAAATAACTATAATTTTCTTAAATTGTGATGATGCTGTGTTTTTGTATGCAGCTGTGTTTGGCCAGATAGAGTAGCGAAATGTATACTCCAAAAGGGTTGGAGGTAGCTGCACATGATATTAGAACAGCAGCAACAAATAAAAGTTCATTACTGCCAGTGGATAATAAATAAAGTTGATGTTCAAAGGGGCGGAGATGGTTGCACATGATGTTAGAAGTAGCAGCAGTTGGCAAAAGTACCATTATTGATAATGGATAATAAATAAAGTTGATGTTCAAAGGTGTTGGAAGTAGCAACACATGATGTTAGAAGCAGCAACAACAGGTAAAAGTTCCATTATTACCAGTGGATAATAAATAAAGCTAATGTCCAAAGAGGGTGGAGGCAGCTGCACAAGATGTTAAAAGCAGCAGCAACAAATAAAAGTTCCATTACTGTCAGTGGATAATAAATAAAACTAATGTCCAAAAAGGGTGGAGGCGACTGCACATGATGTTAGAAGCAGCAGCAATAAGTAAAAATTCCACTACTGCCAGTGGATAATAAATAATGCTGATGTCCAAAGGGGCAGGAAGTAGCAACACATGATGTTAGAAGCAACAACAACAGATAAAAGTTTCATTACTGTCAGTGGATAATAAATAAAGCTATCCAAAGGAGGTGGCTATGCATGATGTTAGAAGTTAGCAGCAGCAGGTGAAAGTTCCATTACTGCCAGTGGATAATAAATAATGTGCTAATGTCCAAAGGGGTTGGACATAGCCATACAAGATGTCAGAAGCAGCAGAAACTGGTAAAAGTTCCATTACTGCCAGTGGATAATAAATAAAGCTGATATCCAAAGGGGTTGGAAATAGCTGCACATGAAGTTAGAAACAAGTAAACTTCTATTACTGCCAGTGGATAATAAATAAAGAAGCTAATGCTCTTCAATAAATTTCTGATTAAAACTTAAACCAGACCTTAAAATTTGCTTTGCTGATTGAACTTGATAAAGTAAAAAAATGAAAAATATACTTTTTCGAGCTATTTATACCTTTTCTATTTGTTTACTAAGAAAGAAGCCTTGCATAGCTATTATATCAACTTAAAAGATTTTTTAAAAAGGGCAATCACACTTTCATTAAAATAAATTTACAGACATGTTTAATGTTGATAATTTCTCTCTCACTCTTGGAATTCAATTATTAGAAAATGAAAATAATTCGGAAAATATTGCAAATTAACTTACAAATTCAATATCGTACATATTTTAAAATGGGAAAGAAAATAAATGACTGGTGTTCTCCCTTTTACAACTAATGAAATATAACATATAAACAATCTGTCTCTACATACTTTTGATTATTCAAATTTACAAAATCTAATATTGAAATCAATTCATTCCCCTTTAAATGATAATTATAAAATATGTTTCTTTTGCAAGAACCTAGAATAGTTTACTTTGTGTATTGTTATATGTATTTTTTTTCTCATGTGTCAAAGCATCGGCCGGCAAGCGAACACGGGACAACTGCTTGTAAGGCAGCTGTGCTGACCACTCGGCCACCAACACTTGACTTGTTATATGTATTTGTTAGTCAAATAATATTCTAAAAGAAATATATGATTAATGCATTTTCTAAACAATATTTTGAGCAATAAGATTGTATTTTCTAACATTATTGCTCCAATGCAGGATGGTCTCTCCACATTTAATCCAATTTCTTCAATCCATAGCTTTGCTTCTCCATATCACATCAGCAAAATTCTTTATTTCATCCATACACTTATAGATTCTTTAACAATCTCTTGGAATTCAGTTAAAACATTACATCTATTATCATTTCTTCTAGCAATATGTC
This sequence comes from Epiperipatus broadwayi, assembly GCA_028023455.1. Lineage (NCBI taxonomy): Eukaryota > Metazoa > Onychophora > Udeonychophora > Euonychophora > Peripatidae > Epiperipatus > Epiperipatus broadwayi. Next base: position 1,663,181 of record JAQFVV010000170.1, read on the forward strand.
CATCCCAGTGTCATTTCAGTTTCTTAATACTTTCAATGATGACTATTTGTTCTCTCAACCAAATATTTCATTTTTTATCTTTTCTTGATGAATATACATCTTTCCATTAAAAAAAAGGGATATGGCTTTAGTGATTGGGAGGTCGTAAGAAATTTGGCTGCCAGACTTGCAAGTTCCAGAATCAATCCTGAAACATTCTGACCCCAGGTCTGGCATTCTGCTTACTGCTCCAAACCTTACATGCCAAAAAAAATGCTAATGGCTTTATTTCTCGGGAGTTCACAAAAAATTGAGTGCCAAAATTGATCTTAGAAGTTCCTGATCCCAAGTCAGACTTTCAAAAAACTGCACCAAAACATCCAGGACATATCTTTCCATCATCTCATTGAATGGTCTGAAATCTCTGAATTGATCTTGTTAACTGTACAAGTTTCAGATCCATAATTAAGAGCTAATAAAACACATCTATTAAAAATTCTCCATTTCAAATACAAAAGCATATCAAATTTTAATAATAAATTTATTTCCATCAAAAACATTTCACCCAAGTTTATAATTATCTTCATTGCCTTGTGTGGCTTAGATCAGTAATTAAATATAAGATTTTATAATATGGAGTTCTAGAATCAATTTTGGCATTGGCACTTCTGGTACTCAGACTTTTTATGAACTCTCAAGCCATAAGATAAAGCCATTTAAATATTTTTGTCTGCGCAGTCCAGCACAGCAGTAGTATCAAACCTGGATTTTGGAGTTCTAGAATCAATTTCACTGCTGACAATCCTAAACTCAAATTTCTTATGAACTCTCAAGCAATAAAGTTATTTGAATATTTTTCATTATTAGCTTCATTCATTTATGGTTTCCATCATTTTCATCTCAATATGTAAATAAGTATAGGTAGGTAGGGAAAGAGATAATAGGAAAATAGGTAGGCAGGGATAGATAGATTTTAGGGAAGCAGCAGGTAGCAAATAGGTGTAGGAATGCAGGCTGGTAGGTATGCTTAGGAAAGCAGGTGAGCAGGTGGAGGGTCAGGTGAGTAAGTAAATAGATATATAAGGAGAAGCATTCATATATTCAGATGAAATACATAATATATAAAAGTCATATAACAGTGAAAGTTAATCCTCCATTATATGATATGAATTATATACATGAGTGTGCACCAATTCATAATGGGATTCTGTTCTTTCTTAGATTGTGCTCAACATTCAGGCAATGTAATTTTCAGTTGAACAGTGTTGTTTATCTATAATGTCTTTTAAAATCTTTTTATTATATTATATTTGTAAAATGCAATCAAATCATTGTAAGTCAAATTTAATATAACTCAATCATTATATATCGAGTGATCAATTACAATACTATCAAATATACATTAATGCATTCCTACATATATATATATATAGAGAGAGAGAGAGAGCGTACCATTATCTCAAACAAACTCTTAATTGATAAGTGTGGTAAGAAAAAATATTTACAGTCTCTATCTGGAATGTTCCTATCCCCAGATCAATTAACTGATTTCGAGCTCATGGCTCAGCTCACTCCAGTGAGAAACTAGAACATTCAGATACTAAATCCAAAATATCAACTCAAAACCAGCACTTATTTAATATGTAATATTTAAGTAGAAACTCTAAAATTTCCAGACATGAAAATATCTTTAACCCCAGCTATCTAACTTAAATAGCTATATGGGATTGAACTAAATTTAGATCTTCCATATATTAATAGCCTTATCATTTCCAAAGCCTTAAGGGTAAAATTATAGTAATTTAGTTCAGTCCCATATAGCTATTTAAGTTAGATAGCTGGAGTTAAAGACATTTTCATGTCCGAAAATTTCATAGTTTCTACTTAAATATTACATATTAAATAAGTGCTGTTTTTGAGTTGATATTTTGGATCTAGTGTCTGAATGTTTTAGCTCGTCACTGAGATGAGCCATAAATTCGAAATCAATTAGTCTGGGGATAGGAACATTCCAGATAGAGATTTTAAATATTTTCTCTTACAGCACTTATCAATTAAGAGCTTGTTTGAGCTATAGGTACACTCTACGTATTACATATTTGTAAATACAAGCTTATAAAAACAATGTCATGCTATATATGACTTGCTTTATTGAATATATATATATAACACGCCAAAATTTTGCAAACAGTAAAAAAAATGTAAAAAATACATAAATGATAAAAATGAAACTTTTAATTTGTTGCCAATATCAATTTCTTCATACCCCTACTCTTTTTTTTTTTTTTTTTGGTGGCTCCATTTTGTTATTTTGGAGTCATTTGATTAACATAATGCATTTTTAAATAAAGGATATTCAAAATATTATAATTACAATATATAAATGCACTCAAGATAAAATGGAGGAAACAGGATGTATGACTGGAAGAGATGAAATAATATCAGAAGAAAACTAACATACTATGTGATTTCTTTTCTTTCTTTCTTTTTTTTTTTTTGCAGTCAGAAGATTGCATATGGTAATATATGACAATAAAAACATGTAAATACATCTAACATTTCTGTCTATTATAGCTGTATATATGATGCATTATTAAATATAAACATAATGTACCATTGTACCACTGGAAGCCCGATTAGTTTACTTTAGTTCAGCATCAGGCAGCTACATATATACTTCCACTTACACTCATAATCATCATTTCTTAACAAAGCTTGTGAGGACTATAAAAACTTATTAATAACCATGAAACATCATAGTTCAAAAGGTCATATCTTAGCAGATATCTTTATGTATTTTACATATAAATAAGTGCAGCTCTATTCTAACACCTTATATTTGTAAACTTGAGTAATCAGTGATTACTAGATAGCATTAATAAGGACTTGGGATGTGAAACTGAATGCAGTTATGAATCATTGGTTACTTTTAGTTCCTTTTCTAATAAACTAAAAGCCTGAAATTCAAATCAACCTTAAAGTTTTGAACCAAGCCAAACTTGTATATTTATACACATCTGATCCCAGGTCAGTAATTATTTATTTCAGTAATCCTAGTTCTTGTCTAACTATAGAGGAATCTTTTTTTATGTGGGCCAGGAACATGGATATCAACAAAACATCATATGATTCTATATCTTACTACAATATTATATAAACAAGAGTACTTCCCCATTCTAGTGCTATCTAATGGAGACAAAATATATATATAAATTGAACCATAAATTGTCAATAGCTAAACAGCTTCTAAATGCAAGTCACATATGACAACAAAAGTTTACAATCCGTTACTAAGGCAACCTCTATAAATATCGGAAATCCATTTTTTTTATTATCTACAAACGTTGCCATAGAATCTGTAGTTTATTAAGCTTTGGCTGTTATTATGTGACATATATATATAAAGTGAAAATAGTAATAATTATAATCTTTATAACTACAACAAATCATATACATATTGATTATTTTGAATATTATCAAATATTAGGGATATGTTTTTAAAATTTCAATATAAAAAGCCCTAATAAGTATTTCTTGGAAATCGCCAGTTATTAAAAAAATCAATAAGTTGTCAAACATTGGTGGCCTAGTGGTTAGAACAACTGCCTTCCAAGCAGCTAGTCCGGGTTCGCTTCCCCATCAACGCTTTGACATATATATATAATCATTAAGTTCACTCAACATGCTTCTTCTCAGATGATAAGTTTTACTTTCAAATGCCTTTATTTGTGCCTCATGACGATTCAAGAGGCATAAGTTTTACAATGCAATCAACAAGAATCATTACAAAGAAATTTAGGGAGTGTCGGTGCGTGTCAAGCGCATCCGCACCCATACACTTGATTCAATGCATATGATTTTGAACATTCAAGTATAAATGTATGGATAGGTGAGTGGGATATTAATAGTTCCAGAAGTGCAGTGACACAAAATTCACCTGCCCTTCCAGACTTACACACATAAACCCAACTTCTTATGCTGAAATTATTGTTCACAAAACTGTCCAATTATACATGTCCATTTCTCCATTAGTTATTTGGAAAAGATGATAAGTTTTGTCTCAAAAAACTAAAACAATTATTTTATTTATTTGTTTACATTCAGATATACATTTTAATTCTTTTGAAACAGATGGAAAAATAGTAGCTTCTTGAGTTTTTTTTTTCTTTTAGATCATAAATTTAGATTGTACTGTTAAATTTCCTTTTTTCGTTTTTTTAGGATTATCAATTAAAAAATATCGCAATTATTCTAAAAGGTTATTAATCTAAAAATACAGAGAAGTCATAACAAAACTAATAATTTTTTTTTTAAAATAACACCAACAAAAAAAGATTTAAATAAGCCCTCATTGATTTCTGACGGTATACTGAAATTGAATATATGAAATTAAGTTAGAGGGAATTATTTTTTTTTAATACAAAAATATTTTTTTAAAGAATAAACGTACAAAAATATTTTTAACATTGAATATTTTATTAAAACAACAACAAAAAGTAAATTATAAACAAACTTTAATAAATTAGCAAACCACTTGTAAATTACTCAGCAAATTATGGAATCCAAATCTTTTTAGGCCCATTTTCAAAATGCCACTTAATTTATTCATCACAGGAACAAAGACATGGTAGACTTGTGCTAAATACTTTTTAAAAGAAAAAAAACATCATACATACTTATATATAAAAAGTCATTATTAATATAAAGTTATTAAAATATTTAAATACATATTTTAAACAAATACGTACCTTCTCACAGAATAGCACATAAATCTGATCAAAACTTAAATCAAGAATAAGTGTATCAACTTGGTTATTTCTTATACGGTGTGTTATCTTGAAAAGCAATATCTTCCCTTAATTTGACTTCTGTAATAAATAATGATAATAATAATAAAACAGTTGATTATTTTGTTTATAATAATTGTGTTTAGCTATCGATCTCTATATTAGTAGTATCCATGAATTTTTACACAAGATCTAGATAAATAAGATATTTATCTCTTAATAAATATATATAGACATTTATTTATATACCCTAAGCTTAAGTGATTCACTTAAGCTTTTAGAACTCTTGTTGGTGGATGAGTGCAAGATTTATAATAGTTATGAAACAGCACATATATTTCTATTATACATTTTTATTTAATCCGTCTGAATCAAATCTTTTAATTCAAATTTTATTGAAACTTTGCATACATATATATTCCAGATACATTTTTTTTTAAATTAGCAAGCAATTTTATAAAAAAAAAAAATAGTGAAGAATTTTAGCTTTTAATTTAATATGTAACACTGATACTAGCAGTGTCTAACAACCCTTCCAATAATTTAAAACTGAATGATTCAGTGAACACACTCTCACATGAAACTATAGAAAAAATAGACATTTTAATATACGATAAAGTGAATAACACAACCAACTACAGGAGGCAATAAAGACATTTGTCTTTGCTTTTAGCATAAAAAAAGCCAGAGCGGTAGCCATCAGGGACTCTTTCTGTGCTTTATCGTAGAAAGAAGCCTCTTGTGTTGGCTGGGGTTGCCTCACAACCCACCATGAAGACTCTCTGGGTTTTATCATAGAAAGAAGCCACTTAGGTTGGGTGAGGTCACTGAAACAGTATATTTCTAGGAATTTACCTAGAAATAGTGCCATCATGCAGCTGACATGATAGAACAGAAAACAATCCTTAAATGTAGGAAAAAAATTAAAAAATTCAAATAAATGCACTCAAAAGTAAAAAATAAATTTTCTTCAGCCATCACAAATAAAAAGCATTACTATGATAAATAAACTTATGCAAAATGCTCTTGTATCAATGCGAATCTACTTATCTAATAAAAAAAAAATTCTGATTAAAATTTTGTTTAGCAATCATCTCTACATCAGGATTTTCAACAGGAATGAACTTGCCCCCCCCCCCCGAGGGGCAAGAATTAAATTTTGGGGGTGTAAAAATCTCAGGATTACAATCAGGGGTGAATCAGACACAAGAGTCCCATTGAATAAAGAGAATAAATATAAAGTATTTTATTGTTTAAAATTTCATTGAGGGCAATTACAAAAAATTTTGTCTAAAGACTCTTTAAAGGAATGGGGGTGATAGTTAAAAAAAAGGTTGAAAACCCTGCTCTACATCAATAGACCCTATTAATTTTTATGTAAGATCTATTCCTGTAAAATATTCATATTTTAATAAATAAATACTATATATTGTGCCAGTCAAAACATGCTTATCCATCTAACACGAGCTGGAACTCACAAAATGTACTTCAAACCCAGTCAAGCCCGAGATTTAGGTCAGGGACCAGCCTGGATTCGAACCCACTCTCCAAGCACCAGATCTAACACCCAATGGATAACATAACAATGGTAGCACACGAGATTTAATTCTTCATCCGGCCCACTAGCAAATCGGAGAAAACAATAAAACTCATGGACTTAAACATATATATAAACAACGTAAATACTAGACATTCCACAGATAAAATCTAACATATTTAAATAATAGGGACTTTACTAATGAATACTTATGGGCAATTAGTGAATTGGATTGATTTAATAATGAGACAGAAACTGATATATGATGAATTAAAATATATTTATTGACAATTGTTGTTGGCAAAATAGGTTTGTGGCTATGATTCAATGGAGCCAAATATCCTGCTATACAACTAATCACTACATTAACTTATTTGTTATGTCCTTTTATAATCAGTTCGAGTGGCTCTTTTACGTAAAATCAAACCAAGTCTGGAGTGAAACTTAATACATCTTAATTATAATAAATTTATTTTAACTATGGGCTTTTAAAGCGTCCCAGATAGCTTTAGATCGAACGGGTTTTCAAGATTGCTTCGGATCAACGCCGAAGACTGCATATTAGGGAGGAAAGAGTTGGCTATAACGATTTTACTAATATGCTAGGCACAAGTAAAGTATAATAATAAAGTGGCTCTGTGGATGGAAGAATAGTTTTAGGGTTTTTGTGACAAACAACGGTTTACCCAATAACCGGTCGTCATGCTGCTAATGGGGAACCTTTATTTGGTTCAGAGGCGGGGGACTTACGTGCTAATCTGGCCCGTAGCTCAGACTTCGCTACTGCACTACCCATAAGAGAAGATGGGCTGGACTTATGTATATATATCAAAAAGAACAGAACAATGAGAAAATATTAATAAATCCCACATCCGCCAAGCCGAAGGATATTATAAATTAAAGATCATATATTAAATGAACACTAGATCATCAGTTTGATCAAAAGAGCCAACTCTTCTGTAGCATGAGAAATACGATATGCTACTGACAGGAATATATATAGATGCAAACTTTACTTTATCCCGTTCAATCTCTTTAGTTATCTATAACTACTAAACTTTTAAAAGGGGGGGGAAGTATATTTAATAGGGTACTTACGAATACTTAACTAAAAAAAAATATACTTATGATTGCACTCCAGGCTAGTTTAATCTTTAGTAATATAATAATTAAAGGTTGAAAAGCCACATTTTATATTTATCTTAATTAATTTATTAAATGACAAAATATGAATTTGGGTTTCAAAACAGCGCACGAAATGACGCTATATAAATAATAATACGGAGATTTTAAATGATATCTTTTTAAAAAACATATTGGTAATTAAATGCACGCTGTTTCGAAACATAAGCACAACTAATAATAATTAAAACTAAGCAAAAGAAAAGCAAAGTATAACTGCAGTGATTAAATTATATAGCAAAACATTAATTAACACAGAAATTTACAAAAGTATTTCATATTATAGAATTTAAAGATTATTTGAAAAACAATTTAGAAAGAAGTTTCGATAATATGGTTAGCTAACCTGATTTTGAAGAAATAATGATTGTTGTTGAAATTCACACAGAGCTCTGCGATTTTAAATAATACTAAAATAGTTCTGTAGCTAAGGAGAGATTCGAGCTGGAAACGAAGGTGACTTCTTTGGCGGCTGATGGCATCTTCAATTTAGTTGGGAGACGATTTTTAAAATAGTGTTTCTTTAGCTGGATTGAAATCGGAACGAGGGCAAATTATTTTTACGGCTTATGGCATCTTCAAATTTAGTTGGTGTAAGCTTGGTTGTTCCTTTGGCATTTGATGGATTGAACTAGGCGTTCCATCACGGGAAAGCAGCAAAATTTTGCCTGACTTTAGCCAGACATGTTAAGGTTGAACAATAATAAAACTTCTCCTGTTGACTCTCTTCAAAAGTAAGATGGATTCTCCCTTCCCGCTTAAAATAAGGCCTATTTATATCCTTCTACTAAACTTTAACACCTTTCTGGAATTTCGTAAACCTCGGGACCAATTGACTTTTAATTAAAGCAAAATAATATAATTCAATTTCTACAACAACTGATAAAATCTCCGAGGTGTTATATTTAATTTCCTTAAAAAAATGTATCAAAATATATAAACTATATAATTTGATTCATTTTCATTAATTAAATTCCTTTTCAGGTGTTATTACTTAGCAGAAGGAACGGTATTCTGATTTAATGAAAAAGTCTTTTGTTGCAAACAAAAATCAATCAGAAAACAGATTTTACTTTTTTTTACCCGGGTGTGTCACTAATTGATATCTTGTTTACAAAAATTCTCATTTTTAATTGCGAACAGATAATTCTTATTTTATAAAACTAAATAACTTTTAACATATTTGTTTATTAAAAAAAAAAAAGCAAATTTAAAGAAAATACTTGTTTCAACTATATACGTAAAACATTAAATCAGAAAACCGTTAAATAAATTAAAGAAAACATTTACATTACTTTTATTTAAACTTAAATATATATGAATCATTTTGCCGTTATTCCAAGGTTTAAATTATCCATCCACATACGAATATTATAGCGAATATAATTAAGAATTGACTGAAAATTAATAAAACATTTTATAATAAATTATGAGCATTTCTCCGCTATAATTTTATCAAACCTGTCTAATTATAGCGTGTTTTCGTATGTAAATGGATGATGCCATTCAAGCGGCCATTGTAGCAAAGTTTTCCCGCTCGACTTATATATTACATTTTTTACATTTAAAATAGGTTCGAAACTAGTTCAGACGAGTAGGTCATTAGGTTGATGGTGAAACGGAAAGGGATTGGAGATTTCCGTTTCAATATATATAAACATTTATTTTATTATAATTCATTATCTAGCACTATGTACATCAATATGCTATTGCATTGTGTACATGATTTAGCCGAACCCCCATAAGAAAGAAAACGTTCTGTACATTGTGATTTCACTTGTAGATTAATAATAACTGAGAGGAAAAACAAACTCAGATTGTCATGCGATGTGATGCACTGTGACTTCTCCTTATACGGATTCAGGAATCTTTCAGCCACTATGCCCACAGAAACCTGTTAGCCATTTTACCTTCCTTTTCCATTCTCCATTCTAAGTTTTTCCCATGTTATTCTCTATCCTACTCCATTCCATTTCCATAATATAATCTTTGTCAACTCCATGGCCTTTATATCTAATTCACTCGTATCTTTTCCCAAACCCAGCAGGGAAAACCAATAACCACTTTCTTGCAAACATACTATGCCATAAAAGCCATCTATTGGCATTCAAATCAAGTAATTATTATTTGTGCAAATTATTATTGTATAATGTTCTATACAAATTTCAAAGCAATAAAAAATAAAACTTTTGTATGTTTTTTAATGAAGTCAAGAAATACTATAGACATATTTTTCTTGGACAATTATTGTTTCCAATTTTTAATTATTTACTATGAAAAAAAAAAACTCCAAAACAAAGCATGCAAGATTCCCTGCTCTTTTCTACTCTTCTAGTTCCAAAAAAATAACCACTCAACAATCAAAAAAGTAAAACAAACAACAGCCAATTATAGACAAGCATAGACATTATAACTCCAAAAAGAAAACAAAACTACTCTGGAAATGAGTTTTGTGATGATTAAAACAGACCAATCTGTGAACCACAAATATATCCACATAAAGGACCTAATGGTTTGGTTTTTCATATTTTATGATGCTATCTTTTAATTTCTTCAGCAGAAAACTTTTCTTTCTGAAATATTTCATCACCATTTCCAATTGTAGCTCTACAATGAATTCTATTCTCTGCCATATCTTCACATTTGAAACATTGTGCTTCTTTAGAATGCCTTTAAGATAAGCTTATATTGTAATCAAGGTCTATATCTCCCACAAAAAAATCATGCTTAAGTTGCCCATAAAGCATCCTTTTAGGAAGTCTTCTATTATTCATTTATTTCACATGCCCAATCCCAAAAAGGTGTATTTTACAATAGTAGACTGAATAGTGTCACATCCAGCGAGTTGAAGAACATATTGATTGGTTTTATCACTGCCACTATATTTTTAAAATTTTACACTCTCCTTAAGTGAAACTTTTCTAATGCCTTTATATTATACTGATAGGCTGTCCAAGTTTAATTTTCATACAATAAATTAGGTAAAATAATAGGGTGTTGATTTAGTTTGCACTCACAACCATTTTGAAATCTAAAGACCAGCCAAAACTACCGCTAACACATCCAACCGATAAATAATATAAATATTGAATAAAAGCACTTTAAATTCATATTTTTGAAATTATAAGCTAATAAAAATAATATGCTTTATTTCATATAGGATATAGTATAATCTTTTAGTATTTGGAAATTATAAGCTCAGTTTGATCAGACTTCTGCAACTTTTGACCGATAGGATACTTTGTATCGGTCAAACTATTTTTCCCCCTCCCCGTAAATTTCAACGCTTTGCGCCATCATATTTCAAATATTTTATGAAGGCAAATTTAAAAAAAAAAATCCCTAATAAAATAAAGCATATTATTTTTACTAACTTATAATTTCTAAAATATGAATTTAACGTACTTTTATTCAATATTTATGTCATTTATCAGTCGGGTGTGTCAGCGGTGGTTTTTAAATTTCAAAATGACCGTGAGCGCAAACTAAATCATGACCAATAATAGCTCTATACACAGTTAACCTAGTTGCAGTAGTTATTTCCCTGTAGTGAAATACTTTTATTTTTTAATTCATTAATAACAGCAGCATATTGAAGTCTGTGTTGTACCTCAAACATCCAAGTCTGCTTTTCTACTTATAAAACTACCAAGGTATTCAAACTAAATTGCAATCGTAAGGTGATAACCATCCAAGCTATTAACATGGTTAACAGTTCTAAGATGATTACTGCAAAATGTACCCAAAATGATGCATGATTAATTAGAAATTTTTCAAAAGCATATTGCTATTCTAAATGACTCCTCTAAATTCCTTGACTGAAAAAAATAAAAAGGTAATCATAATTTAAAACACGGGAACTCAGATTTGTTAACAGCCTCCTGATAAATTGCACTGATTTAGCAAGACTGATACTTTAACTTCTATTTATTAATAATTCTAAATTTTTTTTAGTACATTACTCTCTTTAACCCCTTCTTAGTATAAAGTTCAGTCATGAACCTCTCATGCCACACCATCTCTTTACATATGAATATGACAACGAGATGGTGTCTTTGTCTATCCATATTTCAAATTTTAATTTCATGCTCAACAATTCAGAATCCAATCTTTCTTTTTCTTTCTTTTTTTAATGAATCAAGCAATTAAAAATAAAGGAAAGACAGATTTAGAAGACTGGAAATTTTTTAATTGTATTTTGACAGCACAATCAATAAGTTATTTGGAACAGTATTTGAGAGGACTGTTTTCACACAGCAAGGATGATTATAATTAGGATTCACTATGTATGCTATGAAAATGAAAACACTTTTAAAAAAAGTAGTCTACAAAGTAGCCTGTCATCATGCAATCTGATTAAGTTGACATGCCTAGTCAATTGCTCACTAAAGTGACAAAAATAAATGGAAAATCAATATAAAGCATCAGGTAGAGATAACAGAGTTAAGTAGTCAAAATAATAGTCATAGATCACATGACCCTATTCTCTTAAGCTTGTAAGTTATAAACAATGAGGATTGCCAATTCCTCAACAAACTTTGTGATAAATGCTTAGCCAGAGGCAGCATTTAAAATATCTCTGTCAGGACCCCCCTCCAACCAGCATTTAAGTATTTTAATTTCTCGTTCCTCAGGACCCAGTGAGCTATCAAGATTCGATTACTGATACAACTGTTCTTCATAAAACTCACTCTCCAAAAAAAGTTTCATCGGAAAGATAGACAGCTTTGAGACTTTTAAGAAATGCTAATCATTGAGAGGAAACTGTATGATAAGAAATAGATACTTCTAATCTTCAGAATTCCTAAATTGTCAATGGAAGACTAATGACATCTAAAATTTGTTAATCACGATACCTGTGTCTATTTTTGTTAGAACTTGTGCTAATATTTAAGATTCTGAAAGTTTGGAGGGAAAAAGAATAATTAGAACATCATTAAGATCAATTTTTTCTTTTGTCAAACCTTAATACGAGTGTTGTTAAGAATGGTCAATTTTGGCCCAAAGTCAATGGGAAGTGATGGTAACATCTGGAAACTAAATGTTCTGTTGTTTTTGAATATTTTTCACAGTATTTATGGATTGATTATCAAAAATAAATTTAGATAGCTACTATAGTTTTTTTTTTTTATATCCACACTTAAAATAATGGCTTATTATAGACAATATTATCATTAGGGTTGGAATGTAAAAGTCATGACATTGTTGGATAGATCTAAACTAGTATGGACCAGGATTAAAATTACATTAAAAATAAGTCTTATTCTAAACATAATGGAAGAAAATTTAATAATCATTCTATAGAAGAAACTACATTAGAGCTAAATTTCAATGTGAGTTTTCAAGCTTGTCCCATTGTTGTGGCATAAAATGAGTACAGATAGTTTTGTGGATAAAAGTAAATCTATTTTTTTGGTTTATTGAAAAGAATCTTCAATAGTTCTTCAATATTGATTCTATTACTATGATTTGATTAAAGGAAATTATAATAAACTGCATGTGGAACACAATAAGCAATAACAAATTTAAAGGATAAGTTCAATAAATAAGAAGACATTAAAATGATCAATGAATAAAAATAGTACCTTATCAATCATGTTCGATCTTTTTCTGATGCATCAAACATAATATATGAACTTGAAAATTGGTATCGTAACTCTATAAAGACTATAGATGAGAACTTTTTATATTGTATTGAAGATGTTTTGAACAGATAGAGCAAGACTTTTGACTACTTTTTGAATAAATTCAAATGATATTGTTTAAGGATATATCCACCTTAACACTTATTTGGATTTGAACAAAGTAACAAACTTAACGTAGCTAAAAAAAAGCTCTTTATAATCTTAAAAATGACCTGCTAAGATATTTGAAGAAATTATAAAAATATAATGGTAATATATTAATTTCAAAATTATTGAAACTTTTTTAAATATATAAAGACTCACAAAACTGTGCCATCTGATCTTAAGAATGATTCTATTGCTTCAATTTACAAAAAAAAAAGGAAGAAAAAAGATTGCAGTAATTATTGTGGACTATCATTATTAATATTATTGTGGATTAAAATGAGAAGCTAACGGAGTAATAGTAAAGGGAGATTATTTAAATAATCTAAAATTTGTAAATGGTGGGTTTGTTTTTGCAAATAATACCCCAGAGCTTCAGGAAATGTTGCAAGAGTTATGAAATAAAAAAAGTAGACTTAAATATAAATACTATGAAATACGTATATTGGTGATTATTTATCTTTTCAACATATATGGGTTTAAGTGTATCAGTGTTATGAGATAGAGTGGAGAGTAGTGGGTTGTGTGAAAGTCTGTGCTCATATACCCTATATATTATATATATATATATATATATTGATACAGGTATATAATAAGACTGTATTGTAGTTATTACATAGTAGAGATGTCTGCCCATCCTTTGTATATGTATTAAATGGATTATGTCCTGTATGTGTGACGAGAATCTCAGCCTTAGGGTAACCTTTGAGCGTTCCATCATCACATGTTCAATTGGATGGACGGTTGAAGAGTTGATGTATGGAGTGAATTGAAGCCTGTCCATTAAAATGTGAAGTTTGGCTATCTTAATATATATATCTGAGCACTTATTGCATATATGTGTAGAGATGATAATCTGGACCAACTGATGATTGCTGGTTTAGCATGAAATACATATATTAGTGATTATTTATCTTTTCAACATATAAATTTTCAAGTGTATCAGTGTTATGAGATAGTGTGGAGAGTGGTGGGTCATGTGAAAGTCTGTGCTCATATACTCTATATATTACATATATTGATACATGTATATAATAAGCTTGTATTTCAGTTAAAAAGATTAAGATAACATTTGACAGACTTAGTCAGAAAAAAAAAAATGATAATCATGTATTAAAAGAAGTTAACGACTACAAATTTCTTCATCAGATTATTAATAGAAATGAATACATAGTGTATGAAATTAATCATAAAGTTAAAACTTATGCTTTTGGTAGAAATAAAATAAAATATATCTATGAGCTTAAAAAGGAAGGTTTTTAATAGATGTGTTCACCAGTTCTTAATTATTAATCTGAGACTTCAATACTTCATGGAAGAAACAATACAGATTTCAAACCACTCAACAAAGTATGGAATGATATATGTTAAGAGTAACAAGAAGAGACTGGAAATGGATGAGACTACAAAGATATCAATGACATCATTGAAAGGATACAGAGACTAAACTGGAATTGGACTGTACGTATTTCTAGAATTCTTGATAATAGATAATTGAAGTATTAAATTGGGTCCCAAGAAATTGTAAAGAAGCTAGAAAGAGACCATGTGAGATGGACAAATCAAATAAGAAAATTTGCTGGTGTGATGTAGAGAAGAGAGCTTATGCATGAGAAATTGGATTAAACTTAGAGAGATTTTCATTCTGCAGTGAATAAATAATGATTGAAAATTTATGTTAATAATGATCATTGTTATCTACTGCAGCAAATGAACTTTCAAAACTTTTTTGTTGATTATTCCAGTTAAAGATGAATATTTTATAGAGACTCAATGTGGTTTTAGACAATGAAAAAGCACTGGGCATTATTTTATTATTGCCAGATAAATACAAAAAATGTGTTGTAAAAAGCAATGTAATTTCTATATTGTCTTTGTTGATTTGATTGAGGCATTTGACTCTAATAATTGGGAAGGTTTGTGACAATGTTTGAAATTATCTGACTGTTTACCAAAGTTTGCATATATTAAATTCTACAGAGGAAATATTACTATTTCTGGTGAAAAATATGAGATATTTTAAATAAAAATTGGTTTATATGGATATTCGTATTAGCTCCTATTTTGTTTTCCATTTTTATGACAATGATCTATTGGGCCCAATTATAATAAAGATTTGGTGATAGAGTTTTTAATTTCAACTGATTTAAAACAAAAAAATTATTTGTTCTTGGTTTCTAGATTTATTATAATGTTCTAGTCTTTCCATTGCAAAGATAAGCTGCAGAGTAATACATCCAAAATAACTCTTCGATTTAATAATTTATATTCATAACAAAAATGATGAAGAAAAATTTTCAGCTACTTTAACCTTATTTAAGAATCACATGAAAGCAACCTTGAATAACACAGACACCATGTAGTAAATATATTAGGGTATTATTTTATCTTTATGGTATGGAAATGAGACACGGACACTCCTTTGAAATAACCTAAAGGCACTGGAAAAATTCCATTTCAGGATGCTCTATAAGATTCCAAAAATATAATGGCAACATTATAAAGATCATTTGGCTCTAATTGTTAGTACTGAATCTATTACTATAAAAGCAATTTTTCATTACGATCGGGAATATGAATAAAAAAAATGGTAGCAGAATTATTAATAGTATTTATTAAATTTATGTAAAAGTCACTAAAAATCCCTATTGAACTATATGTAAACTAATACAATTTCTATCAATAAACAATAAAAATACTTATTTTTCATTTGTTGACAGAATGTGCTTTTTTCAATGACTTCCAAATAAATTTCCTATTGAACTATATGTAAACTAATACAATTTCTATCAATAAACAATAAAAACACTTATTTTTCATTTGTTGACAGAATGTGCTTTTTCAATGACTTCCAAATAAATTTCCTCTTCATTTGAGCTATCGCAATTAATATTTAAACGTGTTTATTGACAATATAGCTAATTTTTATGAGTGAGGATTTCCATTAAAAATTCTTTATTAAAGACATTCTAAAGAAGTGTCATATTGTTTGGTATCATTGGGAAAATAAGATTATAGCAAGCATCTATGTCAAAACATTTTTAAAACTCACCTATTACCTCTACAACCCAAATTGTTCAGACATTATCCAAAGTACAGGGAAAAGTTGTGCTTCTTAATATGAAGGAGGTTATATCCAAAATTGCTTAGTACCTCCCTATCATGACTGTAATAAAATCTTTCATCAGAAAAGTAAATAAGCAATGTTCTAGACTATTTTGGAAAGAAAACATAAACTCCATTAGTATGACAAGAAAGCAACTCCCAATGCAAGATAAATGGCATGTCATTGCATTCGATCCTCTTTTAAATTATCAAAAATCTCACACACGAATACCTAACCTAATATTAAAACATGGCACCATAATCACATCTGAAACAGTACAACCAATTGACAGACCACCTCCTCACAAAAGGTGCTGGCTCGATAAAATATTCCAATATTTCAAATGACATCAAAACATCGCCAATAAAACCTTTAACTTCAAAATCACCATCTGGGAAGTGCATCTAATAATTAAATCTAATCATCAACAATATAAAACCCACAATAGGAATCAACAACTACAGAATCACCTCCTTATTCAAATTTTTAAAGCTAGAGCCCAAATTTCTAACTTTTTTGATTAAAGTCAACCTAGGTGCCATACATACCAAGTATTTTTTACATTACAAAAGATTTCTAAACAAAGTGGATCCTATATGTCCAATCTGTAAAACCCAAGAAGAAACCTTCGACCACATTATAAAATCATGTACCGGTCTTACAAACATCAGGATGCTCCTTTTTCGCAATTCAAAGATTGAGTATTATAAAATACTCTCAATAAAAAACTCTATCCAGAGTAGATCCTTCCCAATTATTAGACTGTTTATTTTTCTGACTAACACCATGTGGAGTGTTTGATGCAAGACAGATTTCACCTCTCTACCCACTAATCCGAACCTCACATTTATCAACCTCATCAATAAGATTAGAAAAATAGACTTAATACTCTCATCAAAATCTCTATATGATGAAACCTGGAAATTATTCCAAATACCGAAACCACCAAAACATAACAAGTTACAGATCAAACTGATTTATAAACCTCATCACCAAATGACCTAAATACCTAATACCTCATATGCAATGTAATTCATTAATAAATTTATTTTGAAAGTAAATTTAATTGCTCTGTGGAGGAGTAATCAAACTATTACATAGCCGTCTTGTTACAGAATAACTTTTAAAATAGTATTTTAAAAAGACTAGCTAAAATTGATTTTCAAAAATGTTTAAATCCCAATCTCTCTGAATGAGGGGTTAATTTAAAAATAACACTTTAAAAAAAAAAAAGCTGTAATTGCAGTTCATCAAAAAATAATAATAATAAAACATAGAATATAATAACTAAGTGAAGAGGGAACAAATTTTTGAATAATTTGATTTGCATTTTAAACACGGAAGTAAAGATAAAAAATAATGAGAATAAATAAGTTATTATTGGACTGTTAATATATAAGAATTCTTAATAGGTTGTTAAAATTAATAATGCCATACAATACTTTAAATAATAAATATACTTAATAAAGTAGAAGGGAATGTTTGTTTTAATTCCTAATGTATAGATTCTATATTAAAATATTTAAAAAATATATATATTTTAAACAATTACATATTATTAAAAAATAAATTTGTTACTTAGAAAGTTTATATATAATTATAGATAATAAAATTAATATTCATTTAACTTTTTAAGACCATGGGTATTTTAAAAATATAAATGTTCTATTATATAAAAGGAGTAAAATATGCATTAATGAATTATGTTCAAATTTTCAATTTAGAAAAGTTTAGAAAGTGAGGGTTTTAGAATAATACTATTCTACTTATATGTACAAAAACATTATTACCTATCACCCTGAAATCACGTATGTCATTCTTGTATACAGTGATTTCTTATATGATATCTACTGTCTATTCACAATCTAAAAATTGTCTAGGTTTAATAGATTTGAACTTAACGCACAAATTCCAAACATTTAATTAAGAATAATGTGTAAATATTTCTGTAGTGCAATTTTCACTATACCGCTTGCATGGGAGTGGTGTAGTGAAAATTACACTTCAGAAATATTATTCATCACATGATCATCTCAAAACTGTTATTAAAATAAGCAAAACTTTCCATACAGTAATGCTACTCAGTGCAAGCCAGAGTAAGAAATGGTGATCAGGTGATGTTTAGTGGTTTAATACCAATCCTGGCTAATAGGATAGTGACGGCTATAGTTATTAAAGAATCAAAGACACCAAAATATATGGGTACTAAACTGAGTTCAGACCTATATAACTATATAAGCTAATGAGCTTGGATTGAAAATATTGTTTTCAATTTTATTCTCATAGTTTTGTAGTTTAGTAGAGACAAAAGGTGGTTTCTGGAGTGTTGCATTAGATCCTAATATCTAGGTGCAGTGCTCTCATATCCAAGACTCCTCACAGACAAAAGCCACAAGCTAGAAACTAATCTGGGGATATTGGGTGTGTAGGAACTAGATAGGGATTTTATGCAACCAACCTTCTGGCATCCATTGATTATTCTGGCTTGCACTGAGTGGCACTACTGTATGAAGAGTTTTGCCTGTTTTTTTGGAAATATTATTCATTATTGGATAATCTCTAGTCTAATGAATGGTTAGTAAAAATTATTAATATAGTTTCATTAAGTGATTTGTGTCAATGTTGTGAAGGCAGCATGTTTGACACTTATTCTTAAACTGTAGTTATTTGCTATATGTATATACTGAACAATGATAAAGATATGTGTAAGAGATTTTAGTCTGGGGCAAAATTATGAATGTTGGCTCAGCATGAAATGTGCATCTTAGAGATCATAGCTCTTTTTTTTTTTTGGTTATATATTTATGATTACAAACCTACACAAGGTATTAAAAGTGGATAGAAACCAGTCCACTCCTTATGTGAAAGTGGTGTAGCGAAAATTACACTACAGAAATATTACTCATTATTTTATCATTTCTAGTTTAGTGAAAGACATAAAAATACTAAATAAAGTAATGTGTTGTTTGAATGGAGTGCTTCTGGTAAAAATAATATTTTAAAAGAAAATATGCCTATGTGTTTGAAAAAAGAGTTTATATGTGTCTTACCACTTTTACTCGTGGATCTGAAACTTGGATTCTTAACAGAAAAGCAATACAGATATAAAAACATGTATGTCTTAAAAGTAACAAGAGATCAAAACCAAATGCATGGGTGAGACAACAAACAGATATCACTGATATCATTAAAAATGATATTGAAATGAAATTGGGATGGACATATTGTTGGAAGAGATAACATATATACAGTTGAAATTTTAAATTGAATCCAAGAAATTGTAAAAGTCATATAAAGCGATCAAGTGTGAGATGAATGGTGGTATGGTGTGGAAGCAGAAATCAAAGAAAGTAGATTAAACTTGAAAATACTTTCATTCAATGGTTAGTTAACAATGGTTGAAAGTGATGGTGTTGGGTGTGCATTAAAATTAAAAAATCATATTGAAATAAAGAGACTAATAACCCCCTCTCCCCGGGCCCAATAGAAATTAAAAGTAAGCAATGCATAAATAAGAAAAATGAATATTTCAAATGTCTTATCGCTTATACAAAATTTTTAAGATGTTAGTTACTGAAAACAAAAAAAAATATTTTTAAATTATTTGATTATTAAAAAAAGCATTATTTATATTTATTTATTTATATATAAATTATTTTTATTATATAGTAAGATTAATCTGAAATTTTCTTGGTGTGCTTTTTATTTAATTTTAACTATTTCAAAAAATCTATCAGATTACTTAGTCAAGGTTTATATATAGAGTATATGAGCACAAACTTTCACACAACCCATCACTCTCCACTCTCTCTCATAAGACTGATACACTTGAACACATATGTGTTGAAAAGATAAACAATCACCAATAAACGTATTTCATGCTAAACCAGCAACCATCAGTTGGTCCAGATTATCATCTCCACACATATGTGCAATAAGTGCTCAGATATATATTAAGATAGCCAATCTTGATACTTTAATTGACAAGAATCTCAGCCTCAGGGTGGCCTTTGAGCATTCCATCATCAGATTTTCAATTGGATGGACAGTTAAAGAGTTGAAGTGTGGAGAGGATTGAAACTTGTCCACTGCAAGCCAGAGTAAACAATAGATGCAGAGGGTTTGCACATAAAATCCTTAAGTAGTGTTAACTCATCCAATATCCCCAGACTAGTTTCTAGCCTGTGGTTTTATCAGTGAGGAGCCTAGAATCTGAGAGCACCCCACCTAGATCTTAGGATCTAATGCAATCCTCCAGCAGTCACCTTTTACTGTATTATCTAACTATAAAGCTTTGAGTCCAAAATGAAAACATAATAATGTTTTCTAATTCAAGCTCATTAGCTTGTATAGATCTGAACTCAGTTCAGCATTCATACTTTTTGGTGTCTTTTGCTCTTTAATAACCACAGTCAGTCACCATAAACCTATTGGGCAGGATTGGTATTAAACCACTAAACATTACATGATCATCATTCTTTATGCTTAGCCAAGCTATTTACACAGAGGCAAAACTCTCCATACAGCAGAACCACTCAGTGCAAGCCATGGTAATCAATGGATGCAGGAAAAACGAGTAGTGGCACTAGATAGGGATTTTATGCACAAACCTTCCTACATCTATTGATTATTATGGCTTGCACTGAGAGGCACTATTGTATGGAAAGTTTTGCCTCTGTGTAAATAGCTTGGGTAAGGATAAAGAATGATGATCATGTTCTGTAACTACTTGTAACATAAAAGCACACTATATATAATTCAATTCAGTAAAGTTCAAAATGAATTAAAAATTTAAGTAAGAATTGGAATTCTTCACCAAAATATTTCTTCACCATAAGTTAGTTTCTTTATGAATGCGCATTGGTTGCCTGAAGCCATGATATAATAAAATAGATTTTGTTTTTCATCAGTGTCATTTTTATCATTCAAATTAGATACACAGCCAGCATTAATTTTATTTGCGATGTTTTGACCACATAATTGATACAATTAGCAAAAGTATTTAATATTTTAGTCATTAATACATTTTTTTTGGATTGTTATTAATCCATTTCTTCATGCCATTATAAAAGGTATGGTTATTTGAGATCCAAATCATTGCAGCAAGAGTATACGATAGCATTAACTGGTTCAGAAATGAAATGGAAATGAATGATAAGATGAAATGATAATGGAAACCAAATTCTTATAATATAAACTTTATTCACATATCAATTATTATTAATATTTTCATAAGGTATTACATTATTTTAATGAATATTTATTCAATTTAACCAATGTATATGCAAATAAAGGAAATTATAGTATCTATAGCCTAAAGATGGCTTGATAGTGTCTAATATCAGAGCAGTAATGAATATAATGTTCATATTCAAGGATTCTAAAATATATCAATACTGGAAAGGTAAAGTTTAAACTCAAAACTAATAAATAATACTTAAAGATAACTATATCAAATCCTGATGTTATACTAAAAAACTTATCATCCACAAGAAGTATACTAATACCAAAAACATTTTATTATCCTATTATGCGTTTGACTTCCTAATTATTGCAATATATCTTTATATATAAAATATTCATTATAGAATAATAACTGTAATCATATTGCAATAAAATAACAAATTATAATAGTGAAGATAAATTTTATAAATAATTACAATAAATCACAGAAGTATTTTCAATTAATTTCTTGATCTTCTTCAACTGAAAATCATTTAAATTTAGTTAAAGTAAATGTAATCGTACTATATCCCAAGATTCATGAATTTTAATGTCAACATATTGTCTGATAAATAAAGATATACTATTTTATTTATCAAAATTGCCATTTTAATTTTTCTTTTATTATGTTGGTAGACAAACCGACTGTACCAGTTGAGGCCAATTCATGATATAATCTGCTAGTCTTTCAAAGTGTTATCTCCCTTCCTTCTCTTTGACTGACTGAATATAAAATATTGATCTCCAAAAATCTGAAATGGTGAAAGTTTATTAAAATTTTAACTGTTATAAAGAAAAGTAATCTTAAAGCGAGAATAAGAAGAAACTTGTCGCTGAAAGGAAAGCATTCATCAGAAACATTTGACCATGTGCATGCAAGTGTTTGAACAAATCAGAAAATTAAAAAAATCATATACAAATGTCCACAATGAAGGACTTACCAACTTATTTACTTCAATCAGATTTTGAAATTTCTTTATTACTAATTTTAATTATATTTAAGTCTTTCTTTAATCCATTGCCTATTTAAGTGTTTGATATTTAATCTTTTACGAATATTTAAAATATTGTAATAGTTTTCTTTTCTTTCTCTCTCCTTGTAATAGTTATTCATATCTAATGATATTCGAGCCAGAATTTTAATGTCACGTGAGAATTAAGGACAAAAGTGACTATCACCCATAATTCCTTTTATTCTTTGTTTATTTATAAGAAGCCAATAGATCAGTATAAAGTATCCTTGTGATTGAATAGAATAATGTTTCATATCTATGCCATTTACTGTAAGCTTTAGTAATTATTAGATGTGAATAATAGTGTTTAATAAATCCCTATTCAGTGCTAACATATCCAATATCCTGAGACTAGTTTCAAGATTATGGCTTTTATCAATGAGGGACTTTGAATCTTGGATCAGTGCCTGGATTTTTAAAATTTAATTCACTTTTCCTCTGCTAGCCATCATTTACCTTTCTGCTCCACTATCAAGCTATTAACCCAATTTGAAAAATATATGTTTTCACTCTAAACCAACTTTCCTGTATAGTCATATAGGAAATCAACCTATAGGGATCTATTAAGCACTTTTATCTGCAGTTATTAATTACTAAAGCCTACTGTAAGGAGTGTAGACATGATGGAGAAAAATAAAAATGCTGCTGAACCAACACGGAGTAAAATGAAGTCATGTATATATAGAGTTGTGACATTTTATTGGTTTTAACAATGACACATTATGATAGATTCATTAAGTACTTCATCTGGGAACTCATTCTGTACCACGTTCAAACTCTACTCGGATAAATTATTTAGCATTATAGGAAATAATAATAGGAATGAGATTGTGGTAGATTAGTTATGGGATGGTTAAGGTTTTATGATCAATGCATCATGAATGTACTACTCTAAAGTAGACCAATAGGGGGATAGTCTAAAGATATAGCTTTTCAAAAACATATATACTTGGAGAATGATGTATTTCTCATTTAGGCAGATGAAACTACAGTTAAGATCATCTAAAAAATATAAAATTTTAAGTATAGTGATCATCATTATTTATTCAGTTGATGTTGGAGTTTGGTGAACTTCTTGGAAAGAAATCACTCATATATATATATATCATATTTTTAAATCACTCATATATATATATATCATATTTTTAAATCCATTACACTTTTGTTACATTAGAGCTACCTATTCATATTTTGGGTATAGCAAAATTGTCTATAAATTTGGAAATACCATTTTGCAGTAAAGCAATAGTAATGATTGAAAATAATGATGATGATATCATTCCATGTGCACTGGATAATTATTATTACTTATTTTACCTTAACGCTCTTCTTTCCATACTATTACAATAAAATATCTAATATCTTTTATAACAATATGCTAATATAGAAATCTTATATGCTCTCATTCATAATTTTCATTTAATAAATATCTTTACATTTTTTCTTTTCCTTTCCATAATTGGGCCCGGAATAGAATACATTTCAAATCAGCTGTTTCAAAATATTTGCACAATAATGTGAAATTTGAAATGAATAACTTTTGTCCTCTTGTTATGATTATACGTATGTGAACACCTATAATCACATATTTAGTTATTCTTATCTATAATGTACAATATGGGCAAAAAAAACCATAAATCTTTAGAAATGTTGGAGATGCTTAGCAGGATAAAGCACTTCAGATCACATGATCAGTTTCAGAGGAACTCTCTTGATTATCTGTGTCAAGACCTTAAAGATCATTACCACAAGTCATAAATGACTCAAATCTTATTCATATTGAGCAGATGTTACTTGCTTTCATAAAAACACAAAGCTGATCATAATTCCTGCATATCTAAAATATAATTACAGTTGAGATATTGACTTACAAAATAAGTTTCAGAAGAACTCTCTTCATTACATGTACCAAGCATTTAAACATTAAACCAAAAATCAGAATAGTCTTGAAACTTCTTTATATAAAATAGACATTACAAGTTTTATTTTAATTCAAGGTTATCCAACCTATCCAAAGGTCTCATTAAAACAATATTTATCCAAGGCATCACAGTCAAAATAATAATAGATTTTGTTGAAGTTCGGAGATATAAAAGTTCTGAAGAAGATTGCAGGGGCAATCGAAACTGTAAACTGTAAAAGAGGGTGATAAATAAAGCATTGTATAACAATAGTAAAGTGCATGGATGATTTAGTATTATATGATAATAATAAATATTAAATCATCAGATTTTTAGTTAAAGTTTAACAAGCATTTTAAAGATATTTTTAAAAAAATTAAAATGTTTCTAAAAATTTTATTAAAACAGTAGACAAAGGCTTTGTAATAATTTGACCTCATTTATTAAACTACTTAAATCAATTTCAATACTTGTAGTGGCCAATCACAATAGATTTGCTATTTCTTGTTATTTTCTTTTTTCATTTGAAAAAGTCAAAACTTCTATGCAGGCTGCACAAACCTTCACTGCATGCTGTGTTTTGTACAGCACCATTTTAAAATGTGAAAAATGAAGTATATATGTTATTTGTATAATGTCGAATTTCACTTAAAAAGGTGTTAATACATGAAACTATGGTCTTAGAAAAATTTTAGCAAAAAAAAATTTTTTTTAGGTTAGTGTGTTATACACACAATTATTAAACATAAATATCAATTTGAACATCTTATTCAAACACTTTATAGCAATTTTTTTTATTATATATATGTATGCACAGACAATCTGACTTTTTGACTAAAATAGTATTAGCTCTGAAGAAAACTGCATGACAGTCAAAGCATCAGGTTATATGTGCATATATAGAAAAAAAAATTTGCTATAAAGTGTTTGAAGTAAAATGTATAAATTGTATTTATATAAAATATTACAACAAAACAAAGAAAGTGATAGATTAGTAACATTTGTGAATTATTGAACATGATATTCTTTATAGACAATACATGCTCATCACACACACCCAGGGCTGCCACATGTGGATGTGCAGGTTGTATGGAGTGCAAAAGTGCTTCATCACAAGGGTACCAAGACATCAAGATAATTAATAAAATTTATATGTAGATAAAACTGTTTACATTTTATAATCATTTCATTGTTAGAAATATGGGGTACTGAGGGTAAATATTTTACTTTACTTAAACATAGTTGTGACAATTACCCAAGGCTCGAATTTCTAAACACGAGGTGAAATATAATACATATATACTTTTATCATCATACTAACCAAACAGACCAACACCATTTTGTCATCGTAATTAATAAAGCATATATGTATAAAGGTTTAGTTTTATTCCTAAAAACACATTGTGATTGCAAATATTTATTATTTAAATATAAAAGGAATATTTCTTTCCTTAGACTTACTGTGGCAATTGCTCTACCCTCGAAATATATTTCATTTATATTCTAAACAAAACTGAACAGGCCGATGCCCTTTCATCACTATAATTAGCCTAAAAACAATTTACTCGCTGACGAAGAAGCTTCCAAATAAACAAAACAAATTTCGCATAAAACTATTAAATGGGCCAAGCGCTTTCGAGGTTTGCCCTCATATTCATGGCCGACGAACGTAATAAATCTTTACGTAGTGTTATTAAATAACAAATATGCAAATGTAAATGCAAATCAGTTTGACCATTTTTTTGAAATGGAAAAACACGTGTCGCGTCTATTGATAGAATTGTTGTCGCAAACAATAAAGTACGCCTCTTTGATCTTTCTCTTACAGTCGTTGGTTTCAGGGCATACAATCCTGGGGTTGCCTGGTTCGAACACATGGCCAGTCTGCTTTTCATGTTCCAGAAATATTGAAAAGTTATCGCTGTTCTTTTTTGCTCTTCTATAGGTATACAAGTGTTGAGCAGCTCTGTTGTGAACAGTGGCCTTAGTTTCCCCATAGTATATGGCTTTGCATCCGGCCTGTGGACATGACATGCTGTAGATCACCTGGGGTGTTTGAGATGGGTCTGTTCTATCCTTTGAATTATTAATGAGTCTGTTAGAATTAGGGGGAGTACGAAAACCAACCTTAAATTCCCCAGTTAGAGTCTTTATTATCTGTTGTGATACTTTGGGAATATAAGGGAGTGTAATTTGAGGCTTATCCTTATTTTTGTGGTTAGCTATTAGTTTACTGTGAAATTGCTTAATTTTCTTTGCAATTGATCTGTAGCTGAAACCTACGCTAAGCAAATCATTTATATAAATTGCGATGTTGGTCTTTCTATCGGCTTCAAATTTACATAAATTTTGATTTCTAAATAAAAACGCATTGAGCCCTGCGAATTTATGTGCAGTAGGTGACATGGATTTCGGGTGAGTAAAGCCTCGGATCTCAAGGGGTTTAACTATCATACTATAATGCAGATCTCTGTTTTCTCTATGGACCAGCAAATCCAAATATTTAAGCTTCTGCCCTTCGTTCTCCCAAGTGGTGTTTATGATCAATTTAGATTGTAGTTGTAATTCATTTTGAATATTGACAATTACATTTTTTGGCGCTGCCATAAATACATCGTCTACATAGCGCACGTAAATTAATCCAGCAACGTTAGCAGTGTGTTTAACAATGGTATGTTTTTCAAAAAAGTTTAAGAAGATGCTGGATATTATTCCACTTAGGGGAAGACCCATAGGCCAACCTTCTTTCATATCATACCAACGACCCTCAAAAGTTGTAAAGATGTTATTGTCCAACCAGTTGAGGAAGGATAAAATGAAGTTCATGCGCTCATTTGGGCAATGCTTATTTATTAATTCTTTGTGGATGATTTCAATTGACCATTTCCTATTAATCGATCCATATAATTCGGTCACGTCCATGGCTGCAGTTACAAAATTCTGATCTATTAATATATCCTTGATTCTTCTAACAAATTCAAATGAAGATTTGATGGTGAAGTCACCAAAACCCACACAGTCAACTAACCACTGATTTACCAGCTTGGCCGTTTCGAAATAGTGCACACCTCCAAAATCCAACATAAGTCTTAAAGGTTCTTGGGGTTTATGTAGCTTAGAATTAGCAAACATTCTAGGTGGCCTGGTAGCAGAAGGATAAATCCTATAATATTCTGCTCTCGATATGCCTTTATCTTTGTGAGCTCTAAGAATTGTGGAAATGAATTTCTCCCTATTCAGCTTGTTGTTAAAATTTTCAACTAAATTGAATTTTAACTTTACGATTTCGGTGGTCATTTTTTCTTTATAATCTTTATAATCTAAGAGCACAAATCTGTTGCCCTTGTCTTCTTTTAAACATATAATGTTGTTGTTTTTTAAAAATTGTTTAGTTTTTTCAATGTTGTTGTTCCAATTGTCAGATCTCGCATATATTTGTTTATGTCGTATAGATTTAGCAATATTAGCAATAATGTTGTCTCTCTGAGGGTTGTTTAGAAGACTAGACTCTGCGTCTGCAATTAACTCCAGTTTTGGGCGTTTCCATTGTCCTCCAACAAATTTAGGACCCAATGAGAAAACTGTTTTAATTTCTGCTGAAGGAGCAACAGTAGCTCTGTTAACAAAGTTCTCTTTCAATGTATGAATGTTAATATTTTGTTTTTCCGCTAAAAACCTTAATTTGCGTTCGAACTTAACTGCGAACTTTCTTTCAGAAATTTCAATTTTTTCTGTAATCCAAGGCGGCAAGATTTCTCCTGCAGTTATTCTTCTCCATCTTTTATTTTCTTTCTTCAGTGCGCATTTGCACCCTTTAATGATAAAGACGAGAAGCTGCGTTTGGAGTTGCTTCGTAATTTTGTTATGATTATGTATAGATCTATTAAGATTTAGATTACAACAATTCGGAACAATAAAGAAATCTCTGCATTTTGATAAGAATTCAAGTCTCTGTTGGAATAATTTAATAGATATTCCTAAACGTAGAATAAATTTCGCTTTAGTATTATTCATATCTGTAAAACGATTTAATATACTTCTCCTAAAAACGTAATAGCCTAAAAACGATTTACTCGCTGACGAAGAAGCTTCCAAATAAACAAAACAAATTTCGCATAAAACTATTAAATGGGCCAAGCGCTTTCGAGGTTTGCCCTCATATTCATGGCCGATGAACGTAATAAATCTTTACGTAGTGTTATTAAATAACAAATATGCAAATGTAAATGCAAATCAGTTTGACCATTTTTTTGAAATGGAAAAACACGTGTCGCGTCTATTGATAGAATTGTTGTCGCAAACAATAAAGTACGCCTCTTTGATCTTTCTCTTACAGTCGTTGGTTTCAGGGCATACAATCCTGGGGTTGCCTGGTTCGAACACATGGCCAGTCTGCTTTTCATGTTCCAGAAATATTGAAAAGTTATCGCTGTTCTTTTTTGCTCTTCTATAGGTATACAAGTGTTGAGCTGCTCTGTTGTGAACAGTGGCCTTAGTTTCCCCATAGTATATGGCTTTGCATCCGGCCTGTGGACATGACATGCTGTAGATCACCTGGGGTGTTTGAGATGGGTCTGTTCTATCCTTTGAATTATTAATGAGTCTGTTAGAATTAGGGGGAGTACGAAAACCAACCTTAAATTCCCCAGTTAGAGTCTTTATTATCTGTTGTGATACTTTGGGAATATAAGGGAGTGTAATTTGAGGCTTATCCTTATTTTTGTGGTTAGCTATTAGTTTACTGTGAAATTGCTTAATTTTCTTTGCAATTGATCTGTAGCTGAAACCTACGCTAAGCAAATCATTTATATAAATTGCGATGTTGGTCTTTCTATCGGCTTCAAATTTACATAAATTTTGATTTCTAAATAAAAACGCATTGAGCCCTGCGAATTTATGTGCAGTAGGTGACATGGATTTCGGGTGAGTAAAGCCTCGGATCTCAAGGGGTTTAACTATCATACTATAATGCAGATCTCTGTTTTCTCTATGGACCAGCAAATCCAAATATTTAAGCTTCTGCCCTTCGTTCTCCCAAGTGGTGTTTATGATCAATTTAGATTGTAGTTGTAATTCATTTTGAATATTGACAATTACATTTTTTGGCGCTGCCATAAATACATCGTCTACATAGCGCACCCAGCAACGTTAGCAGTGTGTTTAACAATGGTATGTTTTTCAAAAAAGTTTAAGAAGATGCTGGATATTATTCCACTTAGGGGAAGACCCATGTAAATGAAAATATTTAGATTTTCCAATCATTTTAAGTTAAATATCCTAATTTATATAAAAAGTAACATATTATTATTAATAAATTACTTTAAAATAACTTATTTTAAAAATATTGCCTCATAATTACAGTAATTCTCCATATGATGAAATTAACATATTTTACATAGATTGAATGTGTTTCTCAACTTATATTACTGGATAGAGTGGCCACCTCTGAAATGCGAGTTCTGGGATCAATTCCAGTGGTGTGTTGTACCAAATTTTTTTAATAGTGTTAACTTTCTCTTTTTTTTTATTCTGCCATATTATCTTTTTAGTTTTTCCTATTTTTAATAATAATAGTATATTTTTTTTTAGATGCCATATTACCTTTTTATATGTTTTACTAAACAGCTTTTCCTTGGATGTATTATTTAGTTAAAAACTCTTAATTGATCCATAATATAACATCCAAATCTAAGAAACACAGAATGAGTAAAAAACATACTTTTTAAAAAGATATTATTGCATATCAATTCTCTCTTTTCTTCATAGCGTAAGCATGTGTTTTAAAGACCTACAGAGGTCCCTAGTGACGATTTTTTCAGACGCTCATTGCTAAGGTTTACAGCCTTGTTAAAAACTATTACTGAAATAATAGTGAGCGTTTAATAAATTTATAATTACAACTTTAAATTATCGTAATATATTTCTTACTATAAGATCTTTTCATTAACTCGTAGTAAATCGTAAGATTTCGTGAGTATTAATGTATTATAAGAATTGTGGACTTAATTAGTGAAGTATTTAATAGCTTCACACTCTTAGATCAAAACACTTCTGCTTCACCTATTTATATATAAAAGTAGGTCGAAGTAAAGAAGGGATGGGATTCTCTCTTTTCTTCATAGCGTAAGCATGTGTTTTAAAGACCTACATAGGTTCCTAGTGACGATTTTTTCAGATGCTCATTGCTAAGGTTTACAGCCTTGTTAAAAACTATTACTGAAATAACAGTGAGCGTTTAATAAATTTATAATTATAAAATTTTATGGTAACATTATTAAATGCAAATCCCTACATGATTGCCCTATTGACAGTCTAAAAAATGTATCTAGTAGAACAAACCAAGAGTTTGATTTTTTTTTATAGTTATCCAACCTAACCAATGAATAAAGAAAATAAAGTGCAAGGCATCTTCTAAAATTATATTGAATAAACAATCTAAATATGAAAGTCTGAGAGGTTCTGATTTAAAAATAACAACTGAATTTTGAACACAAAGAACTTTCTTTTTAACAAGAAGATATTAATAGGATATAAGAGTTTTATCAGCCATGTTATTTAAAATTGACCTAGTTTGGTGGTGCATTCCATCATCAGATTTTCAATGATGTAGATGGCCGAAGAGTTGGAGGATGGAGTAGACTGAGGTCTGTTCATTAAAGTGTAAACATTTGCTACCTTAATATAAATCAAGAACTGATTATATATATATGTATGGGAGATGATGATCTGGACCAACTGATAAGTGCTGGTTCAGCACAAAATAGGTATATTGGAGAACATTTATCTTCTTCATATGTGTGTGCTCACATGTAACAATTGTAAGAAATAAAGTGGATGGCTGAACGAAGCTTGAAAGTCTATGTTCAAATCCCTATCAATAAACAATGTAAGGATGAAAATTTAAAATACCAGACTATATACATAATAAATTATAGTTTTTAATAGTGGAATAATACCACATAGAAATTAAATATAATGTAAATATTTTATTATTAAAGGAATATAATTTTGTTAATAGAAAACATGAATAAGTTTATGCATGAGAAATTTTCAATGGATTTTCAAACAAACAAGAACTACTTTTAATGAAATACTGACCTGCTGGTTAAAGTTGATCTAAATATTGACTCAGAAAGAATATTGGATACAAGCCAGGCTCTCCTTGCTCCTTGCTTTGCAAAATGGAGCTCAGAAGCAAAGCATTCCAAAGAATCATATTCTGTATGTACATAATAATTTTAATAACCAGTTTAGTATCTTATATAATTACTTATATAATATCAAAACTGACCCAAGAAGGAAAGCAGCGCAATGTTTTATGGGTATGTGTGGTGGTTCTTTTAAATATGATAAAAACACTTAGATATTAAAAAAATTATTTTATTCACAGATATTTCCTATCTCCAATAGCAATTTCACAGGATTGTCCAAAAAATAAGATGAAAACTTTTAAAAGAAAAAAAATAAAAATTTCAAATTTACTAAATAAATATTTTTGTTTTATGTTATTATTTAATTACTGTTTCAAAAATTATTTTTTTAAACATTAATTTGTTTTATTTTAGCAATTTATTCTCCGGGTTTAATTTATAAAAATAAATGAATAAAACATGTACGATATTTGCCGAACATGTTAAATGACTAAAGCTATATTTTCAAGTTTTTCTTGCGAAAGTGCTGGGAAAAAAATGTATTTTACTTTTAAAATTTTATTTCATAGAATTGGCAGGAAGAAAGCGATAAAATTTATCTTGCACAAAGGTGCTTCTTATCTATGCAAGCAGTGCTGCATACATGTGCCCATATAAAACATGTTTTATCTTACCATCTTCACATATAAAGTTTTATTTATTTTTAGTGTCTATTTTTTATGCATGCACACATTAATTAACGCAATAAGGGAAAACAATAGAACCTTTAATTTGTGTGATATATTTATTGACTAGAGAAAATTATGAGCAGAAAATAATACAAAATCATTAAAAATAACATGTTTGAGTGTTGAGAATCAGAAAATACTAAATACATGTATACTGAAAATTTCTAATTAAAAAAAAAAATTATTTATTTAAATTTATATTACAAACTTATTGTAGATATATGCTTTTCCTCAATCAATTCTCTTATATGCAGTTAAGCGTTGGTGGTTGAGAGGTTAGCACAACTTCCTTACAAGCAGTTGTCCCAGGTTAGAGGGTTCACTTCCCGGCCAATGCTATGACACATGAAAAAAAAAAAATTCTCTTATATGCAGTAAAAGAGAGTCTATTTACTTTAGGTTGGATGGTGATTAACGATATCAAAAAAGAGAATTTGCATCTGCATTAAAAGGTATTCATATTTTTCTATATTTATTACACATATTTTCCTTGCTGTTATTAATATGGTGGATATTTACAATATAGTGGAGTTAAAAAGTGTGATGTATTAATAAAAATACCAAAAACTTGAAAGTATACAACACAATGATTGTTCGCCATTCCACAAGGTGCTAAAAGTGTATAAAAACCAGATCCTATCTTGCTTAAGAAGGGAGTAATGAAAGGTATTAATACTTATAGCTCATCTAAAGAGCAACAGTTGTTTGTAATATAGTTGGATAATGAGAGATGGTAATCTGACTTTCCGAATTGGTGGATGTTGCCCTGATTAAAAAGCAAAAAACTTCTAAATACGTACATATATCAAATAGAAAACTTACTGTAGGTTCCTTCTTGAGTGAGTTCTGCTTGAACAACTGAAGTTCTCAGTACTACTTCAACATCTGATGCTAACTGCAACAGCTACAAATGTATATATATTAAACTTTATTCATTGCAGATGATTACAGCATATAATCATGTACACATTTTAAATTAGTAAATCTTTAAGTACATGTTATCAGCAGTGTGGTTTAACCAATTTTATTGTATTTTATTAATATGTTGTCAGGCATAACCTTTTGCTTTAAAAATGAACCTTAGGAATTTAATTTCTGTAGATTTAAGATTATTATGACACTATAACTACTACTAGAGAAGGCTTGAATATCAAGAACAAAATGTCGTAAGTACAAGATTTTTTAATTGATATAAAACAAATGAAATAATATATTGTGCCCATTTCAATTTAGACAGTAGCTAAAATTGTAGTCATGTGCATGAAAGGAAATATGGAACCAAAAATCATCCTCACATTTTTATATAGGAAAGGAAGCTGTAGGGCACCCAAGTTTAAACCCTACAGGATCAAGTCCCAAAAAGCCTAAGGCAGAAAGAGAGTGGGGAAAACAGTTATGTTCTTTATTTGTTTGTGTGTTGACAAAACTCAAAAATACTACACACCTTTTAATTATTCAATAGTTCTTTTTAAAGGTAAAGTTAGTGTGTGGATGTATATTGCATAAATAAATCTACAGTTACACATATTGGGAAAAAAGAGACAATTCTGTTAAATTATTTTTTATTTACCTTTCTCATATGTCTTTGATTATATGTTTCTGTAATGTTTGATGGAGTAGAAGTTAGAAATATATTTATTATATACTGTACATATACAATTATGTTTAAGCATCTTGAAAAATTATATGAAGTTAGAATTGTAAGATATGCTATAGGGCTTACTTGCAAAAGTGTATGTTTCAAATGTATCTATAGTCTGAGAGGTTGATCTGACTTCTGGGCTGATCAGGGGTTGTGATTAATTGAGATAAGGTGAAAGATGCATTGGGATAAGAATATAATTTGAAAACATATAGTGAATGAGAATGGTATGATTTTATAATAAAGAGACTTAATAATTTTTAAACTTGCCTGCAGAAGAACATTAAGAATTATTCAACACAATTATATATTTATACGGAATCAAAGTAATTTTTTGTTTATGCCTTCTGTAGAAATTTATAGAAACTTACATTCTTACACCACGTATATATGGCACCATTTGATGAAAAATGAACTAACCTCTTACAAGGACATGCAGTTTTAGTGATTAAATCTGATGTCATCAGCTGTTCAGGAGAATATGTGTCCTGCAAAAAAATTATAGTTGATTTTTCATCACACAATGCTGTATATAACACAAAGTTTCCAGAAATTTCTATAGAAGGCATAAATAAAAAAAATACAGCAATAGATTAAATGTTTATATGGCATTTAATTAATTAATACACATATAATATTCAACATAAATAAAAGCCACTCATAAATCATTGCCATGATAATTTAAGACAAAAAAGAGCCAGAAAAATAAAAAATTAAGGACAAGTTTTGCAATGACTATAAAAAACAATTGGTGAATCACGTGTACATCTGCATACATCACAATTTGGCCTTTCGTTTATTTTATAAAACTTGCAATACTACTTAGAACTTCTGAAATAAAATGTCTATGTCTGAAAGACTTCAATACTTTATTAAATGAAAGTTCTTCACTATATTCAATCCTATAAACATCACATGATCACCATTTCTTATGCTTGCCTATAATTGTTATTAAAGCAGGCAAAACTCACTATACGTATTGCCACACACTGCAAGCTAGAGTAATCAATGGATTCCAGAAGGCTTGTGCATAAAATCCCAATCTAGTGCATACTCATCCAATATCCCCAGACTAGTTAGTAGTTAAGTAGAGCTAAAAGATCTAGGTGCAGTGCTCTCAGATCCAAGGCTTCTCATTGATGAAGGCCACAAGCCAGAAACTGGTCTGGGGATATTGGATGAGTAGGCACTAGATGGGGATTTTATGCACAAACCTTCTGGCATCCATTGATTACTCTAGCATGCAGTGTGTGGCAATATGTATAGTGAGTTTTGCCTGTTTTTATATTCAATCCTCAGATTTATCTTTCTAATGAAGCAATCAATATCATGCTCAAGCTAACCATGAAACATCTTCTTTTGCAAGTTCTGTTTCACTTTATCAGCTTCATATATTCACCCTAAGGAAAATATATTTCTAAAATTATAGATACAATGCTGTTACATGTAACAAGCAGTAGAACATATGAACTGTAAATCTATGAAGCAAGAAGATTACATTCTTTGGATTTTTCTTTTAATGGATTAAAATTAAAAACTGTATCATTAAATCTACATCACAACTTTGTGATAACTTAATAAAATCATCTATAAACTGTTCAAAACATGATAATCATAAAAAAAAAATCTCCTTAAAAATAATTGGCAAATCTTTAAGGGTTCATATATTCCTAAAAAATTTCCATTTTCCAAATACTGGGGCAAACCCATCACTACTATAGCAATAATTATATGTTAAATTATTTCTATCATCATCATCAACCATTATCAATCCACTGCAGGATTCAATCCATCTTCTCCGATCTTTAGCTTCTCCACATCATCCCTGCATACTTTCTTTATTTCATCCATTCATCTCACATGTGGTCTCTTTTTGGGTCTTTTAGAAGCTTTTGGAATCCAGTTTTTGTCCATCTATTATCATCTCTTCCAGAAATACGTCCAGCCCAACTCTACTTCAGTCTTTTAATTTTTTCAATGAGGTCAGTAACACCTGTTTGTTTTCTTACTCATATATTGTGTTTTCGATCTCTTCTTGTTACTCCCAACATGCATCTCTCCATACTTCTTTGAGTGGTCTGAAGTCTCTGTAGTGCTCTTCTATTAAGTGTTCAGTCTCAGATCCATAAGTAAGAACTAACATTAAATACTGAATGTCTTTAAAAAAATTCAAACTTTATTTAAACTTTCTGAAATACATTCAACTGTATGTAACAGCACACAGGTTAATATATAACACAACTAGTCTGACAATAAAGGTACTAGCATGGGAATCGAACTGGATCTTTCAATTTATGAGTACTGAATTTAAGATAATACTTGAACCGATTGAGCTATTCTGCCAAAGGCAACAGTCAATAGAAATTTCATATATTTATCCATGAGGGTCCTCTGAGAGGAGAAAAATACCACTCAAAACATTGTGTTATATACTAACCTGTATCTATTCTTTGTAGCTGAATGTATTTGGAAAGTTTAAATAAAGTTTGAATGTTTCTAAAGATATTCAATATTTAATATTAGATGATGGAAATAGTCGAACAAATAATTACTAGTAAAATGTCATTATCATAAACCTTCAGATAAACATTTCTATTATATTTCTAAATATTGCCAAGAAACCCATCAGGATATATAGCTACTGTTTATAAGATCACAAAAACTGTTTTAACTTCATCAAAGTGAATATTTCTGTCCAAAAAGTAATTGAATCAATAGGAAGGGTATATCCTTAAAATCAGTCATCAGGATTTTTGTAGTGCCATTCAAAAGTTTATCAAATATTCACAACATGTTTTCTAAATATTATCATTATCATATTAAAATGAAAAATAAAATAAAAATTAAAGAAATACTTTTATTCACAAAACTGCACTAAAAATAAAAAATAAATTTTCTTTAGCTTTTATAGTACTCTTGGTATTATGTAACCAAAAATAAAAACACAGGGTTCATATTTAAAATTACTCGGTATAAATAAAACCATTTCTAAATATAAGCACCCCACACTTTTATTTTTGGTCTCACAATTAGAAGAATACTATGAAAATTGAAGAAATTTTACTTTTTAATACATTTGTTGAATAGTTTTATATAGTTCTAAAAATTAGAAATGGAGAAAGTTTAAATACAATTTAATACTATTAAATGGCAGCTGTATAAGGAATGCCCAATTCCATATAAAATTAAAATTTTAAGTATTTTGCAAAAACGTTAAAAAAAATGCATTGTCATGGCAAAGTTTTAATTGGATCGGAAACTTGGAAATGAGTAAAAATTGACTTACAAGATTTTATCCAGACAAATAGACTAAAACTGAGAGTAAGATAAATATAAATGTATAAAAAAAAGTGGTTTGCTAATTCAATAAGTTTTCCAACTTTATAAAGTAGCTTAACTTTATTAAAAAAGAGAGATCTAAAATGGCCACAATCAGCAAATGACTGTAACTTCTTTGTAGTTTTAATTCACAAAATTCTTGACAGACATTGAACTTATGCATTTAAATTCCTGTATTGCTTATGAAGCTCCACATTCAGTTTAATATTCACTTAAGTAGAATATGGCTTCCGTTTCCTTTTAATCACATCATTAATAATAAAATCATATCAGACCATTTCTAACCTTCCTATACACTTAACAATACTATTTTTTCCACCAAAACTTTACTCTTACAGTTTCGACTATCCTGCAGTCATCATCAGAGCTACAATATCCAAATATATAATCATACAATTAATACATTATATTTATATACATAATCAAAAATTGTAAGAGTACAGTTTTGGTGTAAAAAATAGTACTGTTAAGTGAACAAGAAGGTTGGAAATGGTATGATATGTAAATATAGAAATCAATACATAAAGAAAGGAGGGAGAAAATTGTATCACTTCCATAATAATAAAATCATGGTTAGAAAATCAAAGAAGATTTTTTTATTATTATTAAATGCTTTTATTTAACTTAGAATTTCTGTTCATTTTTGGGGGTCAAATCTTCTGACCAATTATTAACCAGTTTCTACCAAATGAATTTTCTTCAAAATTTATGCAAGTGTTATGTAGTGATGACAATCATTGTCCAGCATACTAGTGTTGATAAGATGCATTTCAAATTGTGTTTAGATCAGTTTGATAAGTTTTGAGTGATGCTAATAGATGGCAGGATATTTTCTATGTAAGATAAAATCTAAAAGACTGAAAAAGCATTTCAATCATGGCTATTCCTAATATAAAAATTTAAAAAAAACAACAACATAATAAATCAAACTTTGTACTTATTTTTGTCTATAGAACATGACATAATTTTAAATAATTCATGTAATAGAAAAAGGTCATTCATATAAATCAGTTTGCAAATTCAATACTGTCAATCAAAATAATCAAACTTACTAGGTAATAAGCCAATAAACATCACATGATCACCATTTTTTATGCTTGCTTATAACTTATTAA
Organism: Epiperipatus broadwayi; assembly: GCA_028023455.1. Taxonomy (NCBI): domain Eukaryota; kingdom Metazoa; phylum Onychophora; class Udeonychophora; order Euonychophora; family Peripatidae; genus Epiperipatus; species Epiperipatus broadwayi. The sequence goes on from JAQFVV010000170.1 coordinate 1,701,673, forward strand.
AACAGGCAAAAATCTCTATACATATTGCCACTCAATGCAATCCTAAGATCTAGATACAGTGCTCTCAGATACAAGACTCCTTACTGATGAAGGCCACAAGCCAGAAACTAGTCTGGGGATATTGGATGAGTAGGCACTAGATGGGGATTTTATGCTCAAGCCTTCTGGTATCCATTGATTATTCTGGCTTGCACTGAGTGGCAATACATATAGAGAGTTTTGCCTGTTTACTAGGTAATAAATAGTCAATTTCTTAATCACTCAAATTTAGTGAACAAGAATAAATATGAACTACTACTTCCCTCTACTCAAAAATAAAAATTGTTTATGCCCCTGTACATATAAAGATAATATTTAATATTTTCTGTGATTACTCCACATTCTACTTACTTCTTTGACTTTTTGTGAATCCGTCTCATCTTTATGTTTTCTAAATTCTAAGTTGATTTTTTCCCGGGCAACTAATAACAATAAAATAAATAAATAAATAAATAAGAGAGCACAATTATATATATTGACTTGAATTTTTTTAATATTTTCATTATTATTACAAAAGTAGTAGCATAATTAATGTTATTTTTATATGCTGCGTTACAAGAGAAATAAAAAAATTTATAGAAATAAAGTTTTTTTTTATACGACTCACCAAAACTATTATACATACATATATTAAAACACAGGCAAAACTCTCCATACAGTAGTGTCACTCAGTGCAACCAGAGTAATCAATGGATGTCAGAAGGAATCTGATACATTATTATTATCTTTACAATTTTGTTTCGTAAAATTTTGTAAACATAATAATAATGTTTCTGCTCCCAATTTTTACAACCATAATAAATCATGTATATATAGCTCTAATTTGAATTATAATAATGTAAAAATATTGCAAATTGAAAGAAATAACAACAAAAGGAAAATAAAGGAAGCTATGCTAATATATCAATACAAGCAGGACTTAATCAATAGGCAGGCAGCAAATGTTAAGATCCTGGAATTATGGGAAGGTTAACCTTTCAAAGTATTAGTTGACAAAGTTTATGAGGTTAGTCGAAAGCGCTCCTAAGTGACGATTATATTTTTTTGTACTTTTCAAAATTTTTGATTACTGTATTTACTAATATTTAATTATAAGTTTCCATATATATATTACTACTGTTTGAAAGTGTGTGATGATGCCAATTTCAATCATTTAGTTCAATTATTAAATGTTTTTAGAAAAATTCAAACTTTATTTATGTTTTTCTAAAACACTCATATGTTACAAATAACACAGATATTATTATATAATATGTCACCATGCTACTATTCTATTATCTTATTCATTTATTATAGGCTGGTTAATAATATTAGCATGGAAATCAAAGTTGGTGCCCTTTAGATCGATGAATACTAAAGTTAAGGTAATACTTTAACCAACTGGTTATTCTGTCAAACACAATAGTCAGTTGAAAATTTATATATAGATAAATACTGTGGTTCTCGTAGAATAGCAGCTAAATCCCACTCAATGGTGCAGTTATCACGCTAAAATTATAAAATATGATCATTCACGGATCGTTAATTATAATCATTTTGATGTGTTTTTTGTAATGCGAAAATAAAAACAAAAAGAAAATCGTCTTTTTTAAATATTACTTAATTTTAAATATTATTTTTTATTAACGTATACAAATTAAATGATAATAATAAATGTAAAATAAAATAAACAAATTACAATTTGATTCGTCTTTTTTAGTTTTCTTTTTATTAGAAAAAATCAATTTTCTATCGGAGATTTTTTTTACTGGGGTTACGGCTTTTTTTTTTTTGTTGTTGTTTACCGCTAGTTTTTATTTCAAATAGAATGATAACTAAAAGTAAAACTTGTTACGTTTACGTTTAGGGTTAGTTTTAGGGTTAGGATTAGGGTTAGTTTTAGGGTTAGCTTTAGGGTTAGTTTTAGGGTTAGGTTTACGGTTAAAATAAAAAATATCAAAATCGTATTTTTGTAAATATTTTTTTTAACTAACATCTATAAAATAAATGATAACAATAAACGTAAACTATATTCAACAAAGAATAACAGTAGTCGGAGAAAAGAAAGAAACTAAAACTTTTTTAAACAACGACAAATATATATATATAATGTTTATAATATATGCTTTTTATGACATTTAAAAAAACAGTGTACAATTGTACTTTTCTTACTGGATATTTTTGTGTTAACGCTTTTTTTTTTTATTTCAAAAATATACACACTGTACAATCTTAAAATGTCTCGTGGAATGTTACGAACAGTACGTTACTTGACTCGTTACCTAATTCCAAATAACTTTATACATATATCTCGTCAACATTTACTACTTAAAACTTCAATACACTACGGTGTAAAAAGTCTGTTAATTATTACTTTACAAAATCTGAACATTTCAATACTTTAAAATAAAAAAAAATCCAATGAAAACAACATTTCCATCCAATTCAAAAAAACACACCCTCTCCCCAAGCCGTAATCATTTTATAAACTGTGCGAATTCGGAAAATGTATTTGCTGCGTAAAACATACATGCTGTACTGCCACGCGACATAGCGGCCTGCAATCTGTAGCACAACAAAAAAAGTTGTATTATAGAAAATTCAGGTTCGGGCCACAGAAACGGCATTATGTGTTTTAGCGCATATATTCTACTTTCTTTGCTAATTATTATCAGACATAGAATGTAGATATTCAAGATTGGTTGTACTGCTATGTTTATAAAGATTTTTATAAAATCTTTGGTCCAGGGAGTCGATCGTATCATATGCCATGCTCATGATGTTTTTACTTTCTGCAATTGTACATGAATACAGGCAGTCCTCTACTTTTGTATAATTTGATATTTCATATGATGGGTAAGAGAAAAAAATGCAGCATTTTATGGAACTTTTTATCAACAAAAACAAAAGAATACAATTCAACTATCTTTTGATAAATTTATAAAGAAAACACCAGATACTAATCAATAAAGTGTTATTTATGCATACAAAAACACTTTTTGATGTTTTTTTTTTACATTGGTCTACAGTCATACATTTCAACTTTAACATACGTTTCAGAACCAATTAAGTACAAAAGTCAAGGACAGTCTGTATGTAATTATTATAAGCCTAAGATTCTGTTATCCGGTACTGTATTGTTTGCTCACAATGTACTGGATCAGCTTTCTATTTCTCACAAACAAACATGTTTCTCAAAGATGGAACATATTCACGTGGGTTAGTCTGTTCATGGGTAATGGTCTTCTCATGTGTTTATAAAGTATGGAATGGTATATCTGAGCCAACTTCCCAATGACTCTAGATGCCTTCTTGGATTATTTAGCAAAACAAGAGAACTCCTCATAATAAGAAAATACAAAAATGCAGTAGAAATCCTACACCAATTACAAAAACAAAACAACAACTACTCAAGAAGTATCATAAGTATTTATTTCACTGATTCAGAAAAAGGGAATTATCAACACATTTTAACAAGATTCCACATTTCCATGGTTGACCTAAAATCCATAAAGATCATGGCTATTACGGCCTAATGTTAACTCTAGAAATTCATCGTATTAATATGTCAAGATACCTTCTTTGTCAAACAAGTCACAGACCTTCATCAGAGATTTTAAGCATTTTGTGGAATTAATCAGGAACGTAAAAAGAAAAAGAAGTAACATATTAGTCAGTTTTGAAGCGAAAAGTTTATTCACAAATGCATCCACGGATGAAGCATTGTCTGATGCAAGAAAAATATTAAAGGATGGAAAACGACTTATAAATCGGAACAAGTTTTCCTATTATGAAATGCTTAACATTCTACATAGCATCAACAGTTTCATTACATTGCTGAATTCTTACAACAAAATCAAGAGATGTTTATAGATTTATCATTATCATCTCTGATCAGCAATAATTACATGTAAATACTTGAAACCGCAGTCACAAATATTACTAAGTATTTTTCATTCCAATCTATATCCTCCTTTTACAATATATTCTAAAAAGTAATGCAAATTTTATCAATTGCCTTTTCAAGATAAATCATAAAAATATCCCCCCCCCTTTCTTTATATCTTTCTTAGCAACAGTACCAGCACTAATCACTGGGTTGCTTAACTTGCCTTTAACGTTTCTATATCTAAAATTCCTCTTCAGATAGAAACATGTCTTATCTATTAAAAATATATTTATTTATAAACTTCTAATGTTCAAATGCTTACATTTCAGTGAATTAGTGAAATCATAGCAATTAAAATGAATCTACCAATCCTTGCATTGAATCACAACTTACAATTATTAACATCACCAAATTTTCTCAATAGACTTTTTTCTTAGACTTCTCAATAATTCAACTGGAATTTTGTTAATTCTGTTTCACGGCTTTCATTTTTCTTAAAATCCTTCATTATTTTATCCTTATTGGAAAATCTCCTTTATGTACATCTGTTTTTCAATGAATAAAAATAGAAACCTTATTTTGACCATGCCCTCACTTTCAATCTTTAGCAATCCATCGCAGGAGGAAGGGCACTCCAAGTTTAATCCAATTTTAGCCTCTCTTCTCTACTTCACCCCAGCACATTTCCTTATATCATCCATCCATCTAACATGGGATCTTTTAAATCTCTTGGAATCCAATTCAAAATTTAAACTGCCAAGTGGTATGTTCAACTCAGCTCCATATAAATCTGCCATATATCATTCCCATCTTTTCAATACAAGTCGTTTTTTACTTACAAACTCATTTTCATCTTCAATCATCCTTCTATTCTTAAAACCATAGTAAACTCTCCATACAGTAGTGTCATTAAGGGAAAGCATAGTAATCAAAGGATGCTATGAGTTTTTGTGCATAAAATCTTTATATAGTGCCTACTCATTCAATAATCTCCCAGACTAATTTCTAGCTTGTGGCTTTCATCAGTGAGGAGCCTTGGATCTGAGGGTCACAAGCTAGAAACTAGTCTGGGAATATTAGAGAAGATAGGGATTTTATGCCCAAATCTAGCATTCACTGCTTACTACAGATTAAACTAGGTGGCACTACTGTACATAGAAAGTTGAATAATTATAGACCGATAGCGGTAACATCAGTTTTATATAAAGTTTTCTCATATATGGTGGCTAGTAAAGTTGTAAAATGGATGGAAGGGAATAATGTAGTGGGTGAAATGCAAGGAGGTTTTAGATTAGATAGGCATATAGGAGATAGTTTATTTGTAGTTACATAACTTATGGATATGAGTAGGAATGCAGATAAACAGTTATATATGAGTTTTATAGATATAGAGAAGGCATATGATAGAGTAAATAGAAATAGATTATGGATAAGTTTAGCAAATTTGGGAATGGATGAAGCTTTAATAGATATTATTAAGAAATTATATGAAAATAATTATTATATATATCAATTAGAGAATATAGAATCAATTAAAGTTAAAAATGGTGTGGGACTAAGGCAAGGATGCCCTATGTCACCTATTTTGTTTGTGTTGTATTTGAGTGAAATGAAAGAGCAATAGAAAGATTAGGAAGAGGGATAGAGATACCGTTAATAGGTAGTAAGGGAGTATATATTTTGTCAGGTCTTTTTTTTGCAGATGATATATTTTTGTGTGCAGAAAAAAGAGAAGATATGGAAGTTATGTTGAGGACATGTGCAAAGGTGGGTAAAGAGATGGGGATTAAATTTAGTGAAGAAAAATCAAATATAATGATGGTTAATACTGAGGAAAGAGAAGATGTAGAATGTATTGGGAGATATTAAGTTAAGTGTGGTGAATAGATATAGTTATTTGGGAATTATTTTAAGTAATCAGAAAAATTATTTGGATGAATGGGAGAAAAAATTGATAAATGAAGCAAAGAAAAGAAAGGGATTGATAAAGAAATTAACAGTATTTTCATATAATAAATATGATGTAGCTAGAATTATATGGAAAGGAGTTGCAGTAGCAGGGTTAACATATGGTAATGATGCATTATATGTTAGTAAAAAGATATTAGATTATTTAGAAAAAGCTCAAAGGGAAGTAGGAAGACATGCATTGGATGCAGAAGTATGGACAGCAAGGGAGGCAATTCAAGGAGAAATGGGATGGTCAAGTTTTCATATGAGAGATGCAAAAAGTAAAATGAAAATGTTTGGTAGATTGCAGTTTATGGATAATAAAAGAATAGCTAAAATAGTATTTAATTGGGTTATGAGTAAAGGGCAGGTAACAAGATGGGTGAGAAAGGTAATGCGGTATGCAAAAGATTTGGATAAAGAATTTATATCAGTATATTTGTACAAAAGATGGAATGATTGTGTTAAGAGGATTATTGAGTGTTATAGTAGTAAGGAATGGGATAAAAGAATAAATTTATTAATAAAGACTAGGGAGTTAGAGAGATGGAGAAATAGTATGGAGAGTAAAAAGAGTTTAAATATATATAGAAATAAACAGAATATTAGGTGTGAGTTACTATATGATAATAGTAAGGAAAGTAGTTTATTGTTTAAGGCTCGAACGGGATCTTTAGCTACAAAAGAATATACATGTAAATGGAAAAATATGGGTGATTTATTTTGTAAATTATGTAAGGAAGGAATTGAAAATATTAGGCATTTGTTAATTGAATGTAAATGTTTGAAAACAGAAAGGGTACATATAATGAAGTTGTGGAAAAATAAATATGAAAAGAGTGATTATACAGAAAGTGAATTATTGGTTTTTATGCTGGGTTTGGGAAAAGATAAGGGGGATTTAGATATAAAGGTTATAGAGTTGACAAAAATTATGTTGTGGAAATGGGATAGAGCAGATTATGGGTAAATTTAGAGTGGGGAATGTAAAAGAAAGTGGCTAACAGGTTTATCTGGGCATAATTGCTGAGATATTCTTGACTTCGTTTAAGGAGAAGCCATAATACATCACATCACATCACATCTGATTTGATTTATCAGTTTGTTAATGCATAGGAAATGGTCACCAGATGATATTCTATTCTTGGGATACTGCATTTCCTATCCAGATTATTTCCCTATATATCAAACCTGTTCTTTCTAACTGCTACTTCTTACATCTTTCTTCTAACAGCTTTCTGCTAATTTTATCTATTTCATGTCTCAATTAATTGCTAACTATTTTATATGTATTTCTACTTTATAAAAAATTCATGTTTTGCTTATTACTACTTTCATAATACACTGTCTTTATTGCAAATTCTTTTAAAATTTCCTTGAACAATTTCTGTATTTTAACAGAATTTATCAGTTATCCTATTATTGTTTATGTTTATTTTCTTTAATATTCTTCTTTTATTTATCAATTATTATTTATCTTGTTTTTTAATTCTTTTAAAAAATATTAACTATGACTTATATCTATATTTTCTGTAGGATGTGCATATTCATACTTAAAACTGTTTTAAAATACATTGTGAATACAATCAAACCTAACCCAAATGTACTCAAATCTTCCCTTGTGATTACCTCATTATACATTCTCTACATAAACTTAATTGTTCTTCCACTGTTTTTATTTCTTACCATTAATTTATAATCTCCATCAATTTTCCCATCTGTTTCCTCTATTCTACAATAGTATTAGTCTCTAAAAAAATTCACTTCTTTGCACTTTTCGTAATACTTTTTATTCAATTCAACTATGAGATAGTTTCAATTGTCTTAGCAATCTTCCCCATGATGCCTGAAAGTCAAATGCATGTCTCTCAGTTCAGCAACTAATCAGTAACACCAACCTATAACCGCAGAGCTCTGTGATAACTAATTATTACCTAAATTTAAATTATCAACTTAAAAGTTTAAAGCTAGCTCAAGATAAGTTACTGTAACTATTTCTAAACCCTAATTCTGGCTAAATTACATAATTTATAACTTGTATAATTTGCCTACCTCTTGATAAATCTCATAAACTAAATATAACCTACCTTAAGTTCTCTATCTATCACTGCAGTTGTGCCTATAATCTTTCTTTACTATTATTTTTATATTATGTATTTATATGCCAATGCCTTGAAGCAGTGATCATTTACACATAATAAATATTTGAAGATATAATTTCAAATGTCTTTACATAACTGTTTCTCAATGATATGATCCATGCTCGCTGGTTCGAATTCCTATATCTGCAGTAATAACGACTCGCTCGGTGTTCGTTATTATAAAATTCTTATTTGATTCTAAATGTGTATTGTGCCTATTACAATCATATTATTGCATTTATTATAATAATGTAACATTGAAAGTATATTCAGTAATTACTTGATCAGTTGATCAAATATACTTGCCCTTCCCTTGTAATAATAATTTATCCATGTAGATTGAAACCTATAAACAAGAATTTTATTATATGTTTTCTACCCCTAGAATGCCACTTGATTATATAGCATTATTTGAATTGGCTTAGAATAGTAAAATTGGTCAGGTTATTGCCCTTGTATTTCTGTAATAATTGTCATAACCTTCACTTGGCGAATCTTAAATTCTTGTTCAATGTTTAATGTTTTGCTATATCTTCTCCTTAAGATGGGGCCGTAAGCATGCCCAGCCTATCTTACCTTCTTTCGGGGCACACACAAGTAAGACCTGATGTATAATTCCAGGCAGTCATGTTAGCCACCCTGACCTTTAGCAGCAGGACGCTCGGTCACAGGGTACCGTTGTTGGTCACGAAAACACTTTACTCTAATCTATCCGCAGGGCATCTTGTTATTGTAATTTTCCAGAGCGGTAACATGTCAGTGATCTTGTAGAGTCAATTCTGAGTCCCATAATTTAATTATTCAGTTTTAAACTGAAATTTATCTCTTTAGTTTCTAGGTTCAATCTAAAACTCTGATCTGATTTATACACTCATACTTTATTAAAGTAATAATGTCACAATAAATATTTTGTCTAAGACTAGTGCAGCATTTTGTAATAGTAGCCATCACTTTCAATAGGAATTGGCATAATCTTATTTAGGCATCATTTAGTGATTCTTTAAAAGTATCTGGTTACATTTGTAATTAAAGATCTAATGAGACAAGTTAATTACTCATTTTGGGAAGTTGGTGTGCTTTTCCCACATTATGTTTTACCTATTTAATAAATATATATTAAATTTATTCTGTTTTTGGGTGGTTTCTCGTTCCCTTTCAATCCAATTCAATCCTAGTTAATTATATACATGATACAATTATCTATGCATTAATTATAATTTCTTTAATTTCGTGCTGGTAGCATTTAAATTAGTTAATCTATATATTTAAATTGCCAAGTCTCATGTTTCTCTCTATCGTATGCCGGCCGTGAAAGATAAAAGTATGTGTAACCTTAAGCATGGTCATTCTAGGATCTTGAGTCTTGGAGTTCTGGCAGACGAGTTGAAATGTGGTCGAATTTGGGACATCACACTCCTGGTCTTGTCAGTTTTGGCCTCTTTGCCTGGATTCTAGATTCTGTTACGCAAATGTACAAACTTGACTGTTACAATTATTGACTATAAACTTGCCATTTTCTCCAGGTTCTTTCTTGTGGATTCAGACAGTTGGTAATGATATAATCAATCTTGGAAACTTTTATCTTCAATGATATAGTTCATTTTAAAATGTTATTTGAATAATTCTGACATTTTTACAAGAATTTATATTATTACACAATTTGATATTATTCTTGTCCAACAATTGTGAAAATTTGCACATTATTTCTCCATTTAATTTATAAATGGTCTGTTTCTTCCTGATATAGAATTTATTTTCATAAAAATTTGATTCATTACTAACTCTACTAAATTACAATGCAAATCTACAACAATTTCAGAATATTTATAGTTTCTTTTAATTTCATTCCTATTCTAAATTAACATGTAATCCAAATCCAATTATTATCAGCAGGAACATCCAATACGCAAATCCTGTGATTTAACAATTCATTATTAACATTCCATTTCTCTATAAAAATTTATCAATCTTCCCTTTCTCTCATTTCTTAATTTTTAGCCATAATATTGGTCAATCTTCTCTTAAGTGCTGCAACATTTAATCCCTTATTATTGTTATTTAAATACAGCCGAAACAGAGTTATGAACTCAAGAGAATTGAGCGATTCTCAGCTCAGGAAAGCATTAAAAAAATCTCAGCTTGGGTCAATTAAATAAAATTTGAGGCCAGTATGCAGGTTTTCTTCTCATTTGGTGTAGACAGCCTAATAGAAAAATTAAATAGATAATAATAAAATGAAGTAAAATTCAAGTTTTATTTTTACTAGTATACATTCATCTATGCAAATCATTAAAAACACACAATACATCCTCAGAATCACAGATTAAATCAATACTTGATAGAAAGTACAATATACATGATTTGTTGGATTATTGCACCTCTGACAGAATGAATACAACTGTTATAAAGGTTGGAGAGAGAATAAAATGTAGTTAGAAAATAAGTATTAATTCAATATTTTACATTGCATGCATGTTTAAATAAAAGTTTTATACAAGACTATTTTATATATATATTTGAAAATGTCTAAGGGCCAGATTCAGAGCTATGGAGGGGTGGAGTTGGCCCAAAGGCCAGAGGTTCTCCACCCCATTTTGTTGTATTAATTTCAGATAGTAAAGTTTAATCTTGAAGTTTTATAAAAGAACCACACAGCATTTTTTTATAACTTTTAACTATGTACATTTAACAAAATTTGCTAACTTTTGAGTAAGACATCTCTTTTAGGAAAATGTTTATTTATTTTGAGAAGGAAAAATTTTGGATTTAAACCCTAGATACTAATACTATAATGTGTTAGTACAATATACATATTTTTATTTTAAATCCTTCATAAAATTTAATGGTAAAGTGACCAATATATCATTCTCTATCTATAATACCTGATCAAATTAAGGATACGAGTTAAAGTGTTTCTCTATTTAATGGATATTACCTCATTTCTATATAATAAAATCCATATAAACATTTAATTCAACATATATAATTCTCTGGAGAAGTTAAAAATATTATTTGCAGAATGTCAAGAAAGATGTTATTCTTTCGCATTCTCACATCTATATTAAATAGCTTTCTGGGTTTAAATCCATATCAGAACTTGGGTTTAAAGTAAAAGAGGACTATTTTGCTTTAAAGACCCTCAACAATGAGGAAAACTTGCTTTGCCTCAGGAATTGTTAATTAGTACTAATTGATAGTTTCTTAGTAACATCAAAAGTTAAAGTGTTTCTTTATTTAATGGATATTATCTCACTTCTATATATATATAATAAAGTTAGACTATTAAGTACATGTCCAGTGTAAATCCTGCTAAATATATACATAATTTCAGATCTTTAAAGTAATACTAATTCAAAGAGGTGGCCATTTTTTAGGTCCTGTCCCTTGTTAAACAGTAGCCATAAACTTAATTCGATAAAATGGTCATTCATTGGATCCTACCTTGCATAGTATCCTTTATATTAAATCATTCATAGATGGTCAACTTCAGATTCTATCCCTGATGAACAAAATCCTACAATCATCCTCTTTAATTGAATAGATCTGATTTTCAAAGTATAACATCGTTTGCAGCAATAAGACTCAAGAGAATATTTTAAGAGATATTGTAAGTATTGGCTCTGGCTAAGCATTTATCACAAAGCTTGTTGAGGAATTGGAAATCCTCATTGTTTATAACTTACAAGCTTAAGAGATAAGGTCATGTGATCTATGATTCTTATTTTGACAATCTTTTGAGTTTGGTTGTTTGAGGTTCAGACTTTATATTTATACAGAGGTGTTGCTGAAATATCTCAGCCTTTGGAAGGGTGATTTGAATATTTTTAGAACTGGATTTATATAAGTTCATACACATAAAAATATATTACAATGTGGATTAATGCAAGGAACAAATTTATGTGCATGCTATTACCAATAATATTTAAAATAATAAACAATTTACATGTTCAATTAAGCTTCAAATAATTAGAGCACTAGCTTTTTTAAAAAAAACAAACAAAATTTTGTGTAGTCTTTTATTGTAATTCTTGGACACTTCCCTTACATCTGTGCATTTTTCCATCCAGTATACACACAGGATATGCATTACAAGACTATTTTGTTCCAGATAATTGGTCATTTCAGTATTGTATTACAATCTAAAATGCTAAACTGAAATCTTTTCATTTATATACAATATTTTTTAGATTTCCCCCATTTATATTTTAAAGGTGTCAATTTTAATTATACCTTTCAAACAACACTAATTTTTAAAATAAATCGTTTAAGGAGTGAATACTTGTTTTTATATACTTTATTTTTAAAAAAGTTAAAATTAAATGTTAAGATAAATTATACCAAGCAATTTAAACAAAGGAAATCATATGCTTCCTCCTGGTGGAGATCAATTACAATTTATACTAATTTGAAAACTAAATATTCATGTAATTAATTCATAAATGTAACTAAGTAAATATATATATATTTAATGCATTTTTGGAAAGTGAGAGCAAAATAAAGTTTTTGAAATACATCTGAATTATAAAGTTTTTTAAATCAAATAATTCATTTAACTTATGTATGTATAACTGTGATCTAAAAGTTTTTTGCAGGAATTCTTATAGTTATTTCCCACTGGTTCTATAATTCATGCTTTTACTTTCCCTCATTGATATGTTCATGTTCTTTTTTTGTGAAGACGTAGAATATCATCAATAAGTTATTGTAACAGAGTTTAAACTTTCCTTCCTTTGGTTTACAGTTTTGCTTATGGAAATGGGCTGCATAAATATTGACTGTCTCCATTATATTTTCCCAGTTGCATTGTGAGTTGAATTTCATTAAAATACCATAATTAAGTTGGCACATATTGGTTCCAATGTAGACTTAAACAATTAGTGGCTTTCCTATTTTTTAGTCACCAAACATTGTTGGCTTCTCTAGTGTCCAGTTTCCAAGGGGGAGTTTCTAAAAAAATCACACCTTTATACATGCTCTGCATGACCTCATTTGTTTTTGATAACCATAATTACCCTCAATAAAGTTTAATTAAAACAAATTTTGTAGACTATAATTATATTCTTAATTAAATTCTTATCTTGGAATAAAAGCTACATTATATTTACCCAATTATGATTTTTCTACTTTATTGTCTCCCAGAATATGCAATCTTAAAAACAAAAAATAAATCTTTAACTTTTTTTGATCTGCTTCTTTTTCAAACAAAATGTATATACATTATCCCAATATCAATAACAATTTCAAACTGTTGTCAAGGCAACCTTCTTTTAACAACAGTTTAAAATTGCTGATTGTTATTGATATTGGGATTTTTTAGGTATTAAATGGTTTTTAAAGATTACTTACAAACCTATTGCACTTTGAGGATTATTACATTTATTATTTAAATTATATATTTAATATTAAATCAAAAATTTTCATGAGCTACAGATATAAATGAAACATTATTCAGATATATCAGTGTATAATTTATTGGAGACAAAATATATAAAAATATACATAAACTGCAATTTATCTATTTTGCTTTGGAACACTTTTTAGCAAAAATCTTTTATTGTACATATATATATACACAATCATATTTTGAAATGTAAGATTGTGTATACATATAAATACGATAAAAGGTCTTTGCTAAAAAGTACTCAAAGTAGAGTGGATAAATTACATTTATATAAGATATTACAGCAAAATAAAAGAAGTGGTGAATTGATAATATATAACATGTTCGTGGTTTATATATATATTTTCAATAAATTATACACAGATAATATATGATTTGTAATATATATTTAATTACCTTGGCAGGGGGATCTTTTTTCTACTTATCTAATTTAATTTATTTTAGAAGTAAGGTGATATTCCATCAGACATACCAACATTCATTATTTCAATTATAATTTTAAATATTTTTCCCCAATTCCAAATCTTTCGGCTTCTGATAAGAAAAACTAGTTTATATTATTTCTTAAGCATATAAATGTTCAGACATTTATAAAGAAAAGGTAGAATTATGTTGTTTAAAAATTGGCCTTATTCATGCTAAACATGCTTTCACTACGTTATGCATCATAATCATAGCGCTTTTACATTTCTACTGTTGGTGGTATTCATGTATACTTGTGTATATGTAAATTCACTTTAATTTATTGTGCTGATATGTAAATTTTATTCAGATTCTTGTTAGAGAGCCCATTTCTTCGAGATAGGGGTGCTGGTGTCTTTTTTATTTATCGCAAATTGATCTTCGGCTGTGGCCCAAGCACTTTAATTTTCCTCTTTCTATCCTGCCTCTCAGTGCAAACAATTCTGACTTTAGATAAATCAAATTTATGGCACGGGTGTTGTTCATGTCTAAGATTACAATTGCAAAGACAAGAGGTATATTTAATGAATTACATAATATATTCTTTCTTTTACATATTACAAAATGTTATTATTTAATCTCATCTTAAATTTAAATACTTCAGATATTAATAATACAACAGAACTATTATGTGATTATTTTTAAATATTTATTATAAAACAATATTTTTTGTTTAATACCCTAAAAGAATTTTAATGCTACTCTTATTATTCAGTCACATAAGTATTGTTAACCAGCACTCCCTCATGTGTAAATGACCAGGACATAGATGTTTATTATCAATTTCTATACATATACGTATATCCAGATGTTAACCATCTGTGAGAGTAGGGAAATACTTGCATAAGGTTAGACAAATGAAGATACCTTCCATATTAGCATTATATTTCTGGCAGCATCTAAGTTCATAAATGAAAGTAGATATCAATTTGATATTTTTATTAAACAAAATCTTAAGAATATGGTAAATATGTGAAAAAATTGATAGAAATTTCTTAATTCTGTGAACAACGATACCTAAATTTAAAAGGAGGGAAGCATTGATTCTTAAATTTTCAAAATTAATACTATATAATGTTATAATTATAAATTTATTTAAACGCACATTGATTATGTAAGTAATGTTTACTAAGGCTGTAAACCTTAAGAATATGCGCATGAAAATGCAAAGGTAGAGACCTATACAGGTAAGCTTGTGGTTAAGACCTGTAGAAGTCCCTACCTTTGCATTTTCATGCGCATATTCTTAAGGTTTACAACCTTAGTAAATATTACTTATATAATGTTATATAATTTTACTCCAGGTAAAATATAAACCCCCATTCTTAATGCTAGGATAACTTCTACACCCTATTAATAAAAATATAACAGCTATCACATTATTTTGTCTGATCATAGTATATTCCTATCATAAACATTAATTACTTTGGTATCAAATAAAGATTACCAATGTATTTCCAATGAATTTGTTAACTCTATATATTGTGATGGATTAGTCTCATGCTATAACACTGTGAATCTGTAATATTAGAGTGCATGTGTGTACATATATAAAGCTTTATTGATTTAAATATTGATTAAGTAATCAATATTCCTTGGTATTTTTGAAATATAAATTATTTTAAATCTAACAAAAAATCTGTTTAATTCAAATATTTTCCTTATTTTTGATTTTGACAAATATGTAAAATTTTAAATTTAACCAAGAAAGATAATTTTGTCTAATAAAGTTTTTTTGTTTTGTTTTGTAATACATGTGTAATTATAAAGCAATTCTAATAGGTTTTTGCTTATCTTGTGTCATGATTTGAGAGGTCCCTCTATTGGCAATTAAAGATATTGATTGATTATTACAAATTTCAAGGTACATATGATTCAGGTTAAAGCCTGTCTTAAAAATATTTACATATACTTCCTGTATGCTTAATAAATAATTACAACTTCAGAAGATTAAGATGAAATTTTTTTAAATTGAGAAACTGTTTTTGGTTTTGATGAATCTAAGCTAAAAATAAAATAATAATATTACAGTCATAACCATGTTTTACTTTTTTCAAAAGGAAATATATTTATTTATTTATAAATTCTATAGTATCTATCCATTATAAATAGTAAGTTCAACTTAAATATAATTATATATAGATAGCTTCAAAAAAAAAAACTGTCATTGCTAATCTCTGTAATGACTCCTATCTCATATCACAATATGAATGTAGTAAGACACCATTTACTATACTTGGACTTCAGATATTATAGAAGCCAAAACTGAATTGAGGACTGCTGGAATTATTATATTTATCTTTTAAATAGAATGAAATCCAGGAAATTTATATGAGTATCCAACTTAATCTTGAGAGATTCCCGTGACATATGATTAATATACATAAAAGCACTAATATTTTATATATGTATGAAACACAAAAAATTGACTATTGAATAATATATATATATATATTGTAATACTAGTGAGAGATATATGTTATAAAACCTACATATATCTGTGTTATATGTTTCATAATTAAAAAAAAAAATTATGATTAAATTTATTTGAAAGAATAGTTATAGACACCATTATTTAAGTAGTTTTCAAATGTAGTTTAGTAAAAATAAAAAAAAAAGATTGTTATATTTTCTTTTAAAAGAGAATAAAGCTTTGCATTGATAGTGGGAAAAGGGAAAGAATTAGGAAAAAAATCTCCTTTTTGTAAATTAAAAGAGTAAAATGTATAAAAATAAATAAATATGGAAAGTTAGAATAAAATTAGTTTGTAAAAAAAAAACTTTCAAAAATATAATTAGTTTAAAAGATTACTGATTGAATTAATTAAAAGAAAAAAAATGCAAACTATCTCATAAAAGTGATAGTAGATTAATCTTAGATAATGTGCAATGTAAAAATCAATTACCATGTAATAATCAATTGACAAAACACTTTATTACTTTTCCAATGCTTTATTATCCACCCGTTCCTTCAGTTAACAGTTTCTATTGCCCCAGCAATCTTCTTCAGAACCTTATATCTCATAATCTCAGGTTCTGAAGAAGATTTCTGGGGCAATCGAAACTGTTAACTGAAGGAAAGGGTGGTTAATAAAGCATTGTAAAAGTAATAAAGTGTTTCATCAATTGATTATTATATGGTATACATTTGACAATGCAATAGGAAATAGTAGTTATTATACTTCGTAAAAATCAATTAGATTAATGAAATGTAAAAATTAATTAAGAAAAAACAGATTCAAGTTATGATCAGAATTAAAAATAATGATAGAAATTAAAACAATGGAAGAGAAAAAGGTATAAAAAGTCACAACTCTTTATTATAATCAGTCTGGTCTTCAATTTGTAATTCAGCCTGGTCTTCAATCAGTAAGTCATTCTAGTCTGCATTTTGTGATTGAGTTAGTCCACTTTTCTGCTCTTGAGTTTGTGAATCATTTCAGTCTTCATTTTGTGATTGATTCATTACATATTCATTACTCCAGAGATTCAAAAATCTAAGGACAAATAGAACCATTTATTATTGCTGAGAAAAATGTTACTGCAGAAGCTGTGGATCTCACAACATGCAGTGCTAGACCAACTTTAGAAGTGTTCCACTGGGCTTCAGGCCCCAAAGTCTTCCCAAAATCAGCTGTCCTGCCTGAACCCGCATTGAAACTGATGCCAAAATGGTACAATAGATCTGACACAAACTCTCTCTTTCTCTCCCATTGTCAAGACAAAGAATGGAAAACAAACCCTGAAACCATCAATGGAGACCAAAAAGCCAACCAGTTGGAAATTGATAATCATGAAAACCTAAATAAAAATATGTTGATACTTGTCTATAGACATTTTATACTTATTTCAAATGAGCTTTAGTTAATGAAGGATTATTGTAAAATTTAGCCTGAAATTAATAATTTATATTTCTTTATGTGAATCATTATATTGTTATATAATATCACATATGTGTGTGCTTAAATAAATATTAATGTTTGCTTAAATATTACCTGGCCTATTCTCTCTTTCTCTTGACACTGCATCATCATTTATTTAAAGAGATAAATGTTCATATGTGTTAAGTAAATGTGCTGGATCCTGGTTAAGAGTAGGAGCTAGCTTGGGATATTTCAAGCACTGGATTGTGTGCCTGTTGTCTGAAGCATGCTGACTATATAACATATGTCTGGCTGGTGCCTGAGTTGATCCTCAAAACCAATAAAATGCTTTTGATGGCAGGGGTTTGTTCCAGCAGTCGAGGTGGGCCACAGTCAGGAAATGTGGTCATGTTATGTTTTGTATAGTCCAATCTGACGGTGGATATCATTGATATCTATGCTATCGATGATATTCTCCCCTCTGAAGAGCCGATCCGCATTAAAGATATAAAATAATAATTACCAAGAAGTTATATATTGAGCTTAATAATAAGCTTAATAAAGTTTAGATATTGAACTTATTAAAGCAAGATATTAAAACTAGTTAAGGCCAAAAAATGTAAAAGGATATATTAAAAGGGTAATTAAACCTAGTTAATATGGAAATTAAGGGGAACCCGGTTTAATATATATATTTATATTAACATTATTTCAAACATTCTTTTTGCTATTAACAAAAATTTATTTCTATTTACTACCCAAAGGAAAGATTATTTAATGAGTATGGTATTAATTTGTTTTAAAAGAAAACTGCTGTAGGGACACAAACTACACTATATTTTATTACAGCTCTCATTGTGCACAATAAAAATAGCTTATAACAGCTTACTTTTTGTTTAGATAATGATTAGAGAAGAATGCATATTATTTACTATACTCAAGTCTATATACAGTACCTTCCAACATCCACATACATATAAAACAGACTGTATGTATAGGTTGCCTTGGCAACAGTTTGAAATTGTTGATTGTTATCTATATTGAGATTGTCTAAGTGTTGACTAGTTTCTAATGGATAAAAATACATGTATTATACAGACAAAATTTTAAAAGACTATAGCAACATAGTTATTAATAATAAATTGAAAAAGCACATTTACGTATATATTTACAGCATTTCTCCTTCCTTATAATTTATCTAATAGAAGATTCATTTTTTTAATACATACAGCCCACTTCTGAATAAGACTTTTTTTTTTTTACTAAATCAATCATTTTCTCTTTTAACAAAGGTACTTTAGAATGTTTTTTTTAATTCTTACTCATGATTCTAAACAAAATACAGTACATAACTAAACATATGCAGAATAAAACTTTAAAAAGGGGAAAAAAATGTTGGAAATACATGTTTCTAGTTAGGTACAGAATTGAATAGGTATATTTAAATCCCAAAGAAAATATGGTTACAGTACTTAATTCATGGATGAAAATGTCATAAAAAAGGCTATTATCATGCCAAAATTCGTAAAATTTAATGTTCATAAATTTCATTGTTTTTATTATTTATTTGTTTACATTTTTATTTTATTTATTTACATTTATTTTTGGTTAGTGCATACTTGAAGTTGTATAGTTTGATATCGCATAGTTCCCTTCCACTGTACTTTAAATAAGTTTAATTAATTAGTCATATAGTTTAAAAAAAAAGTTTTAGTTAGAAAAAAAAAGACAGACCAGTGAAAATCTCAGACAAATTTAATAGCCTCGAGGGGATAGAAACTACAGATATATTCTTCGAATTTTGTTAAGTCATTCATTCATATTGAATTGATTTTAGTTTTTAAAATGTAATAAGACTTCCAAATGTGTTTTATTTTAAGTTGATAAAACTCCTGATTTTAGGAGTGACTCAATATAGTTGTATTTTTTTACACTATAATTAAATTACAAAAACAAAATTTATAGACTAAAGAAAATTAAGGATTAATGATTGACATATTATTTTTTTACATGTTTTGATATTACATATAAATTATTGTACACGTATAAAATGTGACAACCAGAGTAGAAAAAATTCAAAAAATATTCAACACTATTTTGTCAAGCGCTTTCAGTACCATATACCAGAATCAGGTGATATATTGGAACTGAACAGTTAATATTCCAGCGCATGCTCAGTGATTGATAACATTATTAGACTTAGTAATAAATCAAACTTCTTTCAACTTCCTCTTTCTATCGTTTGATTCATTACACAATTGAAGAGGTTTATTGCTAAGTCTAATAAATAACATTGTCAATCAGCATAACACTAGTATTTCACTGAGCATGCGTTGGAATATTAACCGTTCAATTACAATATGTGACCATGATGCTGGTATGAGGGACTAAAGTGCTTGGCAAAATAGTATTAGTAGTTAATATTTTTTCTACTCTGGTTGTCAGATTTTATACGTGTACAATAATTTACATTATTTGACAGAATTATTGTGTTATTTATATATTACATATAAGAATAGTTGCAATTTATATATGGTTAAAATAGAATAATAATGGCCTACAGGTTTAAAGAATTAATAAGAACTTAAATATTTCATAACCATGAATATTTACATGTAATATAATTTGGCCTATAAAATTGAAGGTGGATAATAATTAATAATTGAAGTACTTTGTATCACAAACCACGCATGTGTCCACCTACACGTGTGTGTGTGTGTGTTTATTTAAGATCTTACAATTTATGTATTTTTGTAAACTACATTTATTGATTTGTTTTTGCAATCTATAGAAATATTTTGGAATGTTTGTAAATAATCAAAATCAGAATTATTTATTTATATTGGAGACTATCAAATTTTTGTTTTATTATTACTAATTGATTCATCATCATCAATAATATTCTGTCCCATGGACAGGTCCAGAGAATAGTCACATCATCAATTCATCCATTTCCCCACTCCATTCTCTTCATTGCACAGCTCTTCAATTCCACATAACTTTTCCCAGCTCTTATATTATCCAACAATTTCAATCATTTCTTTCCTTTCTTCTTGCTTCCACTTATCATTCCCTTCAAAACATCTTTCATTAAACTATACTTTCTTCTTAATATATACCCAATCCAATTCCTCTTTTTAATTTCCTCAAGCAATTTTCTTTTTTCATTTACTCTATTCAAACTTCTTTATTTGTTATTTTATTCATCAAACTGATTTTTTCCATTCTTCTCTATGACCATATCTCAAAGGCTTCCAATCTGTTCCAAATTTTATTATTCACTGTTCACATTTCACAACCATACTTATAATACACTCCACATATAGCATTTAATTAATCTTTTTCTTAATTCTCTCTTCAAAGATCCACATAATATTTTCTTTCTCTTAATAAATACCTCCTTTTCTAGTGCTATTCTTCTTTTAATCAACTACCCAAATTATTTAAATCCTTTATCTGCTAAACTATGTTATGACGGATTTCATTTTGCAGTCTTTTTGCATTCCTTCCTATCTATAAACACTTAGTTTTCTCAGCATTAATCTTCATTCCATGTTCCATACACCCTTCCTCCAATTTATTCAATATATTCTGAAGACACTTTTCATTCCAGCTAAAAGTTATATCATCTGCATATCTTATATATTTTATTAATCTACCTCTAACATTTGATGCTCCACAATCTAAATAATTATTTAACATGGCTTCTAAATAAATATTAAAAAGGCGACATACTGCATCCTTGACTAACTCCTCTTTCAATATTCACTTCATCAGTCTCTTTATTCTCCAATCTAAGTCTTATTCTTTGCCCAGTATATATATATATATTTCAAATAAATATTCTCTTTCCAAAATACTTTTCTATTTAAAATTATTCCAGTGAAATTATTTAATAAGGGAATAGATTAAATATTGTGTATATTCTCTCACTCATACATATAGTCGCTATGGTTATTGCAATTCCATTCCAGACAAATAGTGTATGAAATATGTATATGTGGACATTTACGTAATTCTTTTCAGAATTATTTAAATGCCACCAAAGCCATCTTTAAAACCCACCCACTTAATCTTTGATGAAGATTACATGTTCATTAATATCCAGTATACTCATGATACCAGAGAGTCCTAAACATGATTCCAGCATGTCTAATTTTGTAGTTAATTTGCTCTTATGCATTTACATGCAGTACGAAATACTGATGATTGCTCTTTTATAATATTTTTGCCCCACATTTGCATTGGCTTGATGATAATTAGTCTAAGATTCTATAATATATCTCTTTGAAATCCAATCATAAAGAATGTCCAGTTTTTGGTAATGTTGTTTATTTTTTATATTTGTTTCTGGTGATGCTCTTCTGATGTTTTTGCTCTCTTGTTCTTACTGGATTCAATAAAATAACAATGAATATTGCCTTCATTATTTCTGATTATTACCACCACTCTAACTTCTATTCCATTAACAATGTACATGCAAATACAAGCAATCAAAATCATGAATATATCTATAATATTCAATAGTAATTTAAATGATAAATGTTGTTATAATATATGACATACATTCTCATTTAGCATTCATCAATATTTAAAATAAGAGTGAATCACACTTTTAGTAAGTTCTCTTTGGTTATAAATAAGTTATAAACAATATCTAGATTAATTAAAAGAGTGATCCATTCTTCTGCTAAGGGGAGTATATGTCATTTACTACAACAGCAAACATTATTTAAATGACCAAAACTGAATGTTATATACATATACATACACACACACACAAAACTTTTTACAGTAGTTTTACAAAAAATATATATATATTTTCCATATGTCAAAGCATCAGCTGGGAAGCGAACCCACAATAACTGTCTGCAAGCAACTGCTTGCAAGGCAGCTACACTGACCTCTTGGCTACCAATACTTGACAAGAAATATTTTGTAGATTAAAATGGGAAGCTAAAGGAATAAAAACAAATGGCGTTTATTAAAGTCATCTAGATTTCACAGATAATGTGATTATTTTTGCAAACAATGCTTCAGAACTTCAGGAAATGTTGCAAGAATTATTACAGTAGGACTAAAGAGATTGATAGATGCTAAAAAGTCTAAAATAATGCTCAATGGATTTTTAAAAATAAAATAAAAATTGATAATGATGTATTACAAAAAGTTGACATCTATAAACACATTAGTCAGATTATTAATACAGATGGAAACAATACATGAAATTAATCACAGAATTAAACTCAGATGGGAAACTTTTGGCAAAAGTAACTTAATGTTAAAAGGAAATATGCCTACATGTTTGAAAAGGATATTTTTAATAGCTGGGTCTAAACAGATCTTACTTATATATCTGACATTTGTACACCTAAAACAACAGCAATCCACATTAGATCATGCGAACAAAGTATGGAGAAATATGTTAGAAGTAACAAGACGAAATTGAAAACAAAATATATGGTTGACAGACACAGATATCACCGACACTATTGAAAAAATTCTAAAACTGAAATGAAGTCAGGCTGAATATTTTGTAGAAGAGATGATTAATAGATGAACAGTTAAAGTCTTAAACTGAATTTCAAGAGATGGTAAAAGATCACGTGTAATGTGGGTGGAGGAAATAAGAGTTGCTGATGGATTGTGAAGAGAAGATTATGATGAAAAATACCCTATAATAGAGTATATAATTTATTATTTATTTTAATAGACCTAGTATATTTTTATCACGTTAGTGATCGAAATCATAACAATTTAAGACTAAAAGATTTACTAAAATAAATATTAAATTGTATGCTTTATGTTTTTTTTATATTACATATATTAATAACAGAGATGCAGTCTATTTTATATACATATATATAATAGCCATCTGAAAACAACAAAAAAAAATACGTATACAGATTTTTATGGAGTGACTTAGTAAGGCTTTAAAGCTTACCTAATCAATAATTTAATTACTTTTTCCCTCTGATGTTTGTTTTTAACTTATGAATTTTAATTAAATATTATTTAATAGAGTTGAGTTTATTAAAGCAAGCTATTTATTATGAATTAATGTCTAAAAATAATTTTTTTTCTCTTTATGGTTACTTTTACTAATCCTAGATGATTTTTTTTTCTTTTTCTGCTAAATACTACTTACTTCATTCATATTCAAACATGATATTTTACTGTAATAAAAATCATCAGCCAGAAACTTAATATATATAAAATGTCTTGGCATAATTAAGTGATATAACATTTATATATATCGTAATGTAATAATTTGTTTAAAAATATGATTTGTATAATGTTAATATCTGATGATGATGATCAAGACGCATGTCCTGGTATAATAGTAGAAAATTATATTCTGGAGCACAGAATCTTTAAATCAATTCCACCTCTGGTTTAAATCAATTCCACCTCTGGTACTTTGTCCATAAAACCATTAAATTATACATATAGGTATCATCACCAGCCAATTAATGGTGTAGCAGGTTAACATATGGTAACGATGCGCTATATGTTAGTAAAGGGGTATTCGATTACTTAAAAAAAGTAAAAAGAGAAGTAGGAAGACATGCATTAGATGCAGACGTGTGGATGGCAAAGAAGGCAATTAAAGGAGAAATGGGATAGTCAAGTTTTATATGAGAGATGCAAAAAGCAAAATGAAAATACTCGGTAGATTGTAGTTTATGGATAATAAAAGAATAGCCAAAATAGTATTTAATTGGTTTATGAATAAAGGTCAGGCAACAAGATGGGTGAGAAAGGTAATGCGATATGCAGAAGATTTGGATAAAGAATTTATGTCAGTATACTTATACAAAAGGTGGAATGATTGTGTTAGAATTGTTGAGTGTTATAGTGTTAAGGAATGGGATAGAAGAAAAGATGCATTAATAAAGAATAGGGGGTTGGAGAGATAGAAAATTAGTATGGAGAGTAAAAAGAGTTTAAATATATATAGAAGTAAACAGAATATTGGATGGGTTAATTTATGATAATAGCAAGGAAAGTAGTTTACTATTTAAGGCTCGAACATGATCTTTAGCAACAAAGGAATATACACATAAATGGAAAAATGTGAGTGATTTAGTCTGGAAGTTGTGTAAGGAAGGCATAAAAAACAGGCATTTGTAATTGAAGGTAAATACCTGAAAGCAAAAAAGGTTCAAATCATGAAGTTGTGGAAGAATAAATATAAACAAAGTAATTATACAGAAAGTGGGTTATTGTTTTTTATGCTGGTTTGGGAAAAGATAAGAGGGATTCGGATATAAAAGCTATGGAGTTGACAAAGATTATGTTGTAGAAATGGGATGGAGCAGGATGGAGAAGAATATGGGAAAACTTAGGGTGGGGAATGGAAAAGGAAGTTAAAGTGGTCAACAGGTTTCTCTGGGCATAGTTGCTGAGAGACTCCTGACTCCATATAAGAAAAAATCACAATGCATCACATCACATGTGCAATGAGTTCCATCTAGATAATCCCCAGTGGTGTCATATAGAATCTATTCACATGCAAACCTTTTTGTTCACATTTTTAGATGTGTAGTTTCCACTTAAAGAAAGATATATACATAAGATACACAAGCAAGACATATATATAAGAAAGAATATTTTGTTTTCTAAGCAAGAACAAATGAAAGCTAAATTTAAATAGGGAAAATAAGTTTATTGAGTATATATTGTGACCTCCTAAATGGACACAAAAAAACAAATTTTAAATAGACAGCACTGTATCGGTAATAACTAATTGCATTTAGCTATAAAAAAAAAGTGAAATAACATGAAATTTTTAAAAATTTCTCATTAATAATCCATAACCTTGTTTAGAAAGTCACAAATATTATTTAGAAGTTTTAAGACATTTAGTATTTCTTTGATGGGTATTTAATGATAGAAAGGGGGCTGGCTTGTCACAGAAACTATTAGTGTATAGGTTGAATTGATACAGATCTGTCTTGTCTTGTCTGTAAGACAGTGGTTGATATTTGTTTAGTGATTTTCTGGTTTATTTGCTCATTGATACTCTAATCCATAGCATAGTTAGTACAGTATATTTGACTCGTGGTCATATAGGCTTCTATTTTGATCAGATTGGTTTAGTATTTATAGTGTACATA
Source organism: Epiperipatus broadwayi (assembly GCA_028023455.1). Classification (NCBI taxonomy): domain Eukaryota; kingdom Metazoa; phylum Onychophora; class Udeonychophora; order Euonychophora; family Peripatidae; genus Epiperipatus; species Epiperipatus broadwayi. Next base: position 1,727,517 of record JAQFVV010000170.1, read on the forward strand.
TATGTTTGTGCCATCTTACAACTTCATCTTTCATTCATGTATTTGGTTATGATGCAGAATATTATGTTTTACAATGAAATATTTCAATTTGTAATAAATATCTTTGATAACCAATTTAAACACATTTTGAGTGATTAATGGATAGATAGATCAGTTGATTGTTGGGCAAAACAAATACACTATCAAACACTTTATTTGCTAAATAATTATTTTATTTATTATTTAAGAGTATAGAGAATATTTTTTTGATTCAATTTGATTAATATTATTTAAAAGTCAGAATTTTTTTTCTCTCCAAGAGAGAGATTTATTGAATATTTCCAGCTAATTATCTTAGAGCAAAAGGTGGGTTTGATCTTCTTGAAGTTGAGCTTTGGGGGAAGTAACCTCTTGATTGGTGGAAGAAATGGATATCTAAGCAATAATTGTAACAAAAAAATAGATATACAGAAAGTAATCTGCTTTATTACAATTCTCTCTCTCTATGTGATTCTTCCAAATCAAACAGTTAATGTTCAATTTAAATCCAAAAGTACAACTTTTCTTTAAGTATTATTTTTCTTATATGAAACTAGTTAAAAGAATTTTCTTTGGAATATAAAGAAAGAATGAGAACATAATCAACTTCAAACAAGATATATCACTCTATGTTTTCAATTAACTAACTTTAGATTTAATTGCATTGTTTAAACTGCATACATGTGTCTATAACTCAAGTTTAACTTCTCTAACCTTAATCTTTAGTGTTAATGAAAAAATTGAATTGTATGAATTTTTCTGTTTTATGGGAAAAATTATGCTGAACTTTTTAACAAAACATTTCATAAACTCTAGATTAAAAATTTCTTTTGGCTATAAAAAAGTAAAACTCAAATGGAAGGATGTGTCTAATTTAGTGTAACATGCTATAAATTATTATTGGATGAGAATTATACCTAACCATTCATATCTTCTAGGATTAAAGAATTGAATGCATGACTTATATGAAATTAATGGACAACTAACCTCTATTAAATGTGCTTATAACTTAACGTGAGTGGAAGGGCATGAATATTACATGTGTACATTTTCTTATTGTTCTCCTCATTGATACTTAACATGTCACTAAAATATATTGTCTTTTAAAGAATTATGCAGACTTAAGTTAATGTCATAAATTAATTAACTATTCACCTAATGGATGGGCTTTGATAAAGTATTATGAATTCCTTGATAAAAGAAATTATAGTCAATGTTAATTGGTCGAAAACTAATGCTCCTTTTGAAATTTGCAAGAATGATGGCTGAATTTTAAAACTGTGAAACCATCAGTTAATCAAATAATAAAATATTACTAGAAATCTGCAACAGAAAACATAATTTGTCATTATAAAAAGAAAATATGTTGAATATTTCGCATGCTATATTGTCAGCAATTTCAATTAGCTATTTGCTAAAAACTTTGGAAACTGTTTTTCAATTGAATTCAAAATGCGTATTGTTCATTGTGGAAATTTGTCTATATGTCTACTAACATCTAATCATTTTGTAATTATTATCATTATCTTCGTATATGTCTAAGAGGCATTATTTACAGACTGTCCGAATGAACTTTTATTTTCCAGCTAAAGAAGATTTAATCATTTCTTTTGTTGTTAGTGTATCATAGATAGGTAGACCAATTTATTTGTCTTTATGTTGTTTTTCTTTTATTACTTTCTTTTGCTCCAAGATTGTCTCGGATGCATGTAATATGAAAAGTATTATACTTGGTAATTAATTGTTACTTTGATATAATTTTTTTTATGTACATGTATTCTATACGCTTATGTTAGCGGTAGAAGTATTTATTTGCTATTTTGAAGCTAGCAGCTAATTTAAAGAGGGGTAAATGCATAAAAAAAATATTGTTTTATCTTTGTGTTGTTAGAGATGATGGAGTCTGTTTAATAACAATTGTTATACCTAAAAATTTGAAGCTTTTATAATTCATCATGAATTAAAGATTTATTTTCGATTTATTGGTTAATATTAGTATAACATCTACATATTGAATATGATTTGAAATTATTTTGTGCGTGTTACACGTATGTGTGCCTGTTTTGTGCAATTTATTTATATAATTGTTAAACTTATAGTCACGTGACTTGTATTTCTCCTGATCGGTGATGTAATATGCCAAAAGAGATGAACGAATTAGGAATTTATCTATGAACAATTTTTTTTTTTTTATGTTTAGAATAAAATGTATTAAGTAGCTACGAGGAAAGAACTCGTTAAGGTTATATATTATATTGTCAGACATTGAGAGAACTCTCCCTTAGTTTATTTAAATACTTATCATGAATGGATTATATTTTCTAGATTAAGCATTTGTGCATTATGATGGTTATATTATATGAAGTGAAGCAGTGTATTTCCCTTGTTTTTCAGTGATGAGATACCAATACTGAATCTTTGAGTAAGGTTAGGGAGTCACTATATTTTGTCGTTTAGATTAGTAGAATTAAGGTCTTCTTGTCCCTCATGTGTTTATTTTGGAATGTTTTTCCATCGTATAATCATAGCTATGTGTAATATAGTTTGTCAATTAAAATAAATGATAGGACTAGTTTCTTTTATGGAGCATCTAAAGCAGAAGTAATGCTAAAGTTGTTGGTTGGTCTATAGCATTATCTGTATTATATTTTATCTCTTAATTTCATAAGCAAACTGATGGGATGTATCTATGTTAATCATATTATAACAGACAGCATAACATGGCAGCACATATGAAATACTATTGATTCTGAATAGATGGAAGAAATTTATCACTGGATTTGTAAGTCTTGGATAAATATTTCAAATCATATCATGCTAATTTATTTAAAATTTTAAATCATCAAATCTTCAAAATGATTCATCATCAATTTGAATGAGTAAACAAAAAAAAAAAAGGAAAAAGTAGCTAGTTAATAGAATTGTTCAAGTGACTCATAAAAGACAGTGTGACTCATATGTTTAGATCCATATTGCATTGTTTAATTACTCCAATGTTGGTTTGGTTGACAAATAATATTAGAATTGGATCATAGCATGTATATATGGGAAGTAAGGATGTAAAGGTATTACTTCATTTTGTCAGTTCGTGTTACAGGAGTGTGTAATAAAATAAGGTTATGAGTTCTGGAATATAATATAAAAAAGAAAAGAGAAGAAAAATATAAATATCAGATATCAAGTTCTGCAAGATATATTTGTAAATTTAGGAGTTAAAATTGATAAATTTAATCAATAAACTCTGATCCTAATATAAATTGATTGTATTTATTTTGATTACATAGTGTAATAAAGGTTACCTTTATTTTAAACTTTGTTGCACTATTTCATGAATTTAATAATGAACATGTTCAGATCTGATATTATTATTTTTTGATCCAAACATTATATGAAATGATTAATTATTTGATGAACTTCTGGGAAAGTTTATGTACTTAGTTATTCTTTGGATAATGATTTGAAATAAAAAGGTACCCTATTTCTTTCGTTGTCTAACTGCTATCTCATTAGAGCAATACTCAATTTTATATTGTTACCTTTTATGATGGTAATTGGTAGCTATTCTATAGTATGAATTTTCAAATAAGTTATGTAATAAAACCTTGAGTTCTTCCTTATTGTTACAAAGTAAATAATAATCTAATCATTTGATTTAAATTTATCATACAGCAAAGGTGAATTAGTGCTATATCTTTGTCTCATTTTATTTAAATTTATCATACAGTAAAAGTTGATTAGTACGTTATCTTTGTTTTGACCTATTAAAGTACTACGGTGGTTAGTCGGAAATGCATTTAAATGATGGGAGGAGCTAAACTCGAACTATAACTTATTAGTTTAAATGGATGGAACTTTATCAATGTCAACTACTTATTTATTGCAAAACCAAGTGGACATTTTACTCTTATTGATTCATATATTTCCTCCTGTATTTTATTTGCATTTTACATGTTATGGAACTCTATGCCACCTATCCCCACTGAGTTAAGCTATAGTTGGACATTATTCTAAGAGTCTCGATAGTGATTCAAAGTAGAGTCATATTCGTAGTTTATTCTATCATCAATCGAATTGGTGCCCCAGATATTTATTCATAGGAGATATAGGATTGGTGTTGGGGGAGGCTACAATATATAAATAATATTTAAATACAAGTATAGTGGATATACTTAACCTAGACGTAATTAAAGGGGATGAGACTTTCAAACTCTCTTCAGTCATCCACTTTATCTTATAGTAAATTAATAAATTAAATAGCTGTGAGCAAATTAGCAAACATATACCATCTCAAACAATAACATGGATCACTTTCATAAAATCCCTATCTAATCCTTCTCATCTATTGATTACTCTATTTAGCACAGGTGGCACTAATATATGGAGTTTTGCTTTGCTTTGTTTATAAACAATTATGTGCTAGTATTGGAGATGTGATCATGTGATGCTTGCTGTGAGCAAATTACATGCAAATATAAATATGTTAATGTGTTAATTTGAAAATAATGGATCCCTCATGAAATAAATATGAAATAATTATTAAATTATACATATATTAAAAACATAAATCAGTTAAAACAATAAAGTGGTACGGTATGATCGATCATCTAGTTTGGGTATACATTACTACCAGAAATGATCATATCTGAATTTACATGCATGTGCAAACAAATATATACATTAAGAGATCCTTTTTTTCTCCCGGATTTCTTTATGGTTAGGACGAAACGGTTTTTATTTGGTGATGGGGAATTAAAACATAAAAACAAATATATGCATTAACTAATATACAAATATAAAATTTAATTGCTTAAATTTTTAATCAAATTTATGATTCAAGGTGCAAACTTATTTCAATAACAAAAAAGTAATTATTTTGGCATGCGTCTGCTCTGCTGAATATAAATATAATGAATTATATCTTAGATTTAACACTGTGATGATTGGCATATATAATCAGTGAATATATAATTCTGTTTATTCATTAACCTACAATAAATATAATTCATCTAGCTTAATGTGATTTAATGTCAATCAATTTTGACAAACTTTTGCAAATGAGAGAGAATCAAGGGGAGGGGGGGTCTTTAACAAAAATATGTATATAATAATTTTAAATAATCTTTTACTGTGAATGAGTTTTACATGGAAAAATAACTGAATTACATGATTCCCTTCGAGTTAAAAATGAGCTATATTTAGCTATTCTTCACTCGGCAGTTTTTCTCTCTTGTTTCCATTATCATTTGTTTTCGGGCTGAATTAATTTTTGGTTTATTACATTCCATAAAGATAATTTTTAATATTTTTTCAAATATAAGCATAATTCATATACTTGGAGTTTAAATGTAATATAGGGGATTTGAACACAGACTTTTAATCTCCCTTCAGCCATCCACTCTATCTCATCTAACCGACACACATGTTTATTCTTAGACAAATGCGTTTCTTCATAACTAAAATTAAACAGACAAAATATTTCTCTAGCAATGTATAATACATAATTTTCCTAAAACTTTTTCAGCATTTACTTAATAGTTCCTTGCAAGAGATTTTAGACAATGAATACATCATATGTACATAATTCATAATATGCTTCATTCATAATAACGGTTTCCTCTTTCTAAATCTCCATATATATATATATGTATGTGTGTGTGTGTATGCGAACTATTTATAATTCTAATCAAAATAGTTTCTTGACTATATTAATTACATGGTAACATTGGCTTTCTTTTCTTCTTTACATGCATAAATTACTGCTTTATGAAATGCTGCTTGGTACTAGTTATCTGCTTATTCTGATCTAACATGCATCTAATTTCAATATATAAATATATAACTTAGATAATGATTTTCTCATAAACACTGGCTAAGAAATGAACGATTTCTTGACTTACATAACATAATATATGGCTTGAATTTAAAAAAAAAACCGACTTATGTTAACAATGCATGATGATTTTATTGGTTCCTACAATAATATTCTTAGCCTTCACCACTTCTAATGAGGAAACCCAATTCATGCAAGTCCTGTAAGATGCTTACTTTCACTTCAAGTTAAAGACAGTTAGTTATGACTTCTGTTAGCACTCACACTATTTCATTCACATTCTCAACTCTCATGTATTTACTATTATAGCAGTTGGATTTAATTATTCACTGATGCTTCAAAAAACAAGCTCAAAAGTAAATTTTTTTTTTTCCAAATAAAATTCAAAAAAATGTCTGCAGATTTCTAAACTTATAGTCTTTCATTAAGAGACATAAATAATTTAAATTTTAATTCATAAAATTTTTTTATAAATCTTTTAGTTCAGAAATAAACAATAGATTTTCATTTTTTTTTTGTTCATTTTTGTTTTTGGAAAGGATCCATTATAATCCTGTGATAAGCAGATTCTGTTGCAAAATATTTAAGATTAAATCTGGCTTTAAACTCTAATTACACATCTTTAAAACAAACCACCATTTTCTTATTTTGTAAAACATAAATCTTTCTTTTAAACAAATTATATAATGTAATCTTTTTTCTTCTTCCAGAATCAGGACAAATAATCATTTCTTATATTGAAATATATATTTAGAATTAAAACATTATCTAAATTCTCTGCCTGCTGAATTCTAATTCTCAGCCATTTTTAGATCTTATTATTTTTTTATAGCTAGTTTTGTCTGTGGCATTTCTTTTTTTCCTTTACACTATAAAGCTATCCAGGAATGTACACACATAGCAGGTCAGTTTTTTCATAAGTGCAGGAGACACTCCTGGCTGACTATATATACATATGGAATAGCATTATGGTATAATAGTTGGTGCATTTTCCTACTGCATTCATGATCTAGAATCATGAATATTCCATACTATCTTGCTACTTTCTATGAAACATTTAAAATTATTTATTGCTTGCTTGTCTCAGCAGTGATTTAGTGGCACCCCCCCTCCCCAATATCAAAGGGTCCTAGAATGCATACTAAAACATTACACTAGAATTTAAGTTCAAATAAAATACAGTGGAGTGGAGCTGTAAACTATGCTATACTTTTTTCCAGACTGCCTTTATATACAAATTTATATAGAATATAATAGCTCATGTTTTATGATAAACACTGATTAAATAACAATATGTATTTAATTGCATGTGTACAGTACTTTTTAAAATGTGCATATATATATAACATAGATGCTTTCTTATATCTATAGTATGCATACATATATCAATTAAGATTATAGAATAAACAAAATTTTTAAATGATACAATTATTAATAATAAATTGAAGGAAACCATTATTATATATTTTACTGAGTTTGTATTCCCTCATGCATTCATTAAAGCAATAAGAAAAAAATCTATCTCAGCAACACCTGAAGAAGAGCGAAAACTAATACCACTGATCTACTAACCTGTGTGTTATTATTAACAGTTGTCAGTATTTGGAAGGGTTTAAATAAAATTTAAAATTTTCTAGACATTCAACATTTAATGAGAGATGATGGAAATAGTCCAACATATTATCATAACTATTGCATTTTTATTTTTAAAATAAAGTAAATAGTAAAATGTCTGTCTGACTATTAAATGCACATTGGGTAATTTTTGTTTTCAATAACTTTTTTATCAGATAGAACCATAATAGTAGTCTTGTTATGAAGAAATTTGGATTTCTCAAATTATTGTGACATTTTAAAATCAGTATCAATTTTTAGGATATTTTAAAATTTTATAAAACTTTTAGCATTACATTCAGAAAATAGTTTATTAGATAAAATACAACACTTCAAATTAAAAAATATAACAAAGAAAGAATAAAATATATGTGCTTTCAACATAAACTGAATTTTTTTATTAAAGAACATGTTCATTTATGGTGGTCTAAAATGACTAAATGGCTGCCGGCATAATTTTAAATTTATTTACTTTTTTTTTTTTAACATTATTGCATACGAGAGTAAAAAAATAGCTGCCTAAATATCATAAAAATCTGTGAATTTTAATAGTATTTTTATTTGTTTATTTACATTTGCTTGTTTAAATTTTCTTTAGATAGCATGTAATTTTTTTTTCCATGTGTCATAGCATTGGCCGGGACGTGAACCCGCTAACCCGGGGCAACTGCTTGTAAGGCAGCTGTGCTGACCTCTCGACCACCAACGCTTGACAGATAGCATGTAACTGAGTTTGTAACTTCACTGTATAAAATTTTTTTTCAGATTTTAAGACAGCTTCAGATTTTTATTTAGTAGCCAACTCATGTAGCTAACCAATTATTAATTGGTAAATGGATATCTAATTCTCCATAGTAATAGCAATAATTGAAAGATTTATTGTTAGGAGTTGATAGAAAATTTGAGCACTAAATGTGATACAGGTAGTTCATGATCCAGGGATTTTGGCTACAAAGTCTGCCACATAGTACTAATTTAGCAAATGAAAATTAATTTTCTTACCATTCAGTATTTGAATAGTCTGGTGACAAGAGTATTTTCCTTTACACTTTTTCTGTGGAAAGATACCAGAAAGATCTTTGCCATAAAGTAATTTAATACATTTTATTTTATATAGAAAACAACCAATTATATAATTAATATATACTTCTAACTTACAACATTTTTATGAATGAAAGCATTTAAGTACCCTCTGGTGGTTCTTTTGTAAAAATAAAATATATATATATTGCTAAAAGAAGGTTGCCTTGACAACAGTTTGAAATTGTTGATTGTTATTGATATTGGGATTGTCTAAACGATGACTGGCTTTTAATGATATATATATATATATTGAGAAGTTACAACGAATTCTCAATCTATTACATCAGCATATTTAATTTTCTCAAAATATATTGTATCATATTAATTGTATTATATTAAAATTTTAAAACAGCATACAGTATTCTTTGCTTTCTGTCATTTTTTGATAGTAAAGACTCAGAATTATTCTCGTCAGTAGTAAAGGCAGTTGCAAGCAACCATGCTTGAGGTTTAATTCACTGCAGGTACTACTGCATATATTGATGGGCACCATAATTTCAACTAATAACCTGATTGGTTATATTTTACTTCCATTATTATGTGTTTCTATTACTGAAGAGTGCAATGCTCATTTTACTGAATAAAAGGAAGAGAAGATAGAGAATCTGAACTTGTGCCTAACTTGGAGGGATATATTAATGAAAATATAATTTTTCAAGAAGCAGCTACATCACATCACTTTTAATGCACACAATGTTACAAAGATCATGTCTTGAGTAGAAGTCAGTGTAAAGTTAATCCAAAATATCTATCAAATTTTTTTATAACCAAAGTTTTAAAATTTAATTAGTATGTATAAAACCTTGAACTATGATTTTAAAAATGTTTTCATCTAATATTAGTTATTTGTAAAATTAAAATCATACTTGTTATGACTAAAGATACAAAAATCTGAAAGCATATTTATATTCACAATTCTAAATATTATATATAATTACTGTGATATTAATATTATATATATATATAAACAAGTTACCCATCAAAAATATACTATATGCAAATTTTAAATTATAAAAATGGTAGACAATAGCAATAGATATATATTAAATAGAAGTAGTTTCGATTATAAAGTAATCAATATCAACTGAAATAACAAACAAACAAAAAAAAGTATTCATCACATGATTTTCCAAGAACTAAATATACTGATATTAGCAAACGGTCAATTTATTATACAATCTTCAAATTGATATATAAAGATTGTTTGCTTAATTTTTTTCTTTTTATGATGCCTTTCTTCATTTAATATTCTTGTATAATCAGGGTTAAATGTAATCATACACATTAAACTCTTCATCTTAATGCAACCTTTATATGTAATTACTCCTTTATTTTCCTTACTGTTTCGACTGTCCTGCAGTCTTCATCAGAGCTACAGCATTTAAACATATAATATATAATCATATAACCATTATTTTTATATACATATTCATAATCATATTTAATTATAATTATATACTATTATATCTTTTAATTCATACTTATTATTTTATTATTTTTATTCCATTCTATTTTACCCCTATTTTTATTCATTAATATATCATTATAACATTTCTATTTTTCTTTTTATTATTATTCCTTTTATCCTAGTTTTTATTTCTTTATAATTTTCTGTATCTTTATTCATCCTTTTATATACATTATTCTTATTATTAATAATTTTTATTTTATTTTTATTCTTATCTTTTTTCTTATTCTTATTACTATTTTATATTATTTAACTTTCCTCTTTTTAACCTTCACCTTCCTCTTTTACAATTGTAACTGATTATTTTTTAAATTTTTATAGTCTCTTTTTCATATATTTCTTTTATGTAACTCCCTCTATAAATTTTTATATTTTAAAATCCTTTTTATATCTATATTTTTTTACTTTTAATATTTCTATAAAAATGTTTTATACCCCCTCTCCCCATCTCTACTTACATTTGACTTTATCTTGTTAATTAATATAGCTTGTTTTATTTTTCTATTTCTTCTTTTACTGATGAAGACTGCAGGACAGTTGAAACTGTAAGGAAAATGAAGTAATTATATATAAGATTCATTAAGGTATATATGAGAAGATCACAGAAGAGTTTAATATATATGAATATATGAAGAAAGATGCAAAGAAAGTTAAAAGAGAAGATATAAGAATAATAAAACTTCTAAGAAGAAAAGATTAAATGTAAATCTAAAAGTTCAAGATTTTTCATAGTCAAAGAAAACTGAGGCAGTGTTGGACTGATTGTCCTTAGTATTTTTTATACAATTATATAATATTAGGTGTTCTTTTAGTCTTTTTCTAAAGTACATCTCAATCACTCAATAAAGGACTTTTTGCATCCACATATAATTTGATATATAATATTACTTTTTGCATTTTAAGAATAGTATCTTTAGAATTATTAAACATTCCATTTATATTTGGGCGAACATAAAATGAAACATTATATTTATCACTAACTATTTTTTAAATAAATGTGGATTAAACATTATTAAAATGGCATAAATATCCATTTCTTATTACTTTTGCTTGTTTTAGTATTGTAAGGTTTATGATCAAATTTATTCAATACTGTATATGTAGATTTAATCGTTGATAAGTTCTTGAGTAAATAGTTCAATATTTTGATTTTATCACTTTTAAAACTACATAATTTTTTCATTAAGATGTAAAAAAACTTTAAAGCTAGCCAATTTATATATCACAAAGACATGTGATTTGATATGAATATAACTCTGCAATTTTAGATTTACATTTAGTCCTTATTTTAAAAGAATATTAACTAAAGAAAGACATTATAAAAAAGAAAAATTAAAAAGGCAATCTTTATAAATCAATTTAAAGATTGTACAATAAATAGACGATCTACTAATATCAATATATACAGTTCTTGAAAAATGACATGATGTCTGCTTTTTTTTTTGTCTACATTATTTCTGTTGATAATGATTACATTGTAATCAAAAATACTTCCATTTAATTAATATATATATATATATTATTGTTTACCATTATTATAACTTAAAATTTATATATATGTCATATTATTATTACTATTTGTGGGATATTCTGTGTAGTGAAAAAGCTAAATGCTGACGTTTCAGTACAATATTAAGTACCTTCCTCAGAGCGTCCTCTTTCTCAAAACATAAGAATGCATGTGAGATTTAAAAACGTTTTTATTGTTTTCTTTCTCCTCATATTTAAATTCTATTGGTTGAGAAGTTTTAAAATTTATTTTCTCTTCTAATAGCTTCTTCCAAATGTTGTTAATCTTCTTTAATTCGCACCTTTCTATTATGCTTGTGGGCCTTTTAAAAATCTCTATAGCTTCTCTTAGCAATCTTTGGTCATATTGTTCAATTTTTGCTAAAATATTTGTTTTTTCAAAATTGATATCATGATTTGTTAATTTTATATGAGAATAGCTGATGAATTGGATTTTTCTGACTGCCAGAATGTGTTCTTCCTTTCTAATATTTATTCTACGATTAGTCTGTCCAATATACGTATGTGAACAGACCTACATGGAATTTCATATACGCCATGACAATCCAAAGCAATTTTATCTTTAGGAAGTGGAAATATTTCACTAATTTTTTTATAAGTAGTGTAAACTGTGTGAATATTATTATTCTTTAAAATGTTACCAATTTTATCAGTTACTCCTTTTATATATGGCAAAATTGTCTTAATTTTTGATGTATCAAAATCTTTTTTCTTTTTATATGTATAAGCCCTATTAATAATGTTGTAATTAAAACCATTATGAAGAAGCATTTTATTAGTAGCAAAAAAACCCAACACACACTGGAAGGTATCTGCATTTTTCTTCTCATCACAATCCTGCACAACTATTTTCAGTGGCAAAGACATTATTGGATAGAACAAAGAGACTTTCTGATGATAGCCATTTTCACCGGGACCTTTCTACTACTAATAAAATGCTTCTTCATAATGGTTTTAATTACAACATTATTAATAGGGCTTATACATATAAAAAGAAAAAAGATTTTGATACATCAAAAATTAAGACAATTTTGCCATATATAAAAGGAGTAACTGATAAAATTGGTAACATTTTAAAGAATAATAATATTCACACAGTTTACACTACTTATAAAAAAATTAGTGAAATATTTCCACTTCCTAAAGATAAAATTGCTTTGGATTGTCATGGTGTATATGAAATTCCATGTAGAGTCTGTTCACATACATATATTGGCCAGACTAATCATAGAATAAATATTAGAAAGGAAGAACACATTCTGGCAGTCAGAGAAAAATCCAATTCATCAGCTATTTATTATATAAAATTAACAAATCATGATATCAATTTTGAAAAAAACAAATATTTTAGCAAAAATTGAACAATATGACCAAAGATTGCTAAGAGAAGCTATAGAGATTTTTAAAAGGCCCATGAGCATAAATGAAAGGTGTGAATTAAAGAAGATTAACAACATTTGGAAGAAGCTATTGGAAGAGAAAATAAATTTTAAAACTTCTCAACCAATAGAACTTAAATATGAGGAGAAAGAAAACAATAAAAACGTTTTTAAATCTCATGCGCATTCTTATGTTTTGAGAAAGAGGATGCTCTGAGGAAGGTACTTGATATTGTACTGAAACGTCAGCATTTAGCTTTTTCACTACACGGAATATCCTGCAAATAGTAATAATAATATGACATCTTTTATCCGCGAAAATATTAGAATATATATATATATGCATAGTAACAGATTATTGTGGTAAAGTGAGGATAAAAAATATAATCATCTATTCAGATTCCAATGTTTGGATTGCCATTTTTATGTCATAAAATAAATTGTCTCCTTCTCTCATTTTTGTACTCTTACATTAAAATATCAGTATTAGATCATAACACAAAAATGGCTATTCAATAAAAACCAGTTTGACTTTCCTTCTGGAATGACTATAATTATTCCATAAGAACACTACAAACCAGTTCCCTAAATGAGCTGACTTCAAAACAGCTTGCATCCTTCAAATACCAACTTGATTCTCCCAGTCTCTGAGTGATTTGTTCAGTTCCTAAAACACTAATTTATGATGTCCAGATATTCATACACACATATATAATATATGACCAACCCAAAAATGGTGTAAGATTAAAAACTTGAAATAAAGATGGTCAATAATAAGTTAATAAATTAAAAATAAAAATCTACAAAATGTCACAAGTGTTATTGCATCTAAAATCACATATATATATCTAAAAAATATCATTCCATTTCCAACTTTCTTAAACACTTCAATATATTTTTTTATATCAAAACTTTATTCTTACAGTTTAATTAAGGATAGAATAATAAAATGGAAAATGATTATTTGTAACTGCCATGTTAAGATGTATGTTTAATTACATATATAGATAAGTGTATAAAATGTATTAATTATATAATTATGTATTTGGATATTGTAGCTCTGAAGATAACTCCAGGACAGTCAATCTGTCTGATATAAAAAAATAGTATCATTGAAGTGTTTAAGAAAGTTGAAAATGGTATGAGATGTACATATAGAAATCAATATATAAGAAAAGGAAGAAGAAACATCTAAGAAGTGTGAATCAATCTGTATACATCACTTCAATTTCATTCAATAACAAAAACGATTCAACATTTAATTCAACACAAAAGAAATTATTATGAGCTATAGGTTTAATACATTTTAATCAGATACACAAATAAAATATTAGGCCATCAATATTAAAAATTATAGCAATAATTAATAAACAATTATTACACAAAAAATAAAATTTAGAAAAGTTCAAAATATAAAATACTTTTAACTATTTTTGCTGACAATATAATTAACTATGGAAGCTTTCTAAAATATGTTTAATTTTGAAAACTTAAAATGCTATGCAAACCATCAAATTAATTCTGTAGCAAAAACATGAAAATAAGAATTTATATTATAATTATTTAACTGTGTAGCAGCATTAAAAATAATTAGATAGTTAGCAGCATGCTCCTCTGGTTTAGTTTACAATTATTTATTTAACGGGAAAATAATATTTAATTATCCCATGCATATTTTTTATATAATAATAATGAATTTTATTTAATTAAATGTTTTACTTTTATACCCACATGATAGTGGAAATATTCTAGATAATTTTCCTTAAAAAATTGTCAAAAATGTTTTTTAATCATAATATGCATATCGTATTATATATTATAAATTGTAAATGTTGGTAGAAGAGAGAGAAAAATATAAAATCAGAAAAAAAAATTTTTTTTTGTTTTCTCTCTTCAATAATTTTATTTAATTATCCATTGCTTTTAATTTTGTTTTTAAAAAAATTACCAAAAAGAAACTCTTTTTAGTAAATTGTTTAATATTTAATTTTAACTTTTTAAGAGAAATAAAATTTTATATTTAATAGTACTTAAAAAGAAAAGAAGATTTTAATACTTTTGTTAAATTTCAATTTTAATTAGAATTGTTTTTCTTTTACTTTTATCTCTCTTCATTACAAAAAAATCAAATCAGTACAATTAACTGATTATTTTGTTTTTCTTTTTTGCAAGAAAATTTTTTTAATTAGAAAAAAGCATTAAGAATTTTGTGATGTTAATTTAAGTTTTTGACATGTTTTTCAATGTCAAAGTTTAAGAAGGAAAATAGCTGAACAATTGTATTTGTAAAAATTTGCCTGATTGATTGCTATAAAAATTATCATGTTAGATTGTAGATTGGTTTGTAGTCAAGATTGTTCTAGAAATGAAATAATGAGGGTATGAATAGGTCAGAAGATCCAAGTGTCTGGTAAAAATAAATTATTCCTAACTTAGCTGTTGAAGAAAACAGTCAAGTCTTAATTCAGCTGTTAAAGAAGCAGTAGTCTTAACAAAACTGTTGCAAAGTACAGCAGGTTTTAAACAGGCTTTTAGCATACCATGAGTTTAATCATAAAAATGATTTCTACAATGGAGACTGAAATTCAGCTAAAAGTTAGGCATTATCTTCCTCCATGTAACCTGCCTTCACTGGAATAAAATATAGAGAAGTTAACCTCTAAAGTAATCTGAAACTTGGTCATCGACCAAGACCATGAGTCTCTGTATGTGTTAGTGTCACCTGGAAATTTTAATGAAAAAAATGAATAAAACTTGCTGTTTTTTAACTTGGAAATACTGCACCCTAAGAAAAAGACAAATTAATCTTTATGTGTAGAAGCTTTAAAAAAATTCAACTGGCAATTATAAATGGAAAGGACTAATCAAACCATGGTTAAAGGTGCTGTGTGCACACTATATTTTTATTAATAGTAAAAAAATATTTTTTTTATATTGTACCGGTCAAAACATGTTGATCCATTCAACATGAGCTGGAACTCACAAAATGTAATTGAAACCCAGTCAAGCCCAAGATTTATGTCAGGGACCAACCTGAATTCGAACCCAATCCCTAAGCTCCAAATCAAACATCTAATGAAAAACATATAATGATGGCACATGAGAATTTATTCTAAAGTCCGGCCCACTAGCAGAGCAGAGAAAACAATGAGATTTATTTACTAACTACATTATAACAAACAGGCAAAACTCACTATATGTATTGTATTGTTTGAATAACAGTTATAAACAAGCATAAGAAATTGTGATCATGTGATGTTTATTAACTACATTATAACTTAACTAACATAAGCATGCACATGGTTGTATGTATGGAAGTGGAGAAAAGGGGAATTCGAATGACTCAAATAAGTTTAGACAATAAAAGTAGTTTAATATAATGAATTAATTATATGCATTCAGGATGTGTGTGAATGAGGTCTACCAAGCGGTAGATAATTACAGATGGTTCTTCATGCTATTATTTCTCATATGCTCTCTACTTGATTAAATAATATATATATATATATATAAACACACATCTTTGGTGGATATGATTAAAATGCCAATCAATTATTAAAAGATTACATAATATTGCCATTAATGCTTTGATTTACAATTCTGAAGCACAGTGACTAACATATTATTTCGGGGAGCATTCTGGAATTCATTACACATATAAGAAAAGCTATTTTCACACCATTGCGGTCATGAAAATAAAATACATTTGACTATATTTGATTATTTAACCTTTTAACCGCTAATTTGATTATTGGTTGTATGAGATAAAAATCAAATCTTTTAATTGGTCAACTCACAAACTGAAGACAAAGCCTATTGTTAAAACATATTCGCCTATAATATTAAATTCAACTCAGATACATTTATAAAAAGTATATTATTAATTTTTCAGGTTATGAAGAGAATGAAAGTTCTTTCAAAAATAAATTGCTATTTATTTATTCTAAAATATTCAATTTTGGCAACATAAAAGCTATAATATAAACAAAAAGATCGACTTTTACGTTATAGAAAAGTAAATATTTCTTTTTACTACAGCTTCAATATTTTTACAAAAATCTTCGATATTTTTCGAAAATAATTTTGTTTTTTTAGTTTATTTTTTAAAAATTATTTTTAATTTGTCAAATTATCCTTTTTTTAATACTTAAATCACATTCGAAATGAAAATCTCAGCGTTTATCTTTATTTTCTTTGATCAGGCGGTTTCTTTGTTTTTTCCAGCCAATCAGAATGTCTTTGTCGGCTGAGAACTGGCTGAGAGCCAATCACCAATAAGCTTCTTTCTTTGTTTAGCTTTAAATGCAGTTTTTTTTTATTTTTTACTTGTAAAAGAATTCGGAAGAGGGCACCATCTTATAGAGCTTTTAAAAATCTATTTAAAAACATATTGAACGAATATTTTCGTATAAAAACTTGCAGAGTTAGAGTGATGTCAGATGTCTACGAGGTGCCTCGTAAGAGGCGGGAAAAGGGTTAATAAACTATTTATTGAAAATTCTTTTAATCAACATTTAGAAGACAGAATGCTTGATTTTCCCCAAGGATTATATTCTTAAATACAGAAATAATAGATTATGATGGTGGGATTGTATAAGACTGAAATAACATTATTAATTAATAAGCTAGTGGTATTCGGAATTTATGTATATATTTGAGCAGAGCGCAATTCTAATATTATAACATTAAAACTAAGTCATGAAGCAAAAGAAATAATAAATGAAAAAGTGGCGGTACTGATATAATGGCGGAGAAATCAAAGATAAAGATCACGCCTCTGGATGAAAAATGAAGTCTAAGACCTCCATTTTAGGGCAGTGCTTAGAGAAGGATGATTAGGTATGGCATGGACCAGGAGTTCTGGAATCACCTACATGCAGAGGCCTTTTATATGAAGGTGGTCCCAGGAAGCTCAACTATCCATGGGATAGAACATGAGAAGAAATCTATGGGTCCGATCTTGTCACAACTTCCAGATTAGAAGCACATATATAAATTCATGAAGATAAGCCAAATGTCAGTAACATAGTATGGATAAATGTCACTAATGATATTGAATAGGATTTACTGCTTTAAAAATAAATGACCCCTTATTTTAATGCCATAATTTATACGAATAATACACTATGCCGCTATAACATATGTATAGAGAAGATTTCATTTAATAAAATATATGTTAAGATTTGACCCCCTCCTTTTCTGCTATTTAAAATAATTCAATCCCACCTTCATGGATTTTGGTAATAACTGAGAATATTTAAGCATTTGATATTTTAACAGTATGAAAAATAAAGTAAAACTAGCAGTTATATAGAAAACAAATAATAAGTCACCGTTTCAGAATTGAATAAATAACATTTTAAAATATTTCATAGTGTTAATTAGCTTAAGTAATGGATTTACCCCATATAGAATTGCATCATTCTATTTGGAGTTGAACAGATAACAATTTTTATAATAAAAACCAACATAAAATGTTGACTCGTAAAAACAATCTGGTGAGTGTATTAATTAATCATATATTATATTTTAAGGGGACATTAATAACCTTAATTCATGGAAGTTTACTTAAAAAGGGAAAAGAAAAGATTTTTAGAAATTCAGCTTGCCAGGTTGCTTGAGATTGGCATATTAATAATAACTAAAACAGACATATAAAATCAAATAATAAATACATATAAATAAATGACGGCACCAAAGTTAAAGAAAGCTAGAGCACATGAGAGGGAATTAGATTTATAGAAGTTATTTGAGAGCAAATTACATTATTACATAGTAGGAAGATACAAAGTTAAATTAGTCACGAAAGAAATCTTGATGAGATTAGTTAGGCTAGATTTACTTTCAGGGTGGCTTAAAAATAATTTACCTTGCACCATTTTAAGAGTCCATTTTTCAAAGTCTGGCTCATGCATGACATTTCAAGGATCCCTGTGAGTTCTTAGGTAACAGCAAGCTTCTGATCAGCATCTCTGGTCAGGCTTTTACTTCATTCTTAGGCAGTAGGATGGTACGACAGTGGAAGATAACCACAGAGTGGGAAAGGTGGTGGGCTTACTACTCTATCATTATTTTAAAATTTCAAAACAGCATGGGTTATGTTGACAACATGGCTCTCTCAAATAGTAGCTAAGTATTGGTATTTAGAATTAGTCCATTTTATATCCCACTCAGATATTTGTGGAATGTTTTTAATTTCTTATTTCCAGCTCAAACTCTAATCTCCGATCTAACAAAATCTTACATTTTCTTT
Organism: Epiperipatus broadwayi; assembly: GCA_028023455.1. Classification (NCBI taxonomy): domain Eukaryota; kingdom Metazoa; phylum Onychophora; class Udeonychophora; order Euonychophora; family Peripatidae; genus Epiperipatus; species Epiperipatus broadwayi. The sequence goes on from JAQFVV010000170.1 coordinate 1,746,692, forward strand.
ATCCATTGTTTTTGAAGATGCAATTGTTAGATAATGTTCCAAAATTGTTTATAACAAAAGTAAAATCTATTAATCTTATTCCCCACTTTATTTTCAGTAAAACTTTAATTAAAAATTCCTTCCAAAGATTAAAACAATATTATATTTCCAACCCTTTTGTTATTTTTGGACAATTAACGTTTGCATCTGCCATCTTGGATTTTACAAAAATAGTTTGATAAAAAAAAAAAATTTTAAACGAAAAAGTTTTAAAAATGATGTATAATAGAATATTTATAAAATTAATATTTTGTTAGTATGTTTGCTCCTATAATATATATATATATATATCTGAGTCGCACTTATGTACTTTAATGTGAAGAAGAAAAAAATTAATAATTTTTTAAAAAATTTTGAAAAGTTAAAATTTATAATTTTTAGGCGCTTCTCAGATATATATACACGAAATATATGTACATAACTAAAGGAGCAGGGTGGTATGTAAGGTTTGAATATACGTTAGTAGATCGAACCATGAAGCTCAATCTTAGGCTAAGATTGATTGCTTCAATATAAAAGTAATATTTTTTTTGTAAGAATTGATATATGTTTTCAAATTGTGAAACTTTTTTTTTTTTTATAAAATTATGAGTTTTTTAAAAAAATTTAATTTTTTTAAAATTTAAATTTAATTTTTGGAGCATTTTTTTCCTTTTCATTCATTTTTCCCTCCTAAAACTTAATAAAAGATTAATAAGCTAAGTCAAAGATTTTGATCTTCGATTTTTTTTAAAAAATGTTTCTCCAACTCGAATTAAAAATGAAGTTAATGACTAGAAATCAACTGGTTAATATAATTTTTATGAAACTATATATATTTTTCGATAAAATGAATGTTTAAAATGTCATACTATCATGTCAATTTCTTTTATTTATTGTTAATCAATTAATGTTCTAGGATTTTTTTTTTAAATTAACCCAATAAAACTATTTACTTATAGTTGAGTAAACCTATGAATTATTTAAAGTGATTTCAAATAAGCTGCTTTATTTTTTTATTTTTTGCTGACAGTAATAATCTATAGAGTTCTTTCTGCCTGACTTAGATTAGAGCAAAACCGTTAGTTATATGGATTAGACATTTAGGTTGGTATTTAGACTCTAGATAATCCTGGATGGTACAAAGGTACATCCTTTAAAATCCAGACACTATGTTTTATTTATTAATTAGAAATGTAAGTTTATAGTTGGCCAGTACATTAATGGTGGCTACATGGTCAGTACATTGATGGTGGTCAGCAAGTTTCTGTACCTCAGCATTATTTGATTTTTTTATATTCTTATGAATTAGCACTTGAGTCTGTGCATTCAAATTAATGTGTTATATCGCTGCCCTATGTTGGGCAGTGGCTAATCCAGTCACAAGGTTGACTTGATTTTTTTTATTGTTGATCATCCATGATGATGAATGATTATTGTTCTCTGTAATGCTGAGTGAACTTATAATTAGTTCTTTTCTTATCTCTTATGCTCATTATATTCATTGTCATGCCTTTTATATTTAATTTTACATTTCCTTATTTGGGGTTGACAATGGTTTCCCATATCCTCACAATTCAACCCTAATATGGTGTAGTGTTACAAATGGTGACCCAATTGCAGAACCCTGTAATCCCAGATTCTCCCTTATTAAAATCCTAGCTTCTGTACTGTTACAATTGGTGATACAACTGTTGACCCAATGATGATCAGGTTCTGGTGGTCAGTAACCATGTAACTTGAATTTCAGAAATGCACCTGAAAGACAAAATTCTGTATTTTGATGCAGAATTAATTTAAAATATATTACATTGAAAGGAGACAAGAATGTAGAAGATGATTGTTATTATTTGATTACAAATTATAAAACAATAGTATTAATGTTTATTTAACGAATTCATATTTAAAGTTGAACAGAAAATCAAAGCATGGCTGTACTTTTAGTACTAATGAAGAATGGAAAGTTTTGTTGTTGACTTGAAGATGCAATGTTTTCATGCAACTCTATGGGGTGCTCTATCTCAAGAACTACTCCAATTCATTTTTCATATTGTTTATCACAATTTAATTAACACAGTCCTGCCATGATCCCCAGCCTCCATGAAAGGAGCAAGGCATAATTCTATAGTTTCCATCTCCTAAGATTCAAAGGATCAGGGCTTTGCAAAGATTTTTGATTATTATTTTTATTTTGGATTGTATATAACTTAGTTTCTAAATTGAGATGACCTTTAGATGTTCATGCTGTATTGTGTACTTATAGTCCAGTGGCTGGATTCTGTATCTATCCCAGGATTTCATATTACTATGCATTCTTTTGCGGTCAGATTCTCATTAGATTTCTAAGAAAGGTTTTGATAAATGGTTTATGATATAAACTTGTTTTTGTATATCCATATGTACTCATAAAAAATATTAGATAATGGAAAATGTCACACACACATGTACAGGACAGAATTGAAGAATAAAACAGGGAAAATAAATTAATCAAATAAAGTCAGGTATTAAGATAATAAGAATTGAAGAAAAGCAGTTTAGCAGCAATAATAGTAATACTACTAGTTAAGGTGAAAGGTTGCATGGAAAATCAGATAATGTTAAGCTTATTTTATGAGATATTTTAAAAGTTCATATTTGTATTTTCTGTGTAAAAGTAATTTAACACTTTCTAGAAGATTAAACGTGATTTATATAAAACATATATGCTGACAAGAGCAAAATTAAAAAAGATAGAAGAAGGACATGATAATGAAAAAGATCAGCAATCAACTGAGGGAACACAAAGTATAGATATGACCATGTTAGCCCAATTGTTAAAAATGTTTAAACAAATGAATGAACAAACAGAAGATAATAGAAAGCGAGACCAACAACAATAAACAAAGAAAAGATGATAATAAAAAGAGAGAAGAACAAAAACAAGAGGATAATAAAAAAAATTTCAAATGCTGCTACAGAAAATAGAAGACAATAAAGATATGGCTAATGAAATAGCAGACTGAATCAAACAAATTAAAAGTAATGTGGCAAAACAAAGAGGAACAAGATGTGAAAATAAAACAGATAAAAGAAGTTAATGGATATTAAAATAAGCCAAGTACAAGAGGCAATAGTCAGTGAATAATAAAAATCAAAGATGTCTGGAATCTGTACAAAAGCAAATAGGGGACCTGACTAATAAATTAAATTCTTGCATGTCAGAAATGATGATCGCTTCATGGAAAAAGTAAAAAGATTGGAGGATGGAGCACTACCATAGACAAGATGATCAAACTCACCAAAAATATGCATAACTGCATTAAAAAGAGAACTCAAAAAGGAAAAGATAGAAGAGGCAAATCTATGAACCAAATGCTTGGAGCTGGTGACATACTTATTGAATTTGTCAACACTGGATATTTCAGCATTAATGCCATCCCCAAAGAGGCAAAGCTAGCAATACCTTGTAGCCATCTTCAAGGTGCATCCCAGGCATGGTGGGATTCATTATTTATCTGTCCCCATAACTTTATTCTGTTTAAACAAACACTCATGAAGCGTTACTGGAATGAGGATTACCAGAAAGTGATTAAACACAGATTCCCAAGAGAAGTGATGTCTTGGTGAGCAGCAAGTGGTGAGATTGAGAGCACTCACAGCAGATCCTCTTAGAGTTAGCAGTAGAGTATTATGACAGTTTCCCAAGCCATTGTTAATTGGCACAGGCAGGCATACAACTGAGCAGGCAATTGAATTGCTAAATGCATTTGACGGTAGCAAATCTGCATATCCTAAAATAGGGGGGTTTAAACCTCCAATTAAATCAGCATACAGAGGAGACAATGGTCCACTTATGAATGCAATCCCATCCCAGAAACAAATAAAAGTACAATTACTTTTGACCAAATCGCCCAACATGGCTTAATAAATCATATTCCATTAAATAAGTCTGTGGAAGTGTTACAGGACAGTTAAGCATGACTAACATAAATTTTTGTTGTAGTGAAATGAAATGGGATGAATCAAACCAAAATATCAAGTGGTTCAACTCAATATCAGTTCCCATATTAGACTAGGGTAATGTAAATTTTGGCCATGCTTTAGAATAATTTAATTAATAATATTTATTTTTCTCATGCATATTTTTATATAATGATAATGGATTTTATTTTTATTCTCACATGATAATAGGGACATTCCAGACAATTTTCCTAAATAATTGTCAAACATGTTTTTAAATCATAATATCAATATTTTAATATGCATTATAAATATTACTAGAAGAGAGAAAATTATAAAATCAGATAATTTCTTTTGCTTTCTCTCTTCAATAATTTTATTTAATTACCAGTTGCTGTTAATTTTTTTTTTAAAAAGTACCAAGAGAGAAAAAAAACTGTCTTTTTAGTAAATTGTTTAATATTTAATTTTTATTTTTTAAGTGATACAAAGTTTTATGTTTAGTGGCATTTAAAAAAAAGGAAAAAAGATTTTAATCTTTTTGGTAAATTTTATTTTAATTAGTCAGTTTTTTTCTTTTCTCTTTATCTCTCTTCAATACTAAAAATCAAATCAGTACAATTAATTGATTATCTTGTTTTTCTTTTTTGCAAGAAAAATTTTTTAATTGGAAAAAATGTCAATAATTTTATGATGTTAATTTAAGTTCTTGACTTGATTTTCAATGTCAAAGTTTAAGGATGGAAATATCTGAAGAATTGTATAGGAAAATTTTACCTAATTGTTTATTGTAAAAATTATTGTGAGTCAGTGTGATTGACTTGTAGTCAAGATTGTTCTAGAAACAAAATAATGAGGGTATGAATAAGTCCGAAAATCCAAGTGTCTGGAAAAACAAATTATTCCTAATTTAGCTTATGAAGAAAACAGTCAAGTCTTAATCCAGCTGCTAAAAAAGAAGTCTTAACTAAGCTGTTGCATAGTACAGAAGTTTCAAACAAGTTTTTATCATACTGAATTTAGTCATAAAATGGTTTCTACATTGAAAACTATGTGCTAAACTCAGCTAAAAGATAGGCATTTTCCTCTATGTAACTTGACTTCACTGGAATAAAATGTAGACAAATTACTCTCTAAAGTAGTGGTTTTCAATCTTTTCACACCTGCAGACCAGTAAAAATAAGAATAAGGTTTCATGGACTGCCAAAAATAAGGATAAGGTTTCATGGACCAGCAGAAGCCTATTGATAAATTTTCTTAAAGATATAAACTGCTTAGCCTTAGATGAGCATAATTGTTATAACTGATCAAAACAACAATGTTAATATACAAGATGAAGTTTTATATATATATGGAGTTTGTATAATAAAAAACTTTTTTTTTTAATTTTGAATTTTTTTAGAAAAGTAATAAAAAATTTAATTCTATCCCCTCCCCCCATAAACATCTGTGATAACTAAAAAAAAACAAATTAATTTATGTATGATTGATTAGATTTTGTTTTTGTTCTGTTTCTTTTTTTAAAATTGGGTAAAAATGAGATGAAAAAATAAATAAAAATTGTTTATATTAATTAAAAGTTTAAACTCTTATTATTTTATTACAAACTTTCCTGCCAGTCTAGCGTGGACCGGCAAAAAGCTTCTGTGGCCTGGCATCAGTCTGCGGACCAAGGGTTGAAGACCACTGCTCTAAAGTAATCTGCAACCTTGTCTTCAACCAAGAACCTGAGCTTCTATATGTGTTAATGCTACCTGGACATTCTAATGGAAAAAATTGATCAAACTTGCTACTTTTTAACCTGGAAATACTGCACACCAAGAAAAAGACAAATTAATCATGTTCATGTTTAGAAGCCTTCAAGAAGAAAATTCCATTGGAAATTATAATTGGAAATGACTCCATATTACAAGAACTTTCAAACAAAAACAGTAATATCAGATTAGAGATGATTATTGAAGTCTGACATCTTTTCAAAAAGAAAATAGTAATGATAGTAATGAATTAAAAGAAGTTAAAATTATCTTATTAGCAAAGATGAGAAAATGAGTAAAATTAAGCATGTGATTCATTTTTATAGAGTACTTATGGAAGTGATAACAATTTTTTAAAAAATGTGCCTAATTGTTTATTTATAAATTTGAAATCTGCTCAATTGAAGATCAGAACACAGATTTCAGATAAAGCGCAGAGTTTGAAAAGTTGTAAGTAAGGATTAACAAGACAATCAAAAGTGAAATACATGATGAGAAGAAGTAGATATTACTGACATCATTGCAAAAATTAAGATCCTGAAATGAACCTGGACCGAATTCATTGTCAGAAAAGATGACAATAGATGAATAATCAAAAAGACTACATGTGAGATGAATGATCAAAATAAGAAAATTTGTTAATGTAGTGTGGAGAATCGATGAATTGGGGAAATTGGATCAAACTTACAGATCTTCATTTAGTAATAGAAGGATAATAGTTTGATTATAAAGAAGATAGTGCTGAAATAATCTAATTCACTTCAAGGTCCATGAGTCACACCCCTGCTTTGGTAATTCTGGTGCTTGAACATCATATGAACTCCAAACATTAACATAATAAATTATTTTTTATTTTAATAATATATATAATCTGAATCATCTAATATACTTTAGTAATTTTTTCCTTCATTAAAGACAAATCATTATTTTCATTCTTAAAATAATGGGGGTCAGAATTCATAGTCATTTATAAAAATAACACAATACATTAAATATTCAAATACATTAGTAAGTACTAAATAGAACGATTTGATCTTAGGATTTTCAGTCTATATTCAGCCTCCACTCAATCTCAAACAATCGATACACATGACCACATAATGTGAAAAAGATAAATGATTTCCAATATATGTATTTTGTGCAGATCCAGTAATTGTCAGTTGGCCAGATCATAATCTCCCACATGTATATATAATCAGTGCTTGGCTTATATTAAGATAGCAATTCCTTAAACTTTAATGAACAGGCTTCAATCTTCTCACCCTTCCAACAATTCAGCTATCCAATTTTTTGAAAGACCAACAATGGAATACTCAAAGCCCTTGGTAGATTTGATATTGCAGTCACACCATGTAGACATTACATCAATCTAACCCCTCATATTATTAGACCATAATGAGAAAGTTAGAATTTTAACAACATCACTTTATTACAATACAAATAATGGTGTATATGAAAATGTCTAGTACAAACTACCTCTGATAACAATCAAATGTAATTTTTCATTTTTAGCACTCAATATGCCTTCAAGAGAACTTAACTTACCTACATCATATTCATATATTTATCCAATGCAATATTAAAATGAATATGTTACTTCTGCAATGAGATACATTACATCATTCCAACAAATATAACATTTAAAATAAACCAACAGGCAATTTAGCACCCGGTTCTGTCTTTGAATTCATTGCATGTTAATTTTTGTATCCATAAAAATAAAAGCACATTACTTTTCTTTGAAGTTGATTATCAATTTATTTAGTAATAAAAATAATATTGTCTCTACCTTTATTATTCTTAGAATACTCACTATTACTTAATTTAGAAAGATAAATAATTATATGTGCCGTTCCTTTTTTAGACAGTTCGGAATTTAAAATTTTATAACATACAACCAATGATCTTCACAGATACTAACCAAATGCTAGCCTAAAGATCTGACTGCAGTACTACATCTAGTTTTATAAATTGATTACTCAAGATTCCAATAGAAGGCTCTGAAGTAAAATTGTGTGTTTTGTATGAATATATAAAAATCACTTTCAAAGTATCAGTTTCTTAAACCTTTACATATATTATTATTTTAACTTCAAAAATTGTCCTAAATGTGTGGTACCAAAATCAACTTTGGGATAATAACCAACTAGTTATGTAAAAATTAAAGAATATAAATAAATTAACATTTTGTTTATAAGCTTTATTCAATCAAATGTTGTCTTACTTAAAAAAAGAACCACTAAACATCACATGATCACCATCTCTTATACTAGCACATAATTGTTATTAAACAAGGCAAAACTCTCCATACAGTAGTGCCACCCTGTGCCAACCAGAGTAATCAATGGATGCCAGAAGACTTGTGCATAAAATCCCTATCTAGTACTCATCCAATATCCCCAAACTAGTTTCTGGCTTGTGGCCATCGTCAGTGAGGAGCCTTGGATCTGAGAGCACTGCACCTAGATCTTAGGATCTAATGCAGCCCTCCAGCAGCCACCTTTTATCTCTACTTATCTACAAAACTGTGAGAATGAAATTGAAAACACAATATTTTCAATCTAAGCCCAATAGCTTATATAGTCATATGGGTCTGAACTCAGTTCAGTACCCATACATTTTGGTGTCTTTAGCTCTTAAACAACCAAGGCTCCTCACTGACGATGGATGAGTAGGTACTAAATAGGGATTTTATGCACAAGCCTTCTGGCATCCATTGATTACTCTGGTTGGCACAGGGTGGCACTACTGTATGGAGAAAGTTTTGCCTTGTTTAAAAAAAAGAAACGAGCAATATTTATTGAATGCAAAAGTAAGAGAGAAGAAATAAGAAAGTTAGAAAATACAAAATAAATAAAAAACCTACCAGAAGCAAATGTTGTAGATAAAGGTTAAAAATTCTGTGGGAATATAAATTTTTAAACTGGGAAAAAAAATCTAAAGAGAAGTCTTACAAAAAGATGGTTTATAAAATAATCGTGAAAAATAAATCAATAATCGAACGGCTTTATTGCTTAAAAATTCATAAAAATTTGGAACACCAAAACTCGAATTGATTCCAAGATCTTACATTCCAGAGTCCGAGACTCTAATAATACACTAAATCATACAACTAGAAAGAGAAGAATGTAAAAGATTAATAGTAAAAATTTGAAGGATAAAGACAAAAATAAAAGAAAACCAACAGAAGCTGATGCCAAATTTGTGCAACTGAAACAAAGCTAAAAAAAAAGACTAATGTATTTTTTCTATCCTTCAGTATGTGGGCATATAATAATAACAAATCACTTTAAACAACATATGTGATGTGATGTACTGTAGCTTCCCCTTAAACGAAGTCAAGAATCTCTCAGCAATTATGCCCAGAGAAACCTGTTAGCCACTTTATTCTCCACCCTAACGCCACCTAGAATAAATTTAAGTAATTGATGATTATCAGATGCATATAAATTGCCTAACTTTAGTATCCAAATCTTTATCCTCAGACCTATTTTAGATACTAAGAATAGCAATTTTACGTATATCTAGCACCAATTATCCAAGCTTGATATAGATGGCAATCTTGTTTTATTTGTATTAATCTGTCTATAATGTTTGGAATTAAAAGTAATTTTTGTATATTTTTCTACAGACAAAGTTTAAAATGATCAAAATGCATAGTTGAAAAAAATCTTAGCGATGAAAAATTGGTTCTTCTATTATTAGCAATTAAAAGTTCTACCTTTTAACCTGCCTATGATTTTATAATATATATATAATGTTATTAAAAAGAGTTAAAACTAACTAACCACAAAAGGATCAGTTGTTAAGAGATTCTTTGGAGACTAATACTGAGTCAGTCATGTTATGATATTTCCTGTGCCTCTCCATGACTGTGAAAACTGTTAACAAATAAATTACATCAGGAAAAATATTGATGCTTTGTGGTGGTGAAGGCACTTTAGTAAACCAAGGAGAGTAAGGAAAATGAATAAATGAACAAGTGATTAGAACTAGATCTAGATTGTCACTCAAAAAAATCAATGATTATGTTAAAGTTGATCTAGTTATGAAAGAGAACAACCAGTGCTGAGATAGGATAGTTCCATCATCATAAGAATGCCTTTAGGTGGCTTAAAAAAACAATCATGTGATAAGTCATCTTCATGAAATATTATGCATAACGAGAATCAATGTTGCCAAAGGTACATAATAATAATACCATTGTGATATATGTATAACGTATCTGATTATATTCAATGTATGCATTTCATTAAAGCAACTTTTACGCTTTGTTTATTACAAACACCTCTTTTATGTAACTTATATATTAAAAAAACAAAGGCACCTGGTTATTATTGGGAACTTTTTCTTCGTTATTGTTATTGGAAGTATTATCTTACAAAATTTATTGTTAACTATAGATGCATTACCAATAGAACTATAATAAGAATTTTTTAAATACTACTTTTATTAGTCTCGTGGTTTTCTTTTTTCAATATTTACTTCGATTGAAGTTGCATACTTTAGTTTTTTTAAAAAATAATATACACACTTCCTCTTAGCAACTGATACTAGTATTATACGGATAGAGATAAATTAGCTACATGAAATTAATTAATTACTAATTTTTAATTAATATTTAAACCGTTTTTTTATTCTTTTTGTGCACTATATTCCATAGGTCTACTTTTAATTTTCTTTTAAATTTTATATAGTATTTATAAACTTATTTGATTATTTACAAAAACAGAAATGTAAAAATTTCAATTACGACTGTTTTTATAAGTAAAATTGTACAATTAATAATTAATATTTTCCTATGTTAATTACTCAGTAATTATCGTTTAGGAGAATTCATTATTTATTATAAAGTATTTTTTTTTTTTTATGGATCAACTGATGAGTGCTGGTCCAGCACGAAATATGTACATTGGTGAGCATTTATCTTTTCCACATGTATGTGGACATATGCATCGGTTGTATAAAATAGAATGGATAATCTGTAGGGAGCTTAAAAGTCTGCGTTCAATCCCTTCTAATTAATAAGCAATTATATTTATTAAAATATTTTTTTTTTTGGTTGTTTTAAAATGAGTATTTATTGAAACAAAATTGTACAATTAAACATAATGTGATGTGATGCGCTATGGATTCTTCTTTATCGAAGTCAGGAACCTCTCAGTCACCATGCCCAGAGAATCCTGTTAACCACCTTCCCTTTTCCATTCTTCATCCTAAGTTTTTCCCATATTCTTTTCTATCCTGCTTCATCCCATTTCCACAACATCATCTTTGTCCATCCTACGACTTTTATATCTAGATCCTCCTTATCGTTTTCTAAACCCAGCATAAAAACCAAGAACCCACTTTCTGTATAATCACTTTGTTTATATTTATTCTCTCACAATGTCATTATTTGTACCCTTTCTACTTGTAAGCATTTACATTCAATTAGCAGATGCGTAATATTTTCCATGCTACATAACTTGCAGACTAAATTACCCACATTTCTCCATTTATGTGTATATTCCCTTGTTGCTAACAATCCTGTTCAAACCTTAAACAGTAAACTATTTTCCTTGCTATTAATGTAAATTAACTCACATCCAATATTCTTTTTACTTCTTTGTCTCCATACAAGTTCTCCAATTCTCCAACTCCCTATTTTTTGTTAATGCATCTATCCTTCTATCCCATTATTTTCTACTATAACACTCAACAATCCTCCTAACATAATCAACCCACCTTTTGTACAAGTATACTGACATGGTCTTAATCTAAATCTTCTGCATATCATACTACCTTTCTCATCCATCTTCTTGCCTGTCCTTTACTCATAACCCAATTAAATACTACTTTGGCTATTCTCTTACTACCCATAAATTGCAATTTACCGAACATTTTCATTTCGCTTTTTGCATCTCTCATATAAAAACTTGACCATCCCATTTCTCTTTAAATTCCTTTCCTTTGCTGAACTTTCCGTACAGTAGTGCTACCTAGTGCAGGCCATGGTAATTAATGTAGGCAAAAACCTTCTGGTGCCCAATGAGTGCAAGCCATGGTAATCAAAGTAGGCAAAAACCTTCTGGTACCCAATGATTACTATGGCTTGCACTAGGTGGCACTACTGTATAGTTTGTCACTGTTTTAACAGCTTGTGTAAACATAGAAAATGGTGATCATGTGATGCTTAGTCATTTAAACATAAGATATTTTACACACATCTTCAAAATTTATAAATTATATAAAATTTATACAAAGAAATAGATGACAAATTTGAATTTTATAAATACTGTAGTTGAGTTAATAATAAAATTTACAATTACTAGTTTATTCCAAGTATGGCAAGTAATCCTAAAAATTACATTATTTGTGACCAGAGTGTTAAAAAAGGTTTAGAATAACTTTTATTGCAAATTTATTTCATTTATTATTCAACAAATATTTCAATTTTTTTTTTCCAAACCTTTATGCATGTCTCTTTGTAAAGTCAAATTCTAGTAAAGTGAGAAGTGTAAAGGATTGAATATAGTGTTTTATATATCTTACAGATATAAAACACTCATGTGTTTATGATGTTGTTCTGAAATTGACATCATAGAATCAATTGGGATAAGAGAATATCAAACAATGGCAACCTATCATTCCTAACAAAGACTTATTGTCTATGGCATGCCTGGGTGCCATATATTTCATGCCATTCTGACACTGTGTGAGACTACTAAAATGTATCTATTATCTGACTTGATTCTCATTCAAGAGGATTTTGAGTCAGCTTTTGATAATGTCAACTCAAATATCCTCTCTGAATAAATCCTAAATCTGTTTAATGATTTTTTTTAACTTAATGTGAATTAATGAGACTAAATTAAAAATCAATCAATGGACATAAAATTCTTCCATTTCAATATAATAAAGGTTCTTGCAGACACACCTTAATTTACATCATAGTGAATTTTTACAATGAATCACATCCCTGGTCCTAAAAATAGTTATGCAATCTCTAGGATATGTCTTTGACTAGACTATACATAATGAGATGTTTCGGTCTATATTTCATTTTTAAATTTAATAATTTTCTTTTTTTAATCATGAAAAGAAAGAAATGAAATAATTAATTTTCTTTCTTTGATTTTTTTTTTTTTAAATACTCTAATAAGTTTTATAGCATAAATTTAAAAACATTTTTACTTTTGATAAAATTAATGTACTTGAAACATTTCTTTAATTATATTTATATTAAATAATATTTACTAAGGCAATAAACCTAAAGCATGTGCGGTTGAAAATGTGAAGGTAGGGACCTCTACAGGTCTTAACCACAAGCTTACACATTGATAGTAGCTTTTACACAATTTTTTTTAAAACTTTCCATTATGCTAATGTTACTATAAATATATATAGAAAGCAATAAATTGTTTAAATTTAACAATTGTAATAATTTTGTTAAACCATTTTCATTTTAGTTTTCTGTTATTTCTTCTATGACTAGTGTTATAGAATAAATGATAAAAAAATTATAATTCAAATGATTTAGTAACTGATTAAATTAGCTAAATTTAAACAATTTATTTAGCATATACATTATATATTAAACTGTATTTTCTTTGCTTCAAAATAACGAAATTATCAAAAACATTTTTAAAGAGATTAATTGTGCTATTTATTGAATTTTCTGAGCTTGTTTTTTTTCTCATGTGTCATAGCATCAGCCGGGAAGCGAACCCGCTAACCGGGACAACTGCTCATGAAGCAGCTGTCGCTGACCTCTCGAAAAAATGATCAATTTGTTTCTTTGTTAATTTGACAATAAGTTATTTTCCTACAACAAAAATATTAAGATATAAAAAATACTGCAATTGAAAATTTAGTTTTATAGTCTTATTTATTAGTAACAACAGCATTTGCAGATAAGAAGATACTACTCAAAAAGAACAATGACACAAGTTAAAAATAGTCATCATTACTATTATCTACAATCCTACATTGACAATTAGTTAAGAAACCGTTCTTAGATTATTGGCTGTCTAGTCCTGATATGCCACTGAAAAATATCGATTGGAGAATCTTACTTCAACACTATTACCAAGCTGTATGAAAAATATTGAACGTAAAGAAAACTGTTAAAGCAAAATTCAATGAATTTATAGTTCAAATGTTGCCTAATGTGAATTGATAGATAAGGAGTAAAGTCAACCAAAATTTTAAGATACTGCCACTACTTAAAGGTTAAAAAAGTATATGAAATTAAATTATCAAAAACATTATCAACAAATCATAATACACTGCTAGAAAATTTCTATGCAAGGATAAGCTTTTATTATGCATAAATACAGAATGATTTTTTTATGTATAAGCCCAGGTAAGATAATGCTTTTTATTTTTTACTTATTGTATTTAAACTTTCATAAATTATAATATTTTTTTTTTTGTAGATTACATAGATACATTTGATATTGTTGATATGGACATTCTATTTTTTATAATGTGAAATAAATTAGGATATTTTCCTAGTGCAAACTGAATGAAAATTAATTTATTGATTAAGATATTTTAATTTAAAAAGAAATATTTAATTGGCAGTTGAAATGCACCTGGAAAAATATATTTTCATTTATCTATATGCATATATGGCTAATTATATTTGAGTAAATATATCAAGTATAATATTATCATCATGAATAAAATATTTTATAACAATTAGTTATTTTCATAAGATGAGGAAATTTATGTTTCTACTAGCCAAAAGTCTACATTATAATAGACAACTCACTAATATATAAATGAAATTAAGACATCAAATCAATTTAATTCTAAATAAAACCTTCTCAAAATGCCATATTTAAAAATGTATCACATGACAACATGTGATGTGATGTATTTGGCTTCTCCTTAAACGAAGTCAAGAATATCTCAGCAATTATGCCCAGATATTCTCCATTCCCCACTCTTAAGTCTTCCCATATTCTGCCCCATCCCATTTCCACAACATAAACTTTGTCAACTCTATGGCCTTTATATCTAAATCCCCCTTATCTCTTCGCAAACCCAATATTTAAACTAATAACTCACTTTCTGTATAGTCATTTTGTTCACGTCTATCCTCCCGTAACTTCATTATCTGTACCCTTTCTGCTTTCAAGCATTTACATTAAATCAACAGGTGTCTAATATTTTCTATACCTTCCTTACACAATCTGCACACTAAATTATCCATGGTTTTCCATTTACATGTATATTCTCTTGTTGCTAAAGATACTGTTCGAGCCTTAAATAATAAACTATTTTCCTTACTATTATCATAAATTAACTTGCATTCAATATTCCATTTACTTCTATATATATTTAAACTCTTCTTACCCTCCATACTAGTTCTCCATCTCTCCAACTCCCTATTTTTTATTAATGCTTCTATTCTTTTATCCCATTCCTTACCACTATAACACTCAACAATCATCCTAACACAATCATCCCACCTTTTATACAAGTATGCTGATATAAATTCTTTATCCAAATCTTTTGCATACCGCATTACCTGTCTCACCCAACTTGTTACCTGCCCTTTACTCATAACCCAATTGAACACTATTTTTGCTATTATTTTACTATCCATAAACTGCAACCTACCAAACATTTTTCATTTTACTTTTTGATCTCTCATATAAAAACTTGATCATCCCATTTCTCCTTGAATTGCCTCCTTTGCTGTCCACATCTCTGCATCTAATGCATGTCTTCCTACTTCCCTTTGTACTTTCTCTAAATAATCTAAAACCCTTTTACTAACACATAATGCATCATTACCATATGCTAACCCTGCTACTGCAACTCCCTTCCATACTATTCTAGCTACATCATATTTATTATATGAAAATACTGTTAGTTTCTTTACCAAACCCTTTCTTTTCTTTGCTTCATTTATCAATTTTTTCTCCCATTCATCCAAGCAATTTTCCTGATTACATAAGATGATTTCCAAGTACCTATATTTATCCACCACACTTAACTTTATATCCCCCAATAAAAATTCTACATCTTCTTTTTCCCCAGTATTAACCATCATTATATTTGATTTTTCTTCACTAAATTTAATCCCAATCTCTTTACCCACCCTTGCACATGTCCTCAACGTAATTTCCATATCTTCTCTTCTTTCTGCACACAAAAAGATATCATCTGCAAAAAAAAGACCCGACAAAATATATACTCCCTTGCCACCTATTAATGAGTCATCTCTACCCCTCTTCCTAGTCTTTCTATTTTCAAATGAGTAAAAAAAGAAAAATAATATAAAAAATGGCAACATATCCACCAAAAAAAAAAATTATACAAAAAAAAAAAAAGTATTTTTATATTGTGTAAAAAAGTAATAATTTTGATTAGAGCAGTGTTTCCCAACCTTTTTTGGCTCGGGTACCACTTGGTAGTACATCACGCTAAATTGTACCACTTCGTAAAAATGATTGTATTTCGTGAAATTTGTTATTGCGAGTGTGTTATTTTATTTGCATTATAAATATTATAGGGTGACCATGTATGTATTCACATCTCATAATGAGACAAATTACATTGAAACATGCCTAAACATCACACCAGATTATAAACTCACTGAAATTATAAACTCGCTGTAACATATTTATATGCATATTTTTTCCAAAATAATTTATTAAAGATTACATTATTACATTAAAGGTTATTTGGTAAATATTTTGTTCAAAGTGTTTTCTCATTCCTTCATTTGGTTTTCCCGAATTTGAGTCTGTTTTCTCTTTTTTGGAGCATCTTGTTATTGGTTGGGCCATGGAGAGGATAAATCCAGCATGTCCCAAGTCATGGTAAAAATAACCTCAGGAGTTATCAGGCTATTTCTTGTTCTTGTTTTCTTTATAGTGTTCAGCATGAAGTTAATAGGATTAAAATTTTGATGATTAAATACTAGCTTACATCTAGTAATCCACAATAGATGATCAAGAATTAATGAGAGTCTAATTTCTGGGTATGATCCTTTTCTGATACATTCTTTCAAATTAAATAATTTAGATTGATTTGCCCTGATCCGACTCATTATTTATCTACTATTTTGTCATATTTCGTTTACTAATAAATGGTTTTAATAAAAACACAAAATTATAAAAAACTAATTAGTATATTTTCTTATCATAATCAAATATTTTTATAAAATAAATTTAATGAGATCTTTGTGCTTGTTTCGAACAACATAAGTCTACAGCTGCATTCGATCTGTTTCGATACTTATATTTTTAAAAAAAATATATGAAGAAAAAGCTCTTCCTACTAATTCCACACTAGTAAATGATAATAATAATTTAAGAGCTTTCTCAGAAAGTTGTTCATATTCTTTAATGTTTAATCAAAAATTAATTAGATTGTGTCGTTTGAATTTTACTTGTAAAGTTCTGTCACATGATAATTCTATTAAATTTTCTTTATCCTTTATTGATAATGATGTAGCTTTTTCTAAATTTTCTGCATAGAAGGGGTTTGAAATCCAATTATCATTTGTGTTTTCAGGTTTTGGAAAATATTCCATGAAAGACAATTTTAATCCTGTTAAATGTGCTATTATATTTTCTCGTATATCTTGAGACAGACTAACCTTATTTTCAAACAAAAAAATATGTAGAGTTTCGAATACAGTACTTCCAGTTGATTGTTTTCGATGCTTATATATATTATTGTTTCCAAAAATCTAATTTCTTAATCATACTTTCAATTTTATCATTAACATTAAAGATCGTTATCGACTGTACATATTAACAACTTTACTGTATAATATTATTAATTCAAATAATTTTTATGAATTATAAGAAAAAACGTTTCTATATTTTTATGATTTAATTTTTTTTTTATGTCTGCCATTAGTGATTATTTTTCGAGTACCACCAACCAGCAACTTGCGTACCACCAGTGGTACGCGTACCACAGGTTGGGAAACACTGCATCCTCTAGTGGTCATCACTAGAAGTAAATTCATGAAAATTTTTTTTATAAACCTTCTACATTAACCAATAAAACAATTACTTAATGTCTTATTTAAATTCTAAACTAACTTATATGTATATCCATATAAATCTACATATAAATCTCTATATATTACAATTTCCAATTGTCTAACATTGACCATTTTCCACTTACTTTTATAAAACCATTAACTATTTATGTTTTCTTGTATATATAATGTTTCATAATATTGTCTTTCTTTAAATTTTTGCTATATATTTTATTACCTTTATATTTTCATCACAATTTATTATATGTTTCTAAATAATAATTATATGATTCAGATTTACACTTTCCTTTTTATTGCTTTACTATATTCTTTAGCTCTTTCAATTGCATATTTCCCTGACTCGTATATATGACATATCATATTTGTCACATGTAATCATAAAAACAATTCCTAACCATTTTCTCAAAGATTTATTATTTTTCCATCTTATATTTATTTCATCCGTTAACATATATTTATTCAATATTTTGTTTAGTTCCTTTGAATATGGTATTAAAATCCATTTCCCCTTTTATATCTAATCTCTTTTTCTTTCTATATTACTTCTATTTCTAATATTTAAAATTGTATTAATTATCCCTCTATTATGACCAATTTCAATATAATCTTTCTTAATTTCCAAATTTTTGAGGAGGTCTGACTGGAGATAAAAGCCGGTTTGATAAATATTTAAATATAGTTATTAATAGTTGTTTATTTCAATCTTGTTTGATTGATTATTTATTTAACTTTTTGATTATATGCCTTTTCTTTATTTAAACTATCATTTTAAATTTTAAATCCTTTCAAAGATAAAAAATATATTATGAAACACTATATATATAAGAAAACAAATGAGTGTATTAATATGGTTTAATAGTTCTATAAAAGTGGAAAATGGTCAATATTGAACAATTGAAAATTGTAATATATATATATAAATGTAGATATATAATACAAGTATATTGTCTATACTGAACTTAATGTAATTAGAAGGGATTTGAACTCATATTTTCAAGCTCCCTACAGCTATCCAATCAGCATGAAATATATATATATTGAAAATCATTTATCTTTTTCACATGTATGTGGTCATGTGTATTGTTATACAAGATAGAGTGGATAGCTGTAGGGAACTTGAAAATCTAAATTAAAATGTAAGTATATATATATATATAGGTAAATTTAGAATTTACATGAAGACATGAAGTAATTGTTTATATGGTTATAGAAAAGAGAAAAGTAAAAAATAAATAAGAAGATATATATAATAAAGTACTTTAGAAGGTAATTTATTTCTAGTGCTGACCACTAGAAGATGTATATTAAGCCACTAAACATTGCATGATCATTATTCTTTATGCTTGCACAAGCTGTTTACACAGAGGCTAAACTCTCCATACAGTAGCGCTACTCAGTGTAAGCCAGAGTAATCAATGAATACTGGATGAGTAGGCGCTAGATAGGGATTTTATGCATCAACCTTTTTACAGCCATTGATTACTCTGGCTTGCACTGAGTGGCACTGCTGTATGGAGAGTTTAGCCCCTGTGTAGAATGTATATTGCAGTAGAGCATTTATTGTCGCAAGACATATTTTTAAATATGGCATCTTGAGAAGCTTAATGAAAATCGATTTGATGTATTAAATTAATTTATATATTAATGATTTGTCTATTATTTCACTTTAGTTATAATTAATTATTTAATAAGTTATAAATGAAAACAACAGTTTCTTGCGAAATGACTGTAAGAAATGACATATATATATATATACTTAAAGTATCTTTAATTTATTTATGGTGTAGTATTTTTCATTCTATTAAATGTATATATATATACTTCAAATCTTTTATGGCATTATATATGCAAAATTTAAACTGTGGGACTGGAGAGATAATAATCATTATTATACTACACAACAATGCCGTTTATTTATCGATATAACAGATAATATAATAATCATTATCAGAAGGAATGTCAATCTGAAAATAATTGAAGAAATTATTCTAAAATCTACTACCGAGCAGCTTTTTTCTTGAAAAAAATCTTCCATTTTTATCAATATTTCATCAAAATTCTTTAAGATACAAATCAACTTCATAATTAGTTCTGAAATCATTAATTAACTCTGTTAAATCTATTATAATATTTCAATAGAAGTCATACAATTAAATGTTTTAATAAGTGTTTTGGGTTGTTTTATTTTCCTCTGTCATGTTCTTTGACTAATCATACACTTACTACGATAAATAAAACATCATCTAAGTACCTGTGGAGAAACCCCACAAAATGAATGTTCACATGATCACCATCTCTTATACTAGCGCATAATTGTTATTAGATCTAGGTGCAGTGCTCTCAGATCCAAGGCTCCTCACTGACAATGGCTACAAGCCAGAAACTAGTCTGAGGATATTGGATGAGTAGGCACTAGATAGGGATTTGATGCACCAGCCTTCTGGCATCCTATGATTACTCTGGTTGGCACAGGATGGCACTACTGTATGGAGAGTTTTGCCTTGTTTAAAATGAATGTTTTAGAAAACACTTAGAACTCCCTATTTTCTTTAAAAGGTTGAGCTTAATATAACTCAAAACTTACACACAATCTAAAAAGTCTTTAAAAAAATGTTATTTCATTCTTTGAAATCAACTGTCAGACTTCCTTATATTCGGAAAATGAGGTTTTACCTTTAAAACTTCAATGATTCATTTTCATTCATCAATCTTAATGACTTTACCTATAATGAAACAGCCTGAAGTGTACTGAAACATCTCTAAAAGCATTAAAATATTAAAGTAGTTGAACTGCTAATTCCTCTGATAGTCCCATGATATTTGAATATCGGAAATGAGAGGTTGAGTTTCGATCCACAAATCTTTATCATCCCATTCACACATCATTTTGAAAGTAGCATAAAAGTGGATTGTATGCAATTAACCTCCTCCCCCTTTCCCACTAACAGAACCATCAAATGTTGATGAAGACTTGCTTATCCAAATGATCATAAATGTATGATCTTCACCAATTTAGGATATGAAAGAATTTTGGATATTCTAATAGCATTGCTCTTTGAAATATTATTTCAACAGGTACTATGTCCCATCTTAACAGGAAAAGAATAGTGTTTAGAATTCATTAAAAATTAGATTAAAGCAATTTTATGCCTTTTTCATTAAAATACATAAAACAATAAAATTCAAACCATTCTACATCTATTATTTGCACACCTGGGTCTATACAATTTTAATAAAAGTCCTGCATAATTTACTGCAATGATTTAGTCTTTGAATTGGTTTCCAATTCTAGTTCTTTCACACTCAAATTTCTTACGAACTCTTCAGCAATATAACAATTTTTTTTTTTTAATTTTGTTGACAGGTACTTACCTG
This sequence comes from Epiperipatus broadwayi, assembly GCA_028023455.1. Lineage (NCBI taxonomy): Eukaryota > Metazoa > Onychophora > Udeonychophora > Euonychophora > Peripatidae > Epiperipatus > Epiperipatus broadwayi. Next base: position 1,767,794 of record JAQFVV010000170.1, read on the forward strand.
ATATATTGGTTATAAAAATAAAAATTGGTATTAATATAAAATACCATATAGCTTATTAAAATATTTGCAAATCTTTTATATTTATGTTCGGTCACAATCCTAATTGCAATTTTACAACTAGCAAAATGTAAGTGAAAAGATTTTCAAAATCATGATTGAAGATTGTTTAAAATTTTTATGAAATTTTCATTTCACCAGTAAACTGAAATAAAATGTTTGAATGGCATTTGTTTTGTGCAATCATAAAGCATGGAATCTAGAATTAAAACACTTCTACAATTATAATAAAAAATAAACAGTAATTAAGTCTTTATAAAAACTTTATTTGGTTCTCTTGGTCCCACACCCCCTTGTCTTTTAGTAAATTGTCCGGTAACCCTATTCATTATAATAAAAAATAGTAATCAAGTTTTCATAGAAGTTTTATTTGGTAAATAAATCATAATTGAGCATTTTGAGTTATCGGGCCTTGCAGTGAGAAAAAATTTTACGCAATCTCACTGTGTTATCCAAATAGAGACCTGAAATGTTGCTGGTCTGGACGACAGACAGTACCAACATGAAATAGCCTGAAAATGTTGATAATTATTTTTGGAATACTTTATAGCATAATACACCCATTTACCTGCTATTCATTGAATCCTCTGGACAAGTTTCCTGTATCCCCTGGTGATACGGGTAACCGAGGTTGGGAACCCCTGCTCTAGATATTCAACTCTTCTTAATGGATCATTTTTATACATTTTCATATTACTGTTACTTCTTTGCTTCAATACTGTTGTTTCAGTAGAAAATGTACTGATAGATTGCTTGGGGAGGGAAGGGAGTTGTACCAGCTATCAGTTCTTAATAATGTATCTTATTTTCCTATTGTTTTAATCAAATCTGTACCATATATGCAAGTTCTAATTTAAATTCATTGGAATGTTTCTGATTTAGGAATGTCAAATGTAATTTGCATTCATAAATATATGTTACATCTCATTAATTGATGATCACTTCCTGTGTTGAATCTATTCAGAACATTAATTGGGCAAAATAACAATAATAAGCCAGCATTGTAAATTGAGATCACCCCATCTATTAATAGTACTGTTTGACCCATCTTTAAAACAAAAATGGAACTGTTTTTAATTTATTATCCTAGATTTATATAAGGTTCACAGATAAGGCATTAATATTTTATCTGTGAAACAATATCACAAATTTTCTAAAAGCCTATGAAAATCTTCTATATATATCACTGTAATTAACTTTACAATTTTCAAAATATCAATATTCCATAAGAGCAGCAGTTAACTTATAGCATAACTGCCTGAATTTAAAAATCAAAATCTCATTAATATTGCATAACATTAACATACTAATATGAACAACCAACCTTCCATCATCTGTGTATTGCTTATTTAATAAATAATCTACCATATTTATAAAATATGTTTCTTTGATTTTTCTATTTCTTCAATCATTTCACATGCAAAAAAAAAAACACTGTCAAAATAAAAACTTCCATTATGAGTAAGTGAATGTTCTGTAAACACAGACTTAAATCTATCTTCAGATTAATTTTGGTATTTATCGTGTAGATAGGCCAGCACTTGGTGGCCAATCTGTGATATACTTGATTTAATGTGACTTCCGAGAAATAATCAAACACATCCAATTCAAGTAACTATTACTCTCTTGCATGAAATTAAGATATCTCACTTAACAGATACAAGATTTTATTAGTATAAAAATTAACAAGCATTTATAAACAGGATTATAAATAGTTTACTAGCGCCTGTAAGGCTTACAAAAATAATAATAAGACAGGTATAGTCTGTATAATTACCCTAGGTCGGTCTTTATTACCTTCAGACCCGAATATCTGATTCTCCTCCCATCGTTGGTCCTGTTCCGAAATTCACGCCACACATAAGTCTCTCAGAAAAACAGGACTGACGCTAACTCGCTTTTTTCCCACTAGATTGTATCTCTTTTTGTTCTATTGTTTATTCCTTAACAATTTTAATTGCAAAAGTATTCTGGGATTATTTCTGAACTAATTAATTAAATTGTTCTTTACATTTTTAATCCTTCATCTAATTAATTATTTATTCGGATCATCAATCTTATTTTACACCTTGCTTTTTATAAAATATATATATGAAAAACCATTTGTCATTTCTAATTTTCATTTTAATTTAAACAACTCGTTTACTTTCACATGTAATTATTTAACACTTTTAACTTCTGGAGTACACACAGTTTCAAACGTATTTTTTATTAATATTAATTGTACTACAACATAACAATTCCTCCCCCACTCCAGAAGTTACAGTTTATTCGTCTTATACATATTCTTTTAAGTACAAAGGTCTTCTTTTACATCGTATTGGTCTGGTGTGTATTTTATCCTCTTCTACTGCATCTTCTTGGATGTCGGTCAGTAGCATCTGTTTATCTAAATTCTTTTCATTTGCATGTTGAAACTGCTGGAACATATCTAGTTGTATGTCATCTTCACTTTTACGAATATGATTTTTGTAACGCTTATATATAATTCCGTTTTCATCCTTAATATCATAAATTTGCTTTGATCGCGCCCGTTCAATTTTTCCATTCACCCATTGTTTACGTAGTACATCTCTGAATATTGCCGTGTCTCCAATGTTAAAGTTTTTCACTGGGTCTTGATTATATTTATATATATGTGTATCAGGTCGCAAAAAATCTAAATTAGTTCGTATTTTCCGACCGAACAACATTTCAGCTGGCGATTTTCCAGTTGTTGTTGATGGAGTTATATGTTGATACATCATGAATTCCTGTAAGACATTTTTCATATCCGTATTTTTGTTTTTTCTTAAATATTTCTTCACTTGCCCTACCGCGTTTTCCACCAAACCATTTGATTCAGGGTGGTAAGGGGCTGTAAATACATGTTTGATGTCCCATTTCTCAAATTGTATTTTTAGTTCTTCACTCGCAAATCCAGTTCCATTGTCCGAGACGATTACTTGTGGAAATCCATGTATATAAAATATGTCTGTTAAACATTTTATTGTTTCGTTTGCACTCGTATTTTTAACCTCGTGACATTCTATCCATTTAGAGAAAGCATAGATTAAAATTAAATAATTTCTTCCCTCTATTGGACCCGCATGGTCTATATGCAGTGTTTGCCACGGATATATTGGTTTAGGCCAAGAAGAATATTGTTTATTTGGCAGAGCTATTTCAGACTTACATTTATCACATTTCTTAATATCCTTTTCAATATCATTACTTATCTGCGGCCACCAAACATAACTTCGAGCTAGAGCTTTAGCTCGCACAATGCCTGGGTGCCCCTGATGCAAAAGTTCTAGAACTTTCATTCTCCCTATAGGAGGTATAAGTACTCTGTCTCCCATATTAATACACCCTTTACAGACCAACAATTGGTCTCTATTGACCCAAAACCCCATTGCTAAATTTTCAGGTTTTTTATTAGGCCAACCTTTGCTTATCCATTTATTAAGCAACACATACCCGTAATTTTCATTTGTCCATGTCTGAACTACTTTACTATTTATGACTCTGTCTCCCATATTAATACACCCTTTACAGACCAACAATTGGTCTCTATTGACCCAAAACCCCATTGCTAAATTTTCAGGTTTTTTATTAGGCCAACCTTTGCTTATCCATTTATTAAGCAACACATACCCGTAATTTTCATTTGTCCATGTCTGAACTACTTTACTATTTATGACTTGTGATTTCATATTGTCAATATGATTAACTTCCACATCAGTTTCATAGTTGCCATTATTTCCGGGTACTCTGGATAGAGCGTCCGCATGAGAAATTATCTTTCCTTTTTGATATTTTAGATTGAAATCATAAGCAGTAAGTGTATTAGCCCATCTGAGCATGCGTGGACTTAAATGCTCTGGCATTGGATGATCTTTTCCTATAATTCCTAGCAAAGGTTTGTGATCTGTTACTAATTCAAATTTTCGTCCATAAATAAACTGGTGAAATTTTTTCACAGCAAACATAATTGTCAAAGCTTCTTTGTCCAGCTGACTATAATTTTTTTCAGCTTTAGACAAAGTCTGAGAAGCGTAAGCTACAGGACGTTCATGACCATCTATTTGATGCACTAAAACTGCTCCGATTCCGTATTGTGATGCATCTGTAGTAATAGTGATGTCTTTGTCACTATCAAAATCCACTAATAAGCTACTAGAGGTTAACAATTCCTTAACTGCTTTAAACGCTTTTTTATGTTTGGTATTCCAAATCCATTTCTGATCTTTGCGTAGCAGTTCATAAAGGAGTTGCAACCATCGCTTTGTTCTTTAGAAAAGGTTTGAAAAAAATAATCAAACCTAGGAAAGCTTGAAGTTGTTTGACATTTATTGGGCTTGGAACATCTTTGACTGCCCTAATTTTATCAGTTAATGGACTTTTCCCTTTTTCCGAAATAAGATGGCCTAAAAACTCTAATTCTTCAGTTTCCCAAACACATTTTTTAACATTTAATTTTACTCCTGCGTTATTTAGTTTCTCGCACACACTTCGAATTTTACTTCTTAATTTCTCTGGTGATGTCGTAGTAATCAAAATGTCATCATAATATGGCGTCACTCCTTCCAAGCCTTGTAATATTGAATTTATTTTTGCTTGAAATATGTTTGGAGCTGATGTAATTCCAAAAGGGAGACGATTACATTTGAATAATCCAAAAGGGGTCGTAATTGCCAATAACCAAGCTGTATCATCCGTAACTTTTAGTTGGTGATATGCCGAATTTAAATCCAATTTTGCAAAATTTTTTGCTTTAGCTAGATTACTGAGAATCTCACGTACATTTGGCACAAGGTAAGCTCCTTTATTAAGATACTTATTTACTGTTGTTCTATAATCTCCACACAGCCTAATTTTTCCATCTGGTTTTGTTAACACAACAATTGGTGTGGCCCAATCTGCCTCCTCGATTGGAGATAACACGTCTTTTTTAACTAACGCTTCTATTTTTTCCTCTACTATCTGCCTTTGGGCAAACGGCATTTTTCTCGGTTTACAAATAACCGGTTTAGCATTTTCATTTAAGTGCAAGTCAATAGGCTTTGACTTTATCAAACCTAAATCTTCGGTAAATAAATTCGGATATAACTCTATCATTTCTTTTTCAACCGAGACCTTTTTAACTATATTAATTTTAATGCCTAAGTCTTTAAACCACTTTCTTCCTATTAATGGATTAATATCTTTATCTACTATATATATAGGTAATTTGTAGTTTTTATTTTTAAAACCAACTATTACTTCAGATTTTCCTAATTAACTTGATCGGGTTCCCGTTTACATGTCTAACGTTAATGTTAGCTTTCTGTATTTTAATCTGAGGGCTCTCTGTGGATATTTCCTTCCACTTTTTCATGGATATTAAAGAAATTCCAGAGCCACTATGTATTTCCATTTGTACTCTTTTGTTACTTAACTTAATCTCTAGCATTAATTGATCCTGCTCATTTTTTAAGATATTTCTTTTAATTACTGTTTTCCACTGTTTCTGATCTTTACCATAATCAGGTTTTTGTTTAGGTTTTTTGCACACTGCTGCTAAATGACCTTTGCCTCCACAGTTATACCATTTTTCGTTCCTCCATTTGCAGCTTTTAGACAAATGACCTACTTTTCCGCAACAAAAACATTTTATTTCGAAACTTTTCCCTTCTTTAGTACAATCCTTATACTTTCTCTCTATGTTAAAAATATTATTCCTAGAGTTTTCCTCCGTTCTATTTGAAAAAGCTTGTTCTACCATGGATTCGTATACTATTCCTTTTTGAATAGCACTTTCATATGTTATCTGAGTTTCAATTAATAACGATTGACGCAATTTATCGTCCTTCATTCCCCATAATAACTGATCAATAAGAATTTGTTCCACAAAGTCGCCATATTCGCAATTCTTTGCTAATTGGCGTAGAACAATATCATATTCTTTAATCAATTCCAGTTTATCTTGTTTGTGGTTCCTCAATTTTAACCTAGCTAAATACTTCAATGGTCTTGGACTAAAATAATCTGTTAGTCTTTGAACCAGTTCATCGTAGTTACTACTATCTGTAACTTGACCATTATACAATTTGCTTACTATTTCAATAAGCTTTCTACCTGACAAACATAATAACACTGCTACTTTCCTGTCATTTTCAATAATATTATTTAACTTAAAATAATTTTGTAATTGAAGCACATAAAAGGGCCATTCGTGCGGATTATCTATCTCAAATTCCGATATATTAGCTTGTCCTATCGACATTTTAATTCTTTAATAACTCACCGACTTCTAAATTACGTTCGGTGTACTTCTTTCATAAGCTTGAAAACAGGTTTTCTCCTGACTGCGCCAAAATTGTGATGTACTTGATTTAATGTGACTTCTGAGAAATAATCAAACACATCCAATTCAAGTAACTATTACTCTCTTGCATGAAATTAAGATATCTCACTTAACAGATACAAGATTTTATTAGTATAAAAATTAACAAGCATTTATAAACAGGATTATAAGTAGTTTACTAGTGCCTGTAAGGCTTACAAAAATAATATTAAGACAGGTATAGTCTGTATAATTACCCTAGGTCGGTCTTTATTACCTTCAGACCCGAATATCTGGTTCTCCTCCCATCGTTGGTCCTGTTCCAAAATTCACGCTACACATAAGTCTCTCAGAAAAACAGGACTGACGCTAACTCACTTTTCCCCCACTAGATTGTATCTCTTTTTGTTCTATTGTTTATTCCTTAATAATTTTAATTGCAAAAGTATTCTGGGATTATTTCTGAACTAATTAATTAAATTGTTCTTTACATTTTTAATCCTTCATTTAATTAATTATTTATTCGGATCTTCCATCTTATTTTACACCTTGCTTTTTATAAAATATATATATGAAAAACCATTTGTCATTTCTAATTTTCGTTTTAATTTAAACAACTCGTTTACTTTCACATGTAATTATTTAACACTTTTAACTTCTGGAGTACACAGTTTCAAATGTATTTTTTATTAATATTAATCGTACTACAACATAACATAATCATAGTGGGCTGACATTTTGAAAACTAATTTAAAGCAATTTACGATCAACAATTCATTTACATTTTGAAAAATAATTTTAAACAATTTACGATCGAACATTATTTGGTACAATGGGATCATTTTATTTTTAAATTACTTTTAAACTCATTTTCAAACCATTTTTTTGGATTGCAATTCTTTTTTTACGTTTTGAAAACTAATTTAAAACAATTTACAATTGAACATTATTTGGTAATGGTATTCTTGAGCCGTCAAACCAGATTTGCTTGCAGATAGAGGCAGACTTGCATCTGAACTCCAAACTCTCCTGTTTCATCCTTGTTTCACAAACACAGATTTTGGAATGTGGCAGAATGTTTTCAGTCGCAGGCAATTGCCAAATATTTAAATGCTGCTTTTTGCATTCAGCCATTTTGTTAGTATCGCAGTGATTCTCATATAAATGTGAGTAAAGACATCTCGTAACAACTTTATATTCAAAGACACTTCCCCAATTATTTACACCTTCAAAAGTATGTAGGGAAGCATGTGGACAGAATGACAATTTTTAGTACAAAATACTATATCAGTTTCATTGTAACATGATTAATTAAAAGATGACATTTCAAGAGTTACGGAAAGTTGAAGAACAGGTACCCTCAAGTCATACTGTAATAAAGCTTAAATATTTAGCATTTGGATAAACTGTGTATAATATACATATATGCTCCTGGCCTATTTAAATGATAAGTACCTTAATTTTTTGCACAATATATAAATAGTGAGACATGATTACATCAGTTATTTCTTTTTATTTTGATACTGTACTTAATGTAACACCAAATACCAGCTGATTAATTTTTTTAATGAAAAGAATACAATTGAAAAAACCCTACTATTTAATTAGAGTAGTGTGCAAGTGTAGGTCAAATTATATTGGTGAGTCAAAGCATGCATTTTAAAAAACCACGAATATGCACTACGGTATGTCAAAATAATTAATCTGGAGATTTAAATTTGTTTGCAGAACATTCATCTGTTTGCAATAGAATTTTTTGTTTGAATAATAATTTTATTTACCTGAAGAAAATCATTTAAAGCAAATAAAAATTAATGAGCTATGATTGTGTAAATATACACAAATTATGAAAGATTGATCATTCATGTTAGGACATTAATGTAATATAAGTGAAATGTTTAAACTTTGCGATGCCTACACACAACGACTTTTAAAAAATGCAGCTTAATGCAGCTTTGTGTGTATGCGTCGTTAGCGCAAATCATATTTATATATTAATGTGATATTAAATTCTGACTGTAAATGTGATTTGAGATGGCAATGGTATTTAAACTAGCTGTAGTTGTTTATTTATATAACACCATATTGAAAATAGAGTTAATTTCAGTATTGTATTTTGTTCTATATTATTATGCTGATATATATATATATATATATATATATATATAACATATAGGCCAGAACAGTTGAGATAAACTTTAAGCTATACCTTTTGAAGGAGTGGAATACATGATTGATCAATTGCAATTATTTATTACTACTTGCCTACATAATCGCTAACTGCTAGAATAAGTTACGGATTGTCTGCTATAAACTGAAAGGATCAAAATTATGGGTGGGTCTGTTTTATGTTCAAAAATTGAGAGTATTGTAAGATGAATAAAACATTTAAAATTGAAAGAGAGATATCTGATACGATTTACTTTGTAAAATCAGAGTATTCTTTACATTTAAAAGCTTTGAAAAGTAATCATAGCAATTCTTACAAATTCCGTTTAATTTAAAATTAATTTTCTTTTTAATATTAATCTTTCAATAAAAACATTTCACAAAAACTTTTTTTTATATATATATAAATATATTGTGATGTGATGTACTATGACTTCTCCTTATACGGAGTCAGGAATCTCTCAGCAACTATGCCCAGAGAAACCTGTTAGCCACTTTACCTTCCCTTTCCATTCTCCATCCTAAGTTTTCCCATAATCTGCTCCATCCCATTTCCACAACATAATCTTTGTCAACTCCATGGCCTTCAGATCTAAATCCCTTTTATCTTTTCCCAAACCCAGCATAAAAACCAATAACTCACTTTCTGTATAATCACTTTGTTCATATTTATTCTTCCATAACTTCATTATTTGTATCCTTTCTGCTTTCAAGCATTTACATTGAATTAACAGATGCCTAATATTTTCTATGCCTTCCTTACACAACTTGCAGACTAAATCACCCATATTTTTCCATTTACATGTATATTCCCTTATGAATGAGCATATTTAAGTGCCCTCTATTAACTCATTATTTAATGAATTGTGAACTGCGAACTATGACAGGCAAAATTCACAGGATGTTTCAGAATTCCTTTGCCGGCTGTGCCAAGCCACAATCACTAACCATAAATCTGAAGAAGCTTGAATCAAGTGTGAATGGTGAAACATAAATAATTATTAAATATAATGTCCTTTACAGGTTAATAAGCATACATATAATTATATTCTGGATAGCTTGAATATTATAATCAATTTCATTCTCTTTCAAATCTTGCCATTAATATATATATATAATTTATAAACAATGACAGCTAAAAAATTATTATATATAAATCACATACCATGTTTTACATACATCAACCATTTGTCATCAAGGTAACACAAAAATTAGGTAACAAATGGATAACTATTTATTACCCTTATCAATGAACTTAAACCGATTGTAAATGAAAGTAATGACCTGAGTAAATTGAAATTAAATCTGTCTAGAAGTTTTAAATAAACTTCAGGAACCATTTTTTACAATCTTTCAAATGAATAAACATATAATAATTTAAAATAGAAATTCATATAACATTACAATACTGCTAAAAAACAAAATTTTACTAAAATTCTTCCATAACCATGGTTACATCTAAATAGACTTTCTCAAGTGAAATTAAACTAAACATATACATACCAAACAAAATAATCTTCCCATCATTCACTTCAAAAACCAACTTCCTTTAACATCAAAGGATGTTTTCATGAGATTAATGGCCTCAGATTCAAAGAATTTTATCAACAAAGTTTCTTTTATTCTTCTTTTCAATTCACTTTTTTTATAAAAGATAACCTCTGCATTGTCAAATAATATTTTATGACCTGCATTCAGTTTGTGAATATACGAAGCTGAATTTTGATATCTATTTTTAGCTCTACTCTTATGAACTTTAATTTTTTCATTAAAATTTAATTTACTCTAACCTATATAAATTTTATTACAACTGCAAGGTATCTTATGAACTACTCCAGGAATCAATTTGCACTCAAGTGATTGTTTTGAATTATTTAGTAATAAATTTAAATTCAGGCCTTTCTTCCAGGCCACTTTCATACCACCCGATAAAAAGCTATTCTTATAAATCAATTTACACATTGATAATTTATGCAGTAATAATTTAAATATTCTGTAATAAACCACAAGTCCCAACAAATAATTGCTTATCATATGAAAATCATCACAGCCATCATGGATAATGAATCTGTTGTCAAGGTAACATTACAATTACATAATAAATGGAAACTATTTATGAACATTATTTATGATCTTAAATAGATTGTAAATAAAAGTAGTGACTGAAACAAATTGAAATTTAATCTGATTAGAGATTTTAAATAAACTTCAGTACAATAGATATAGATAAACTGTTTAAAGATTAATAATCATTTTTACAAGTTTATTAAAAATGACGCTAGAAAGTATTTGTAAAAGTCATATATACACAACAGAAAAATTATTATTTCATAAATATATATATATATAACAATAGCAAACTTTCCATACATTAGTGATGCCCAATGCAAGCCCCATATCAATGGATGCATGAAGGTTTATGCAAAATATCTCTATATAGTGACAATTTATCCAATATTTCCAGAGTAGTTTCTAGCTTGTGGTTTTCATCAGTGTGGAGCCATGAACTTGAAAGCACTGCAACAAGATCTTAGGATCTAATGCAACCCTCCAGCAATACATCTTTTACCTGTTTAATTAATTGTAAAGCCAGGATCCTAAGATCTAGGTGCAGTGATCTCAAATCCAAGGCTTCTCACCGATGAAAGCCACAAGCTAGAAACTAGTCTAGCAATATTGAATGAAAAGGTACTAGATAGGGATTTCATGCACAAACCTCCTTGAATCCATAGATTAGTGGAGCTCGCATTGATGGTATTACTGTATGGAGAGTTTACTATTGTTATTAACAGCGTGTGTCAACATATGAAATAGCAATCATGTGATATATATATATGTACATAATGTATTTTCAGTGAAAAAGTGACTGACGGGTAATTTTTCTCAAATTTGCCTGCAATGTCCTCTGAATCAACATATTTATATAGTGATATAGTTTGGCTACTTACCACAAAGTGTTAGGGCACTATATGTCTGGATCATGAGTTCTTGAGAATAAGTTTCATATCTTAATCCACAAACTAATATTAAATTTTGTTTTAAAGTAGGCAAAACTGCTATTGAAAACCATGAGTCACAAAAAATTTCAAGTGGTTTTTATGATTTCATGATGGCAGGAAGAGCAGTGAAAATGAGAAATGAAGGTACGAAACACTGTGATATTTCACATAGTGACTCATAACCCATATACGAGCAATTTATAATTTTTGTGGGAAGTAGCTAAATCAAGTCATTATGAAACACATTACATTCGCAGAGATAAAGCATTCATAAATTTTACTCAATACATTGATTAAGAGATGGTAGTGCAGGTAACTTGGAGGAAAAAATTGTCATCTTTTCAATTGGACACATTACGTAAACAAACATTCATCCGTATGCAAAAAGTAGCAAAACACTCTATACAGTAGTGCCACCCAGTGCAAGCCATAGTAATCAATGGATGCAAAAAGGTTTGTGCATAAAATCTCTATTTAGTGCCTATTCATCCAACATCCCCAGACTAGTTTCTAGCTTGTGGCTTTCATCGTTGAGGAGCCTTGGATCTGAGAGCACTTCACCTAGATCTTGGAATTTAATGCAACCCTCCAGCAGTTACCTTTTACCTTTTTAGTCAACTATAAGGCTATGAGTCCAAAATGAAAACACAATAATATTTTCAATCCACCCTCAGTCGCTTGTACAGTCATATAGATCTGAACCCACTTCAGTATATACATCTTGCACTGAAAACATTATTGTGTTTTCATTTTAGACTAACAGCTTTATAGATAACTAAAAAGGTGAAAGGTGGATACTGGAGGGTCGCATTAGATTCTAAAATGTAGGTGTAGTGTTCTCAGATCCAAGGCTCTTCACTGATGAAGGCCGTAAGCTAGAAACCAGTTTGGGAATATTGGATGAGTAGACATTAGATGGAATTTTATGCACAAACCTTCTTGCATCCATTGATTACTCTGACTTGCACTGAGTGGCACTACTGGATTGAGTTTCGCCACTTATAATAGCCTGCATACGCATTAGTCACATATGCAAACAGCTATACATGATAAGCAGCAAAGATAATGAAAATATAGAGATCATGTATAAAAAAGCAAAAGCATAACAGAAAATGAATATAAAAATTATTGCAATAATGAAGAAGAGCAGATAACTTGTAAAATTTATAGAATTGGAAAAAATGAAAAAGACAATAGTTTGGTAAAATAAAATTATAATAAATATGCAAAATACAAAAGAAATTTCCGATGGATTATATTAATTCAAATTATGTTCAGAAATAATAGTAAGACTGCACCTATACTTTCTGGAGCTGAGCAGAGTACAATTTAAAAGTGTAAAAATTCATATTAAATTGTAAAAACTTAAAAAAGGATGAGTTAAAAAAGAAATGGATCGTTCATGAATTAAGAGATGATTACAAAAAAAAATCCAATTTAGTTGATTAAAAAAACATTGTAGATAATAGAAGTTATATGATAACATATATTCAAATAAAAAATCAAAAAAAATCATAGTAGTTGTAGCACATATGATATGTTACACAAAAAACAGAGATGCAAAATATCCTAGGGACTAACAATGAGTCAATTAGTAAAATAACAGAAACAAAATGATAAAAGAAACATAAATGTTGCATTAGATAGAAATAAAGACAGCCTAAAAATGAATTAAGACATGTACTTTTAAACAAATGTGGTTAAAAGATGAAGATGATGAAATAGAGAAATTAAAAAAAAAAAGTGATTTAATTTATAATAGAATAAAACATATAGCTTGGATAATCAAGTGAAGCACATAATCATAAATTATTAGTAAAAATAAATATTTTGAAAAATTGATTGGAATGATGAATATGATAGATAAGGAAAACACAGGTTGTGCAATAATGGAGAATGAAAAAGTAAAAGCTACAGATGAAATGATAAGACTAAAGATAAATTTATTGAAGATTATGGAATCTTTTTTAAAAAAATAACTGATCTAATAGCTACCATTCCTATTGATTAATCCAATGAAGTTTGAATATTTTACAATAGTAAATAATGTTCATGTATATTGGTATTCAAGTATTTGTATTGTGTTTGTTATAGTTCTGAAGAAGACTGCGGGGGCAATCGAAACTGTTAATAATGGGTTGTAAAAAAGCATTGTAAAAAATAATAAAGGACATAGATAATATTAAAATTAAATCATATATACTGTAACAGTACAACTAATTTTAAATAGCATTGTTCACATTAAAAGACTGCCTTATCACCAAATTATTAAAGATATCTTAATAGAATAATATAAACTAGCTTAAACCATAAACTGATTTGTAAATTTTGTGGGTTGCAGTGTATGCATGCATATATGCATAACATTTAGTTACATCAATTTAAAGAAAAAGTTGGTTTACAAATTTAATAAATCTATGAAATATTTAGATGTCCTAATATATATTGAACTATATGTGGGAAGATATTGTTTATTAAAATGAATAGTAATAATTTGCACGTGTTGCTTCATTTATATATGTATTATAAAAAATGAAAATGATAAATTGGAACCCTTATAATAAAAGGGAGGAAAGAGAAAAGTTAACCATTTGCCACACAAATGAATACGTAGTTTAACAAATATACGATATTTTATTACCTTTCATATCTGCCATCTGCAAAAGGATTAACAAAATAAGTTGCCCTTTTCTTGTGGTTAATTTGGTAGTAAATCCAAATACTTTATTGAAAATTATATAGATTTAAAATTAGATAGGTTAGAAAATGGATTTTGAAGGACGGCCATGATTTTTTCTCTCTCTTTCCTTCCAATCTCTTATAATTATTTGGAAAATAACTATTACTAAAATATAATGGAATAATTAAGATATTGTATTCGAATTTGAGATAAAGATGTTTGGGAAAATATTCCAATGTAAATTAATCTAGTTAATTAATTCTTGCAGTTTTCATAAATATATTTTATTATTGGAAAAAAAAAAGAATTCATTATGATAAATATATTATCAAAGACATAAAAATAACCATTAAACATTTAGGACAAGGGAATGTGATGACCTGATTGTAGAGCGGAAGTTCAAATATATCTGCTTAACAAGAGTAGTTTTAGTCTTGAATCGAAGAATGCAGTGGTGCAACCCGATTCCACGAAAAGGTGAGAAAACGCTGGAAGAGAAATACCAGCAAAAAGGTAGAAAAGACAACGGACTATAATATAAGTCTGATGTGGCTCCTGTTGTAACTTTACCTGTAGTAAAAAAGGAAGTTTGCTAGTTAACTACATTTCTTGAAAATTCCTGTGATTGAATAGCTTTATATTGATGATTAAGGTCTGAATGATTAAAAGTATTTTTCAATACTAAATCTAATGCAGCCATTATGACAATATTTGATACTAGGAAATTATTTGCCATATGTGCTAAGGAAATAGAAACAAACCAGTCGAACATTTGAAACTATGTATCTTTATCCAGATATGAACATGGATCGTGCACAAGATACAATTTTACCTGCTTACAAGAAGTAAACCACACTATAAGAAAAAAAGAGGACCCTACTGTATAACTTATCATGAACTTGTATATAGTGAGGCTCATTTCCTTTCTACAAACAATGACACCCAAGAAGGTTAACTAAAAATGAAAAATACTCACAAGATTATTATCTAAGATGTGCATAAGAGGTAAAATCATACGATTTATAATAGTATCAAAGGCATTTTTAATATTGGTATAATTTTTTTTTATATACATATACGCCCTTATGATTATTATTATGGATTTAAATACATTTATTCATAATAACACTTAAAACTTTAATTCATAACTATTTATTAGTTTTAAATATTATTCATAATAACACTTAAAACTTTAATTCATAACTATTTATTAGTTTTAAATATTCTTTTGTATTCATTTATTTGATTCCATTACTACAATTAGACATGTATAGACATTTAAGATATGCCGTTAATCTTGTGTTAAGATTTGTAGAGGTCCCTACTGTCACATCTAGGCACATAATCTTAAGGTTATATATAGCCTTAGTATATATTATTTATGATTATTGTAAATAAATTGTTAAGTTCTTTTGTTATAAAATAAAGTTGTTTTGCTGCTCAAACTCCTTCAAATATATACAACTAATCTATCATTAAACCCGAAAAGTCACATCCCTTAAAAAATGTGCTCGGGTAATGAACATACATCAAGATAACGTTAATAGATACTGATTTAACCAGAAGTATTCTTTCTTTAAAGAAAATGGTGTCAAACTTTAAAAAATTGCTTTTGGAATGATTAGGTGAATTGAATTTTATGAACACTAACACCCATTTTGATCATCATTATAGTGTTTGTTATGCATAATATAAACCATTACATTTGGTTTTAGAAATAATGTATAGATTTTGTTGTAATACAGTTATAAGTTTAGATTTAAAGGAACAAGAGATACAACTAATGATGGAAAATAAGCCAAGAAAATGAAATTATTCGTACAGTGAAGTAACATTTGGTAAAGGAAATTGTATTGCTTTTTGGTCATTTTTTTAAAAAAGCTATAATATGTATAAAAATCAAAAAAATACTTGATTAAATAGTCTTGAAGAAAATACACATGGGTGCTGTTTTGATAAAAATGAAATTAGGATCGAGGGTAGGAAAATTTTCTACATCGTATTAGTTTCTTGATGATATGCAATACTATCAGATTCCGAAAGTAAATTTAACCAAAAGATTATCTAAAATGAATAAAATTTATATAAAATCTGGGAGAAAATAAAAGCATTAAAGTCTAAATACAATTGATAAAAGATTACAAGATATATTTGAAATAAAACCAAAAAACAGATGAGTGCTTTAAAGAAGTTGGTTAACAGATGAAAGTTACAGCAGCAAACATATCAGAATAAAAATATCAAACAACTAATAAAGAGATTTTAATAAAGATAAAAAGATGTTTTCTAAAATTAAAAAAATTTACTAAATATTTTCTTTTGAGTGTAACTTTATACAGAGCAAGGACGCAAATGATTGGAAAAAAGCAAAAGACACAGAGGCAAAGCTCTCCATACAGTAGTGCCACTCGGTGCAAGCCAGAGTAACCAATGGATGCAGAAAGAATGGTAATCATGTGATGTTTAATAGCTTAAAAAGCAAAAGATTGAGCTTTTGAGAAGAAAATTTGAAGAATAAAAAAAATGCCATATTTTTGCACATATACCAACATATAGTGTATTTTTCACTATACCACTCTCATGCAAGGTAGGGACTTGCTTCTATTTGCTTTTAATAGCTTGTGGAAGGGTGCAATCATAAATATATAACCAAAGACAGGTGGAAAAGATATACAATCTCCAAGATGCACATTTTGTGCCGAACCAGAACTCATCAGTTGGCTTAGACCATAATCTCTTACACATCTTTATCATTATTTAATATATATATAGGTAGTCATATTAGTACAATTTAATTGATGTGTCAAACTCACTGCCATCACAGACCTGACACAAACCATTTAATAAATAATATTTTTATGGTGGATTTTTCATTATACTATTTTACACAAGGTAGGGACTGTTTTCTATCTGCTTTAAACACCTTGTGGAGGGGTGTAATCATAAACATTTGACTAATAACATGTATGATCCCCCAAGATGCACATTTCGTGCTGAACATCAGTTGGCCCAGACCACAATCTCTTACCCATATCTTTATCATATACAGATAGCCAATTACTACAGTCTAATTAATGAGCCGAACTTACTGCCCATACAACTTTGACTCAAACCAATTGATGAAAGTATATTAACAATTTTTATTAGTCATTCATTAGACTAGAGATTATACACGTAATGAATAATATTTCTGTAGTGTAATTTTCAAATGGTTTGTATCAGACATTTCTCGATTGAAGTGTAATAATTGGCTATCTATACATACTAAACAATAATAAATGTATGTCTATGAAATTGTGGGCTGGTTGATGGATGCTCGTTCAGCATGAAACGTTTATCTTGGGGGATTATATATCTTTTCCACATGTCTTTGGTCACATGTTTATGATAACACCCCGCCCCAAGATATTAAAAAGCAAATAGAAATCTACCATGCATAAGAATGGTGTAGTGGTAATTACACTACACAAATATTATTCATTAAGTAGATAATCTCTAGTCTAATGAATGACTAATAAAAATTATTAATATGTACAATCTGATGCTATAATAGCAAAAAACAAAACAAAAAGAGAATAATACCAAAAAGAAAATATTCTGTACTACATGTGAAAAAAAAGTATATAATAGAATAACAATAATACAGTTATTGGAAGAATGACATTAAATCAGGGGTGGGCAATTGTTTTGGCTCGGGAACGGCAGAGGTTGGCGGTTGCATCGGGGGGCCACTTTGTGGAAGCGAAGGGACACACCTTTTTTTCATGACACAATAAACACACTGCTTTATTCCCTATATTACCACAGAAATATTTGTTTGTTCATTCTTCATTAAACACATGTCATTCATCACTGATTTTACATTTTTTCGGAGGGTTCATGGTTTCACTAAAGTTGAAAATGTATATATTTACTAATGCAAAGACAAAATTGAAATTAACCAGATCAACTCGAAAAGCACTGCACATCGTATCTACACTGCGCATGTGTATTGACGTGGCCATCCTAGTGGAAAATACGAGACGAATCTTCGGTCGTGCACGGGAACGAAATCTCAGTTCAAGGCGGATTTTACTGATTGTCTTGGTGAGCCGCATAAAAACTCTTAGCGGTCTGCATGTGATCCTCAGGCTGCTATTTGCCCACCACTGCATTAAATGATTAAAGAAAAATGATTTACTTATTAAACAATAATAAAAAACAGACACATAAATAGAGGTAGAAGAATCATGAAAAATAATCTGGGAGGATTTGTGAAGGGTAAAAAAAGTGAAGATGAAGGGAAGGAAAAAAATTAGCTACAAATGAATTAAAAAAAAATAGCACAATGATCACAAAAGCAAAAAAGATTGTCAGATTTGGTAAATGACTAATGATTTGGATGATGTAAATGTATAGAATTATATAGATATCACATTGGTTCAATCATCATCTATATAATTTGATATATATTTTTATCTAAGATATACAAATACATGTACAATATGTATTTCTAGCTTATTTCTTCTTCCATATTAAAGACCAACCTCTTTTCAATCACAGTTCTATTAAGCTTCGATTTAGTTAATGGACACTAGATGTCAGTCCTAAGTTAATTAGAAAATTGGAAGACTAGCTGCAAGATTCACTCAGTTGTCAATTCTAATCATATTCTTTCGTTCAAATTATTTTTTAAATTAAAATTTTTGTATATTACCCAATAAACTAACAATTAGAGAAGAATTGAAGGTGATTTATTATAAATCCTTTATTAATAATTAAAGTATTTTACAAAATAAAAATTAATTTTAAAAAGGTAATCAACCTTTACACATGCACTGTATTATTATATCGTTCTTTTTGTTGAACATAAGGAAACTCTCAATCCAAGTCACATAATAGGGATGATGAAAAGATAAGAGTGGCCATCTTATCTTTGTATCTAAATGCAATTATATAGGCCAATCTTAAGAATCTTAGATTGAGAGCGTGAAGATTTTATATTATTCACTTTACTTCCATTTTCTTTAGTACGCATATTATTATTTTTATTAAAATAAAAATAATAGATTTATATCAGCATTTTACAATGACTATCAAAAACTGTTGCTAAAGCACAATAAGTAATTCATTTGTCATACCTGCTAATGCATTTTTGTCTCCTTCGAAAACTTTTTTGCGTGTTCGATGTAACAAGCGAAAGATGGCTAAAACCTGCACATATATAAATAAATAATTATGAATTTGAGAATGTAAAATAAATCAAAATAGAAAACAAAATCACTATTATGCTAAATTAAAATATTACATTAATAAAAATAGATTTGGAACTAATGTGTTCTTCATGAACTCAGAATATAAGACATTTGCAAAGATATATATATGGTTGCAGAAAGGAGTCTGTTGTTAAGAGGCTCTTTGATCCTTCTTTGAGGTCTTAAAGAAACCAAGCATGGCAACTTCCTAAAGTCCACTATATACATTTTTATCATTGCAACTGCATTACTATGCGATTATTCATACAATAAAGAAACACGGATGGGCTGCTAACCAACACAGATTACCCAGAATGATGACTATTAGCTTTTCATCTCTAAGTTTAAGATCAAGAAACATCATGGTCTTTCTTCTTAGTTGTCCGATAGGTTTTGAATGAAATATCAGTTATAGTTTTCTTGAAGGCAGAATAAATTTGTGTGCAAATGATTATTATTAAAATAGATATTTAAAATCATGACAGAAAAAAATAAATTACAGTTCCTTATTCCCAGAAGGCAGTAAAGTTGCCAGACAAGGTAGCGTAGTCTGAGACCGAAGATGGAGAGTGCTATGAATCCCCTCCATTGCAGATCCTAAGCTGCCATTCGATGACAATATTTTATTTAAATATTACAACTGCAGATAACTTTTAAGTGAAGGAAGTTTGCATGAATTGGATAAAGAATTGTCTAACATTAAATGGGACAATATTTGAACCTTGTGAAGTTAAAAAAAAGGTGAAGAGTCAATACACTTAAAAATTTGATATATATTTTAATATGAAGACATAAATATTGGAAGCATAAGTGAAACAACAACATTGTGGAGATTGATGGTATATCAGACAGAAGAGCAAGATTAGTTATTCAACTTAATGGAAGATAGCAATTACAGATAATTCAGGTTTTTCTCATTGTAATAAAATAGAGGATTTTTATATGAACATACAATATAGTTTTGATCAGACTAAATAATATTTTTAAATTACCATGGAAGTCTTTAATGCAAAGTGATAAGTATTTGAAAAATAAAAATGTTGTGGGTAAATTTGATTATGGTCATAGAAATGAGAGAAGGTATAGACTTCTGGAGATCATAGAAAAAGTGTAAATTCTTATTTTGAAAAAAATGGTGAATGGAAATGGACATGGAAGCACACAAATGATATTTTGACTAAAAAGAAAATAATATTGTAATGTTCTTTATAGAGTCAGCACAGGAAGTGATCAGCAATTAATGAGATATACGATACATGTTAATGCAAAACTAGAGACACAAAAATTATTTTAAAAAAATAACTAAAAAGAAATAAAGTCATATGTCACATGACTTAATTTAACAAGCTTGCATTACAAATGATATATATAGAGCTCACAAATATTGAAAATAATAAAGAAAAATAATATCCGCAGTTGACATTACTAATATCCACAAATATTCCAATGAATTTAAATAAGAGCTTGAAAATCATTTAAAAATACTAACAGATTTTGAAGTTGATTGATATTTGAATAAAATCAATAAAAAAAATTGATGCATTAAGAATTGCAACAAAAATAAATAGCTGTTTCTGCAGAAACAAGACAATATATGAAGAAAAGAAGGAATATGAAAATATATAAAAATAATTCATTGAGAAGAATTGAATACTTAGAATTTTATAAAATGGTACAAAAACAATTAATGATATAAAAAAAACATAATTGTGAATTAGCAAGGAAAGCTGCAGAAGAGAAGAAAATTCTCAAAGGAGAAAAACAATATCTTGGTATTGATAGAAAACTTATTTTTATAAAAAAATAAATAAAAAAAAAAATGGAACTATTACCTAAAAAATGAGACGGTATCAGTTCCATAAAGTATTATATAATAATAAAGGACAAGAAAGCAAAGTATCCCCTGCAATTACGACATCTTCTGAATTACCCAGCATTTTAAATGTAGAAATGAGACATGCAATTATATCTATGAAGAAGGGCAAGGTTTCAGGAAATGTTCAAATTACAATTAATACCTTAAAAGAAGCAGGTAAAGAAATATAAAAATCGTTGGTCTAAATGATAGAGATGTATCAGATGATTAGAAGAACGCAAAAGCAATCTTGCTATTTTTTAAAAAAAAATTAAATTTAGAAATAAAAGATTAATTGTGGATTCTAAACAACCAAAAGAATAAGAAGGATTAATAGTGGTTTTGGTACCATGAAACACATCCAAGCACTGAGAGAAGTTATAGAAAGACCAACGAACATACGTTGCCTAAATGTTAATGATTTAAAGATTTTGAAAGATTTAACAAAGAGAGTATTTATATAGAACATTTAAATCCTGTTTTAAATAAAATGTTAAAATAGCTTATATATTTGTGCAAAAAAATTGACTGTTTTTGTATAGATATTTTTTCCTTTTGGTATAAAAAATTTCTCACTATATAAGGAAATGTTGTGATATACAATTTTCCATTTTTTGGTTTATAGGTATTTTATTTTGTTATTATTATTATTTTATTTTTTATTTATTTTATTTTATTTTATTGTCTTGTTTTCTTATTTATTGTATATATTTTTTCTCTGTTTTATAGAACCTTGATAAAGTCCATATCATTATTTTTAAAAAAATGGACGAAACGTCGGATATTTATATTTATTTGTGAAGTTATATATTGTATATCAATAAAAAATTTTGAAAAGAAAGTCTCTCCGTAGTTTTTTGACTTTAAAGATTTTGGGAAGACATTTGATTCTGTAAGCATTTCTACAATGATTAAGACATTGAATCATCAAGACAGAGATCTGGGATAGTATCAAATTCTAAAGAATTTTTATCAAAATGCAATATCAATAATTAGATTACATGGATACAACAGAGTGATTCCATATGTCTAAAAAAATTTAAAGAAATTTTACAAAAAGTATTATATGGGTTAAAATGAGAAACTAAGAGAGAAAAGTTAAGTAGAGATTAGTTAAGACATCTAGATTTTGTAGGTGATATGGCTGTTTTGTAAATAATGCTTCAGAGCTTCAGGAAATGTTATAAGAATTATTAGAAGAAAGTAAGAAAGTAGAACTAAAGATTAATGCTAAAAAGATAAAAGTAATATTCAATGGATTTTCTCAAAAAAAAAAATAAAGATTGATAATGATGAATTAGAAAAAGTTAACAAGTAGAATTACCTTGGCAGATTATTAATACAGATGGAACATAATGAATGGAATTAAATATAAAATTAAAGTTGGATGAAGTGTTTTTGGTAAAAATAACAATATTGAAAGAAAATTTAATAAATGTGATTTACCAATGCTTACTTATGGATCTGAGACTTTGATACTTAATCCAAAAGCAATACATAGAATTAAGATCACTCAACGAAGTATGGATATATATTAGGAATAACAAAAAGTGATAAAAAAGAAAAACGTGAGTGAGCAATCAAACAGGTACACTGAGGATAATAGAAAGAATTAAGAAACTGAAAAAGAGCTTGATTGGATATATTGGTAGAGATGATAGTATATGGACTGTTGAAGTCTTAAACTGGTTCACAAGAAATTGCAGAAGACCTAAAAGGCACAACATGTCAGATGGATGGATGAAATAGGAAAGTCTGTTGATGTGATATGGAGAAGCTAGGAATAAAATAACCTTAAATATGGATAGATGTTTTCATCCTGTAGTGTATCGATAGTGGTTGAAAATAATGTTGATAATAAATTTCAATTTCTATTAACTAACCAAACACATTTTAAATGCTACTTATGGTGAAGCTAATCTATTATTCATTGAATATATGTGTGTGTGTAAGTTCATGCCGTATATATGTTTCAGCAGCAATTTTCCCCAATTTAAAGCAGAATTTTGATCTCAGCATGTTGCTTTAAGTGGATTAAGATACAAAACAAAATGTGACATGACATGTAATTTGTGATCCATATATATTAGCATCTTAAATATTTTGTAGAGAATAGCTAAATTATGTTACTACATAACACATACATTGATTCAGAATTACACACTTGGTGAAAAAAAGTAGTCACTTTTTTTTACTGGGACACATTATATGTAGAGAGTTTTTGCCCTAAATGTTCCAGTATTTAGTTGCATATTAATTGCTTACCAAATAATAGTTACATGCATACCCTTGGTAAACAACCATATTTAATTTTTTTATTTTTATATTGCCATTTTTAGTGCAAATAATTTTTAATTATTTGAAAATCAAAGCACTTTCACAGCCAAAAAAAAAAATTTGCTTTTAAAATCTTTTTTAGATCTATTATGTAAATAAGTGTATGGTTTTATTATTGTCATATTGGTTCAAGATTCAGCACGGTAAATTTTAATATCAAGTGTAACTATTTACATTGGATGGAATACATGATTTGAGAATGTTCTGAAAAAGGAAGTTTATCTCTGGTAATATTAACTAATCCTTTTAATACTAACAGGGATCAAAAGCCAAATTAAAATCTTTCTTCACACACCAAATTTATTTTCATTTCTGGGATGTAAATGATTGCATTTTATTTTCCATTTTAGTTTGCAATTAAATCTTTTTATCTGCTTTTACAATAGCTATTTATTTGTAATTAGTTGCTGAAAACAAGATAAGAAAAAGGATTACAACTTTGAATATTGAAATAGATTTTTTTATTGTAGCCATTTTGTCCTATAATTTTGCATGTTTGATTTTTATCAATTTCAAACTTGTGTAGGTAGTAATTTTGAAATAAAAATTTTCTGAACCCTGAAAGTTTATCGAATTATAGATATTTGACTATGGGTGATGATCTTTTTACTATTACACTAGCATGTAATAAACCAAATTATCATTTATTTTAACAAAAAGGTTTGTGACTTTTATGCTTCTGAAACGTTTTCTTTTTTTACAATCCATTTTAGACTTTACATAATTCATTATACTTTCCTTGAATTGTCTACCTAAATCAATTAATGAATAATATAACATACCTTCAGTATATTTCCACCAATATTCAATTTTTATTATATAATCATCTCTTCTATATGGGCTACAATTAAGTTGCACATGATTTCATTGATTGATAAATCCATGGAACATGCTTGCTCTGTTTTACACTATTCACCTGTCAAATATTGCTGTTATATCATCACTCATATATTCATTATAAATTCCTTTTTCTGATGATTAATATTACTTTCTTTGAATAAGTCTCCCATTATTGTGATGGATTGTATGCAGTCTATTGAACTATATAGTTCTTGATTATAGAATGCCGCCATTTTTTTTGTTTTTATTTGTTTGTTATATTTATGGCATCACAGAAATCCAAAGACTAATTTACTTTTAATTTATGAAATTCAATCCCTATCACTTTAGCCACTTTATAACAGTACAAAAATAAATAGGAGCATGTATGTCTATGATTAATATATATTCATGTTTTCTTTTATGCATACCTTATTTATATATTTGTCTAATTATTGATTTATTTATTTTTTATTTCACTTTAATTATAATTATTCATCTTTATAAAATTTATTTTTCCTAACTATAGTATGTTTTTTGACTTAAACAAAACAAATCTTTTATCTTTTTCTTTATGCTTGTAATATTTATATATATATAAACAAAACAAGTTATAAATTTCGTAACTTGCTTTTACCTTGCATTTTATGATCACTAGATGGAGCTTTACCGATAGCTCCTAACAAGCTTTTGTTTACATAAATGCTGAGAGAGAGAATTCAATATCTCTTTCATTGTTTCCACCTCCAGACCAGCTGGTTTTGAGCTAATTGGCTCATGTCAGTGAAGGGTAGGGAGACTAGAAACTAGTTTCTGGAGGTGGAGACAATGAAAGGGATATTGAATTCTATCTATCTCGGTGTTTATGTAAACAAAAGCTTGTTAGGAGCTATTGGTAAAGCTCCATCTAGTGAATATATATATATGATCTTGTTGCAATTTAGCTTTTTTCTGAAGTTTTTTAATTCTTTTGTTCCAGTTATACAAATGGTTTATTGACAATGAACCTAAGAAATCACATCATTTGTTTTCAAACATTATTTGTATTTAGTTTACTTTCAAAGATTAATTTGATATCCATGACCATCTTTAACTTTCAATATCACAATATCCAGCAAAAATATGCTGATCTTGCTAATGAATTTTCAAAATATTATGAAGAATTCTTATATAATTTTTTTTCCTTGCATTTATGTTACAAAGTCTTATTCCCATGCAACTAATGTGGTTGAAGTGATTACAATACTATAATGAATTAACCTATAAATAAAAAAAGCAGTCTTTTTATGGTCAGAGAGAATGGTCTGAGTTTCTGTATTGATGGATGGCTGCAATATGGAGCATTTTAAATGAGGATGCATTCATTCTATCGAATGTTAAAACATGGATAAAAAACAATTCCTGTCTTATGTAAAAGCGGTATAATGAAAGAAATTACCGAGCTGTCAAGAAAATGGAGTTTTTGTCTGTGCTCTTAGAACATTCAATTTAAAAAATCTATCAAACCTATATTGCATTCTGATTCAAGCTTCACAAAGCTCACCTGTCCATATATTATACCAAAAGATAAACTGTTACTAAAATTGAAAATGGAACATATTTTTGTTGAACCACTGGCTTTTATTTTGAATGTTTCAAATATTTTACCAGCAGAAATGATATTTCCTCTCACACAATCATATAGAAATTATATAACAAATAAATTTTTATAGACAACCAACTAATTTAAAATAATATCACAAAACTTTTCAATTAATTAAATCAAATGCCTTGTCTCTAATGATAAAAACCAATATATAAATTGTACCCTTACTCATTACACTTTTCTTACATTCACTTAGCAACAAAAGCCGTGCCTATAATGCTTTTTGGTTCTCTAAAATCCCACCAGGCTTTTAATAACCATTCTTCTAAGACTGGAAGCTGCATATTAATTAATTTTGGGAGAACTTTTGCAATAATTGATAACAATGATATATTCATCGACAATTACTGCAATTTTTTCCCTTTCTTTTATTTTTACAAACTTGGAACAGAAGCATAATTAAAATTTGGTGGCACAAAATCATGGCTGCATACATTCCTTAAGATATTCCAATAGTTTTGAATCAAATATAATACCAGTATATTTTAAAAACTTTATCTCAGTATTCTGTAAGAACCTATGGTTTTCATTTTTTTAAAGTTATAAAGAGTTGTTTTAACTATAATTTTGACATCTTTATCCAACTCAAACAAACTCTGTAAAAGGGATATAAAAGTCATACAAATTCTTTCTTATGAATTTATACAAACGGTGATCAGAGCCCTCCCTCCATATGATTGAAAAATATGATTCTTCTCATATAAAAGAGTGACATCAATCAGATTTAATAAGATTATAACATTTTTTTAAGTCCACATGTTATTTTAAATGCAACAAAGGAAGAGATAAGATGATTATTATCAGAAAAGATGACATTTCTTTTGCAGTTTTACTATACTATTCTTAAATCTTCTTGTCAATCGTTGAATTTCTACTTTTAAGTCTCTTTATTATCTGCAAAGCATCACAATCATTATGCAATTTTTCCTAGTAAAGATTGTCCAAAAATTAAAAGAGGCAAAACTCTCTATGTGTATTGTCCATATTTTCAATTAATCAAGTCATCAGTAGTACAATCACGGTCAGGAAATCAATCACATTTTTTTATTTATATTAACAATACATGTGTTGAGACAATCCCATTCTTTAGGAAGATGATAAGCTTGAAAGTCTAAATTATAATTTTAACATATAATAAGCAATAGAACAAATAATCACTAGGTCTCAAATTTCAAGCCAATATTCTTGGAAAAGGATTCTATTTTTAATGCAATTATTATTATAATATTGGAGTAAGTGATCAATTGACCTGCCAGCATTTTCCATCTTTACTTCTTTTACATTGTTACTCTAAACCATAATATAATACTTAAGATGAACTGCTTTCGATGAAACTAAAATCTTTATAATAATTTATCCATCTAAAAAGTGTTCATCATAAACAATCCATGTGTTGCGCAAAATTCCAATAACAGTCTATTATTCATACCAGACAATACTGTTATTTTCAAAAAAATGTGGCCAAAACTTAATGTCCCTTCTAATAAGTGCACTAAAGGGGATCTCTATGAAGAAAAATTTGATTTTTTAAATCATATTGAAACAATAATGCTATGCAACAAAGAATAAAAGCATTCTTTCAGTGAACATTCTACTAATTAATACTTTTTGAATAATAAGTAAATATTTGAAATACAGGCACTCTTCATATACCTGGAACCTAATTGTAAGTATAGGGGATTTGAACTCAAACTTTCGATCACCTTTCAACTATTCACACTATCTCATATTACTGATACACATGACCACACACATGTAGAAAAGATTAATAATCACCAATATACATATTTCGTGTTGAACCAGCACTCATCAATTGGTCCAGATTATCATCTCTTGCACAGACATATATCGGTGATTATTAATCTTTTCTACATGTGTCCGGACATGTGTATCAGTGGTATGAGATAGTACGAATAGTTGAAGGGTGCTTGAAAGTCTCGAGTTCAAATCCCCTATATTTTGAATGAGATAACAAGCTAGATTTATTAACATTATGCAATCTCTTTCATTCATTGTTTTATTCTAGCAAAAAAACAATATTGTAACTAAACTCTCTTTCTCTGGAAGGTGAGTCCCATGCAGAGCAACTATAACAATCTTAAACCTCATCAGCTTCTTGGATGCAAATATTATCCTATGTTCAAATTTTGAAGAATTCATATCAAGATTTGCACATTGTGCATATTTTATGTTTACAAAGAAATTAAAATAATTTTATTATTTTTACCTCTAACTCCAGTTTCAACACTACTATAATTATTGATATAAATTTTTTATTATTTTAATAAGCAATCCTATCAGGCATAGTAACATAGCCAGATTTTATGAGATACTTTTATTTTAGACCAGCTTTTGTACATTCTTCCATACTTGTAATAGGCAGGGGGTACATAATATGCAATCCTTTCCAAAATAAAAATCTCAAGTCAAATCTGTTTCCAAAGGAATTAATTACAGCCACGGCTATCATTGCAAAATTACAACTATGGATTCCCAGTCCATTAAATATGTTTTTACTACTGTTTTTGTAATAATGAAAGCCTTTACATACAAAAAAAAAACAACAACTAA
Source organism: Epiperipatus broadwayi (assembly GCA_028023455.1). Lineage (NCBI taxonomy): Eukaryota > Metazoa > Onychophora > Udeonychophora > Euonychophora > Peripatidae > Epiperipatus > Epiperipatus broadwayi. Next base: position 1,796,467 of record JAQFVV010000170.1, read on the forward strand.
CAATTAAAATCAAAATTACTGTCCAGCTAATTAAAGACAATATTTCCAAATCTTCAGGCCAGATTCTACAAAATAAGCAAAATGAAAACTATAATCAGGAATGGTATGTCTTATATTTGGAATGAATGTTCATCTTATAACAAACAGGGAATTGGGGCTCTGCTAAATTACGATATGATAAGAAGCCAGGTACAGTAGGCAAAAACTGTGCTAAAGTTAAAAGCAGTATTTAGTGTTCCTACTATTCACACTTTTGAAAGTGCCTACAATGAAATATTTGACATGACAATTATTATTAAGCAGAAAATAAAAGCTTTCGTTCGCAGAATTTTCAAAAACAATGTTGCAACATAGGCACTAATGAAATAGGTTAAGATAGCATTACACATTGAACTTACATACACTACCGTAGCTGACATTTGTTTTTTTATTTGCATGATTTCAAAAAGCCTATTTCCTCATAAAGCATGATATTAATATCACTTAGTTTAAATATGAAATCAATACTCATCAGGTATGCTAAGCACTAAATTTTAGCATTTATAATTGTTTTCTAATGGTGTAAGGAATGGATGGGAATATTTATGTCATTAGTAGTTGTATTTTTAATTCACCTTTTTAAATCTATTTAAATAATTTGAGTATTTCAAGTGCATTGCGACACTTAACATAGATAAATAAATAATCAATCAAACAAGATTGAAATAAACAACTATTAATAACTAATATTTAAATATATCCACTCCATCTACTGGACACTATTTACATTACATTTCATTTCCCTTTAAACATGTACCCATATATTATAAATAAATAAATTTAACATATTATACATCTAAAAAAAATTTACAATATTTCCCCCAAAAATAATAATTAAATATATATTTTACATCTCTTAAAAAAAAAAAAAAAAATGGTATTTACATATTTACAACCATTTCCCATACTTTCCAATTGTTTAATAAAGCCCATTTCCCACCTAATTTAGCTGGACCTTTTACTATATTTACACATTTGTCCAAGTTTTCTTGAATATATAATGTTTCATAATATATTCTCTTATGGTAATTCTTCACATACTTAATAACACTTATTTGGATACAGGGCATAAAATGAAGTGTGAGGAAAATATAAGTGTTATTAAGTATGTGACAAATTAACATAAGAGAATATATTATGAAACATTATATATTCAAGAAAACTTGGACAAATGTGTAAATATAGTAAAAGGTCCAGCTAAATTAGGTGGGAAATGGGCTTTATTAAACAATTGGAAAGTATAGGAAATGGTTGTAAATATGTAAATACCAATTTATTTATTTTTTAAGAGATGTAAATATATATTTAATTTTTATTTTTGGGGGAAATATTGTAAAAAAATTTTTAGATGTATAATATGTTAAATTTATTTATTTATAATATATGGGTACACGTTTAAAAAGAAATGAAATGTAATGTAAATAGTGTCCAATAGATGGAGTGGATATTGTTAATTGGTTATGTGAATTATATAGTATAATATCTTGAGAAGCTCTCAATGGACATGAAAGCCGGTTTGATAAATATTTAAATATACTTATTAATAATTGTTTATTTGAATCTTGTTTGATTGATTATTTATTTATGTGTTTGTGAAAACATTATGGACAAATAAATTATACTGGATATTTGACCATCATAGTGACTTAAGATAGATATTCAAACTGTAAACTATTTCTTACTAATAGTAATGGGTAATATATATTAAGTCATGATATGAGAATCATACAACACCATAAAAAAGTAAGATGGATTAATGATAAACAAATTAAATAAATAAATCATACTAAAAATGTTTTTTTTTAAAATATCAACTTTAAGAGCAGGGTATTGGTTTGTTGCATTTAATATTACTGAACTAAATTAATACATTTTATAATTTAAAGTGATGTAGCAGTTATGTTTATTATTTATAGACAACTCTTGTAAATATTATCTTGAAGAAATTATCTTGAAAAAATTACCTGTTTCCCTGTCATCGTAACATTTCAGTATATTGCGGAGGTTAAAAATCTCGCGCATATTTTGCATTCCCAAGTGTTGAGAAACAATAACCTCCGTATATTGTGTTTAAAAAGTATCAAAACTTCTATTACTTTTTTTATGGATTCTGTTGTAAATTTATAAGTTTTTAGGCAAAGAAAATCGTAATTTTAAAACCAAAAACATTTTTTAATAATTATTCTATAATATCTAAGGACTCATATTTTTATTTAGTTTTATCGTCCCGTTCAGATGTAGTGTTTTCTTTCAAATATGTACTGATTTTTTTTTTTTGCCTAATATCCTTATTAGCAATCAAACTAAAAATATCCCTATACTATATTGTATTAAATGTCACCACAGATAATAAAACCATTGATGTGTATATTATACCTATTTTGTGTATTTGCATTATTTGATCAAAGACAAAATAACTAGTTAATGAAGTACAGTACTACGATCAAGCAATAAAACTTTGTCGTCGCAGATTCGCTGTTTTCTTAACACAATTTATTCTAAAGGTCAATTATTAAACTATAGGATGTTTTTACAACGTCAAAATGCTATTTTTATACTGAGGAAATTTAGGTAAATGAAAAATAATATTAAACCACCAAACATCACATGATCGCTTCTTTATGCTTCCACAAGCTGTTTACATAGAAGCTAAACTCTCCATTCAGTGCAAGCCAGAGTAATCAATGAAATGCAGGAAGGTTTGTGCATAAAATCTCTATCTAGTGCCTACTCTTCCAATATCCCCAGCTTGTGTCCTACATCAGTGAGGAACCTTGGTTCTAATAGCACTGCTCCTAGATCTTAGGATCTAATGCAACCATCCAGCAGCCACCTTTTATCTTATTACCTAACTATAAAGCTTTGAGTTCAATATGAAAATATTTTCAATTCAAGCTCATTAGATTGTATGGTCGTATAGATCTGGTCAGTTCAGCATTCCCAAGCCAATAAACATCACATGATCACCATTTCTTATGCTTGATTATAACTTATCAAAACAGGCAAACTCTCTATACAGTATTGCCACTCAGTGCAAGTCAGAGTAATCAATGGATGCCAGAAGGCTTGTGCTTAAAATCTTCATTCAGTGCCTACTCATCCAATATCCCAATAGTTTCTGACTTGTGGCCTTTGTCCATGAGGAGCCTTGGATCTGAGAGCACTGTACCTAGATCTTAGAATCTCATGTAACCCTCCAGCAACCATCTTTTATATCTATTTAACTACAAAATTGTGAGTCTTAAATTGAAAACAATAATTTTAAATGCAAGCTCATTAGCTTATATAGTCATTTTTGTGTCTTTGGTTCTTTAATAATAGCCAATAAACATCACACAAATGGTGATCATGTGGTTTGTTGGCTTAAAACCAATCCTGTCTAATAGGATAGTGGTGGTTATGGTTATTAAAGAACCAAAGCCACCAAAATGTACAGGTGCTGAACTGAGTTCAGACCTATATGACTATATAAGCTAATGAGCTTGGATTGAAAATATTACTGTGTTTTCAATTTAAGACAGTTTTGTAGTTAAGTAAAAATAAAAGGTCACTGCTGGAGGGTTGCATTAGATCCTAAGATTCCAGCGTTGTGTGTTTGAGAGATGTGGTATGACGCACATACCACACTCTCTATAAAAAAAAAAAAAAATGAAAAGACTATGATACCTTGAACCAGCTATTGCCATCTCCAGAACATTACCTTCCAACGGAGGCGTCGCGGGAATTGAAAGCAGAGGCCTGGACTCTTCTACCATAAGCTATATGAAATGAACAATTGTTAAAATCAATTAAGAACTTTCGTCAAGTTTTACAAATTGATAAACAAGCCAACTGAAATGTTAAAACGGACTCTTATCTGACTTTTGTAAGTTTTTAAATCAAATTAATAATGTTTAATTTTATATGTTTTCCGATTGATAAACATCATTTTCATTTTTTTTTCTTATTGTAAAGATTATTTAAATATATGAAATTTAAGTTGTTTATAGATGCTTGCATGGATTCGTTTGCGGTTAATTATATTTTGGTTTTCATATTTGATCAAAATATATAGACATTCGATAAATAATGATACCTTACGGTGAGTATCTAAAATGTATTTATTCGGATGTCTTTTAAGTTATTGGTGACAACGCAAGTATCTTATGGTGAATACTATTGGGTTACTTATAAGTTTCCCTCTGCGATTGTCGGTATCAATAATTTTGTATTTTGATCGTTTATGTTTATTTTGAAATGTTTTTGACCGTGGAATCTATGTAATCGATCTATACCCAACATTTTTAAACAAATCTGTGCAAACGTATTTAAATGTTAAAATTAAGTCGGGCATGAATGGCTATATAGTTTTGTAAAGTTGTATTAAGGGAGGGTAATCTTAGGTTATTCATTTCGTAGTTGAATTGGTTCAATGGATTGGATATATTTGTGTAATTAGTAGATGTAGTATGAGGTCCGCTACGGGCAGGATTATAGATATACGCCACACACCCTCTGTTTGCCTATGGATGGGTTTGTAAGTCGGCAGAAGACCGCAGTCCATTCCTATGGAGTTTTTTGTTTATTGTTCTACTTGCCAACAGATGTCACATTCCTGTTGGTGGAGAGTCAATGTCTTCTCTATTTCTACTTATTGTTCAGATGTACATTCCTGACAATATAGTATTTTGTGTTGTCGTATCATGCTACATTGAATACATGAATGTATCAGATGGATTGGCGCCAATTTGGTTGCGAAATTTGTTGCCTAAGGTTAAATCAGGGAAGAATATTTTCTTTTCAAATGCAGATCTATGTAGTCTATTCATACTTGACTATCTAAATAATAATTAAACTCATTGAAACTTAGTTAAATGTAAAATTCAAAGTTAATATAAAAATCTAAAATGTTAAACTTATTCCTCAAAATTTAAATATTATTTTATATGTGCGTAAATAAATATTTTTATATGTTAATTTCTGGCAGTGGCTTTTACTCTTTGATATTTAAGATATAAAATTTATAGATTTTTATCTCTGCGTCTCCGCTGAGCTAGTGACTTGGGCTAACGATCGGAATATTTAAATAAAGTGGAATCTTAACAGCACGTATCTGCCTACTCTATAAATTTTTCTAGGCTCAAATGCCTAGATGGCGCCCTTGTAGTGCAGATATTGTTTTTGCGGTTAGATTCGATCATCACTTTCATTCCGATTGGTACAAACGGCCTCCTTTTCTTTTATTTGTCCATAACGTCAATAAATAAATAAATTAATATATCTATGTTTTATTATCAATTGTGGATGTAAACTTTTCTGTTATTTTTTACTACAAGAGTCTAAATTATTTTCCATTACATTTTTTCCTGCTTCTGTCACATAACATGCTATTATAATCTAAAAATTTTCAGCATTATAATTACACAGTATTCTATTCATTGAAACTAATTATTGTAAATAATAATATAAAAACATCCATGCCATTAACAGAAAGGACACATGCTTCGAGATCTCGAAAAAATGGGCTACGTAACAGTAGCTTATTTGAATATTTACATTTGCATATATTTATTACACTTTTCATGAAGGCTATGAGTATGAGGCATGGTTCCTCGAAAACGTTCAGCCGATAAATTTTTAATAGTAAGTTATATTTTCTCTAATTAATAATTACAATTAAGTATTTTTGTTTTTACATATAAGGAGAAATTAAAACCAATTTTATATATTAAATTTTTTCCCTTTTTAAAAAAAAAAAAAAAAATCAATCAGAATGATAAAATTTTCTTTTTAATTTTTTTATATTATCAAGATTAATCATTAATACTATTATTATATTTTTTATAAGAAAACAAATATATTGGTTTGTATGTGTGCACATTTATTGTGCACTTTCATTCTTTGCATGACCATGTTTCCTATCCATAATTAAAATAAGTGTACTTTATTATGAATTAATTATCTCGAATAAAAAACAAACTAAATAGTATAACATTTATTTTGTTTTCTTTCAGTTGTTTTTATATTCTTTTCCTTATTAAATGATGTATTCTTTGATGAAGTAGGCAGTAAATCTCAAAGGTAGTAGAACTACAATTTAGTCTAACACTTTCAGTGCTGAGCACCGTAATCATAACTATTGCAAAGTACACATGAAAACTACTTTGATTATGTTAAAGTCAGCCTTATTACATCATAATTTATCTTGTATATTCCAATAATTATGCAATCGGACATTTGATCATTTATTATATCATCATAGCTAGCAATGGTCATGCATTTTTTTATTTTCCTGTTTTAGTTATCTTGATTCACACAAACTAGTTTAACTCTTTGCAGATCAAACATATGTCCCTGCTTTTTTCGTGACAAAATACAGACATATTTTGAGAATTTTGTTTCACTCTACTACATATATGTTTATGCTATTTTATTCGCACTGAAACAGGATTCACAGCAATATGTAGCTGATAACATCAGGCCATCGCACTGAATAGCATACTATTTGCAGAAATTGCTTTATCAATTTTATTTTTTGTATTATTTACCAGTATTTAAAACAGCTGGTGTCCTAAAGTCTACATTAAAATATTGAGTTGAGTACAGTTTTTTTATTGTTGCTGCAATACAAGAAATATATGGCATAGCAAAACCAAGTCTTATTATTTATTACACTCAATTTTCCATCATATCTTGTAATTAAAATTTTAAACTTAATTTATAAAGGATATTTTTGTTATATCCAATTTTAACTAAGTTCTCTATATCTGAATATTACACTTTTTATTCAATTCACCTTTAAATAAACAATAGTTTCAACTTAAAAAACACTTAAATCCAGCAACTTTAAAGTCAAGTGGAATACTGGTTTAATAACAATTTCATAATCTAAGCAATTTTCATTTTTATCAACAACTAAATCCAGATGTTTTAAACCTTATTCATCCTTCATATGTAATTGTCCATTATAACACTGATGCAGCACATAACAACTCATACATATCATTTACACTTCATAAGATCTACAAAAATCACACGATCACTATTCTTAATGCTTACGCAAGCTATTTTTCACAGAGGCAAAACTCTCCATACAGTAGCACCATATCCATTGATCACTCTGGCTTGCATTCAGTGGTGCTATTGTATGGAGAGTTTTGCCTCTGTGTAATATCTATAAACATAAATATATCATTTATAAATTATATTTCCATTTTTTTCAAGGAGTGGCATTATTATTTTGTTTTCTAGATTAGCAAGCATTAAATTGAACTATTGTCACTAATTGACAGCCCTATTGGCCTGGAATCCTTTATTCTATAGCATTCATTATTAAACAGCTGTAATATTGATATTTATCACAATCCAAAACTATATAACATATTTAATATATAGTAAGGCTATATAACCTTAAGACTATGTGCCTACATGCGACAGTAGGGACCTCTACTATTCTTAACACAAGATTAATGACTTTAAAAAACAAAAGTGGCCACTCTTATCTTTGACCTAATTTCTAATTATATAGGTGAATCTAAAGCATTTTGATTTGAGAACATGAAGCTATTAACTATTTCACTGATTAAGTCCACAATTTCTATAGAAACTAACATATGCAAAATCTTACAATTTACAATGAGTCAGTGTGAAACTCTTATAAATAGAATTCTTTTAAAACAATTTAAAGTTGTAATTAATAATTTATAAAGAACAAGATTTCTATTTATAAGAGTTTCACACTGACTCGTAAATCGTAAGATTTTGTATATGTTAGTTTGTATAGAAATTATGGACTTAATCAGTGAAGTAGTTAATAGCTTCACGCTCTCAAATCAAAATGCTTTAGATTCACCTATATATTTAGAAATTAGGTCAAAGATAAGAGTGACCACTCTTGTCTTTTAAAGTCATTAATCTTGTGTTAAGATTTGTAGAGGTCCCTACTGTCGCATTTAGGTGCATAGTCTTAAGGTTATAACCTTAATATATATTACTTACGTAATGAGTATGCACTTTATAAATTATTAATTGTAACTTATTTAAGTAATCTTGTATACAGAATAAATATACATAGGTTCAATAATATTAATATCATTCATTAACATAACATAGGTTCAATAAATTAATGCTAATAATAAAAGTTAATAGGATTCAATCCTAATTTTAATAATTGGAGCTTCAGCTGTTGAAAAACATAACCTGGAGATTCCACAAAGTAATCATATTTAATAAAAATCATTACACCTCTCAGTTTTGTTCCCATTTCTAGGACATACATAACCATTAATCTTATACATTTTAATATCTTCTGATGATGTCCATGTTTTTGTCAGAATAACAATTTTGTTAATACAGTTATTACTTAAAAACACAATTCATCAAAATGCTTACGTAAATTTTTTAATATTAATCCTAAAAATGTTTAAATCATTTAATTTATTCTGAATACTTCTGTCAAATAGACTAAATCTATTTTATTTTTTTATTAACTGATGAAGATTTTTTTTTGTTATATGTTAAACCATTTTTAACATATGCTATACCACTCTTTCTGTCATGGCAACTATAATAGATACTTTGTTAATGCAGTAAAATGGTCATTACTATAAATTCTAGAATAATCACAATCACTAACAATATGGAAAGCTAAGTACTTTATATGTCACTTATATAAAAACTGTTCAGCCAGTCTCTAAGTTTTAAATTTTGCAACAACTAAATTCTATCACATTATAACTGAACACAACATAATGTATCCAAATCTTTTACAGCATTCTTTCCATCTGAGGAACTTGCGATACTTTTTATAATACTTCTGATAAATTTTCATTAGGTTTCTCAGGAACATCTTGTATCTCAACTTCATAATTATAATTTTGCCCCTCCAAAAGATCCACCCTCTTTGTAAAATCATTAATGACAATTGCTTGGGTATTAGATAACAATCTTAAATTTGGCAACCCTCTTCCATTACTCTCCATTGTTTTTGGATTGTCTGTGCATGTATAACATATATACATGAATATAAATAAAGATTATTTAACTATGTAAATACATGCAGACAGTACATGAATAAATTATCTCATTATTATTATTAAATTACTCTTGAAAATATATGTATGTCAAACATATCAATTATGCACATGAGGAACAATTGTGTATAAATGGATTCGTATAAAAACTTCTGCTAAGATTTATGAAGGTGCTACATGTGTAAGAAGATGTTTAATGAAATGTAATGAATTGTGGGTAACATAATAAATGCGAGTATGATTGGCATATTTCAGTGGTAGCTGATTATCTACATAATATTGATATAATTCATTTCTGTTCCTGACAGATATATATATGTTGGCATGAAGATTTTCACGAATTATAGATATACTTTATGGGTTTGTTCATGTATGATTTTGATAATGAATATATTGACATTTTGGCTTGATTGCACAAGTCACCAATTGGTTGATGAATAAAAACATTATCAAAACCATCCACGGATGAACCCGCAAAGTAATGGATGTGCAAAGAATTTTCTTCAATCATGAAGCACTAGAATAGATTATATTTATCCACTTAGCATGTGTATAAATTGACAACATACACCCAGAGAGGCTTATTAATAGACTAGAGATTTCTAATGAAATTTCTAATTGTTTTCTACTCTTTATTCTTTTTCTATTTTGTCATTGATATTAAATATATTTATTTTGTTAAAGTTGTACCTAAATTTATTTAACAGTTATTTAACAGCTACTGATGCTTTCTGGCCAGTATTAAGTTTGTACTCTCAGGACATGGTATTTTTTTCTTCATATTAATTCTAATTGCAATTTACTAAGTATCCCGGACATATCACAAAGTGTATTGTGAAGTGCACCTATACCTTCAGCTAAATGATAACTTTAGCATCTTCTTTTTTAGTGGATTTTAATTCTTATCCTTTTGTATGTCACTTCTTCAATAGATAGGTGTTATATCGAAAAAATATTTAAATATTGTTAAATGTCAAGAGCATTTGTGGTTTGAAATAAGGTTGAGTAGACAAGAATGTATGGCGGCTGTAGTGTATATAGCCACTGGAGATAGTCAAACTGTAATGGAATGCAACAGTAGTATATATGAAATGCCTAGTTAAGGATATACAGAGTGTTAAAGAAAAGGGGAAGAGAATAATGGTTATAGGGGATATGAATGGACATATTGAAGAAATTGATGATGTAGATAATAAGAATGGTCAGTTTTTGAAGAAATTTTGTCAAAGAGTAAATTTGAGCATTGGGAATTTATCAAATGTTTATGAGGGACAATACACATGGTTTAGGAATAATATATTTCACACAATAGATTATATATTGGTAGAGAAAGAGGGAATGAATAAAGTACGGAAAATTAAGGTGTTTGATAATGAAGAGAGAATATGTAATAGTGATCATAACTTGATTATAATAGAAACGGTTAATAATGTGATGGAGGATAGAAATAAAGGTAGAAACAATAGTGAAAGATGTGGATGGAGAGTGAATGATAAGAATAAGTTGGAAAAGTATAAAATAAAAGTTGAAGAAGCCATGGAACAGTTGGTTGGGGATGAGTATAAGGACTGGTGTGGTGAAATAGAAAAAGTGGCAAATAGGGATTTAGTTGAGAATATGCAGAAGAATAAAAATAATAAAAAAAATAATAGTAAAAGTGTAAAAGAGAGGAAAGAAGCATGCAGAGAATATAAGTGTGCTATTAAGAACAAAGAAAGTGAAAACAATATTAATGCTAGATGGGGAAAGTACTTAGAAAAGAAGAAGTTGGCTAAAATAAATATTTATAGAGAGAGGATGAAGTTGAATAGTAAATTGTTGGAGGATATTAATAAAAGTGGAAGAGATGGGAGTAAAAAATTTTGGAATTACATTAAAAGGAGAAATGTAGGGGAAAGGGAGTATTAATAGATGATGAGGGAATAGAGTGTAGCTCTAGAGAAAAGTTAGTGAGAATCTTAAATAGATATGTAATGGATATAGAAAAGATATTAGATGTGAAGGACTTAGTGATAGAAAACATGAAAGCATTTAGTAATGGGAATATTAGGTTCACAAAAAATGAACTGAATGAGGCAGAGAAGAGATTGAAAGGTGAGAGGTTTAGATGGATAAGCAGCAGATATGGTAATGAATTTAGGGTACAGAACAAAAGCAAAGTTATTAATATCATGTTTTAATAAGATGGCACAAAAGAGAGTTTTTCTGGATAGTTGGAGTAATACCAAAATAAGATTATTATTTAAAGGAAAGGGTAAGGATCATAGAAAGTTAAATAATTATAGACTGATAGCGGTAACATCAGTTTTATATAAAGTTTTCTCATATATGTTAGCTGGAAGAGTTGTAAAATGAATGGAAGAGAATAATGTAGTAGGGGAAATGCAAGGAGGTTTTAGGTCAGATAGGCGTATTGTTTGTAGTTACACAACTTATGGAGATGAGTAGGAATTCAAGTAGATTGTTATATATGAGTTTTATAGATATAGAGAAAGCATATGATAGAGTAAATAGAAATAGATTATGGGTAAGATTAGCAAATTCAGGAATGGATGAAGCTTTAGTAAATTTTATTAAGAAATTATGTGAAAATAATTATTATACTTACCAATTAGGGGATATAGAATCAGTTAAAAAATGGGGTGGGATTAAGGCAAGGATGCCCTATGTCACCTATTTTGTTTTGTTGTATTTGAGTGAAATGGAGAAAGCAATAGAAAAACTAGGAAGAGGGATAGAGATACCATTAATAGGTGGCAAGGGAATATATACTTTGTCGGGTCTTTTTTTTTTTGCGGATATCTTTTTGTGTGCAGAAAGAAGAGAAGATATGGAAATTATGTTGAGGACATGTGCAAGGGTGGGTAAAGAGATGGGGATTAAATTTAGTGGAAGAAAAATCAAATATAATGATGGTTAATACTGGGGAAAGAGAAGATGTAGAATTTTTATTGGGGGATATAAAGTTAAGTGTGGTGTATAGATATAGGTATTTGGGAATCCTCTTATGTAATCAGGAAAATTGCTTGGATGAATGGGAGAAAAAAATTGGTAAATGAAGCAAAGAAAAGAAAGGGTTTGGTAAAGAAACTAACAGTATTTTCATATAATAAATATGATGTAGCTAGAATTGTATGGAAGGGAGTTGCAGTAGCTGGGTTAACATATGTGTAACGGACACATACATACGTTACATAATTTTTTATTAGTAAACATATAAAAAAAAAAAGTTCGCCAATAAAAATTTCTTTTTTAAGAATTAAAAACTGAAAATTAAAAAATCATCTTAAACTCGCATATATATAAAATCGCACAGATAAATAATTATTAAAATAAAACTTTATTAAAAAAAGAGTAGTTTAAAACTAAATTTTCAGAAAAGATTTAGAGATAAAAAATATATGTTTAAGTTTGAAAACAAATTAATTAATCTTTTGTAAAATGGAAATGATTATTTTAATTAGTAAACTAGCCTTTGGGCATTTAAATGTATAAGCATCGGTCAGATAGAAAAACAATAGAAACTTTTAGCAGATGTAAGAAATCCATTGGAAAATCGGACCTCAACGAAAAGGTTTTCACCATCATGACATAATGTTGAGTTAATCCACAAAATTATTATAAAAAGAAAGGTTTGAAAATAAAAGAGTTAGTTGGTTATTACGAGTGGACAGATATGAGTTAGTGCGGAGTTAAAGGAGAAGGGATTGAAAAGACGCACTCTTCAATCCCTTCAGTTCTGCTAGGAAAAAAGAGAAATGAACTATCGTTTTCTACATTGAGGACCAGCTGGAGTAAAAAACCTCCGGATGAATAAATAAAACGGCCAACAGAATACCAATCTTTTTTGGACAGCGTGGGAATTCACGTTCAAATGGCAAGCAACAGATAAAGATGAACTGTTTTAAACCGTAAGAACTTTATAATTAATGAACATTAAATTAAAAACTTTCCATATTTAAAATAATTAAGAAATAGAATCCTATCTGACCAACGTTATTTATTAATTAGTTATAATTTTATTTAATGTATTTCTTTTGTAAAATCATTTCCATTTATTTATTTATTTAATTCTTTAAGTTTTATTATGATTTCTGTTTTTCATTAAACTAGTTATATAAATATTAAACTTAAGTCGGGCGTGAATGGCTATATAGATTTGTAAAGTTATATTAGGGGAGGGTAATCTTAGGTTATTCGTTTCGTAGTTGAATTTGGTCAATGGATTGGATATATTGGTGTAATTAGTAGATGTAGTACGAGATTCGCTATGGGCAGAATCGCTATTATACGCCGCACACACTCGTTTTGCCTATGGGAGGAATTATAAGACGGAGACTGCAGTTCCTTCCTATGGAGTTTTTTTTTTTTATTGCTCTCATCGTCAGATAGATGTAATATTCCTATCTGATGAGAAGCAGTTTCTTCTCTTAACCTAATTGTGCTGCCGTATTCGTATTACATTGAACACATCGATATATCAGATGGATTGAAGTTTGGTTTGACTGCGAACCTTTGGCCTAAGGTTAAACAAGGATTGAATATTTTCTTTTCAAATGCAAATCTATGTAGTCTATTCATACTCGACACTCTAAATAAAGATGCATTAAATTTAAGTTGGGTATAGACGCTTGCATGGGTTCGTTACCGGTTGATTATGGTTTTGGTTTTCATATTCGATCAAAATATATATAGACATTTGGTAAATACTGATACCTTATGGTGAGTATCTAAAATGTATTTATTCGGATGTCTTTTAAGTTATTGGTGTTAATGCAAGCATCTTATGGTGAATGTTATTGGGTTACTTATAAATTTCCCTCTGCAATTGACGGTATCAATGATTTTGTATTTTGATCGTTTATGTTTATTTTGAAATGTTTTTGACCGTGGAATCTATGTAACTGATCTATATTCAACATTTTTAAACAAATCTGTGCAAACTTAATTAAAATGTAAACTTATAATATTATAAAAATTAAAATGTAAATTTAAATTATAAAATCAAATTAAAATCTAAAATAAATATACTAAAATAATAATGTTAAATTTTATATATATATGTGCGTAAATAAATGTTTGTATGTTAATTACTGGCAGTGGCTTATTTTATTCTTTTTTTAAATTATTCTTAGATAAGAATTTTTTTTTATGAATATAAATCTCTGCTATTCCAATGAGCTAGTGACTTGGGCTAACGACCGGATATCAAAATATATTTATTAAAATAAAAAAAAAAAAGTTTTTTTTTTTGACTTAGGTATCTGCCTACTTTATAAATTTTTCTAGGTTCAAATGCGTAGATGGCGCCCTGTAGTGCAGATGACGTTAAGTTACTCTCCGGATCGTTATATATGGTAATGATGCATTATGTGTTAGTAAAAAGGTTTTAGATTATTTAAAGAAAGTACAAAGGGAAGTAGGAAGACATGCATTAGATGCAGAGATGTGGACAGCAAAGGAGGCAATTCACGGAGAAATGGGATGGTCAAGTTTTTATATGAGAGATGCAAAAAGTAAAATGAAAATGTTTGGTAGGTTGCAGTTTATGGATAGTAAAAGAATAGCCAAAATGATGTTCCAATTGGGTTGTGAGTAAAGGGCAGGTAACAAGATGGGTGAGAAAGGTAATGTGGTATGCAGAAGATTTGGATAAAGAATTTATATCAGTATACTTGTACAAAAGGTGGGATGATTGTGTTAGGAGGATTGTTGAGTGCTATAGTGGTAAGGAATGGGACAAAAGAATAGATGCATTAATAAAAAAAATAGGGAGTTGGAGAGATGAAGAACTAGTATGGAGGGTAAGAAGAGTTTAAATATATATAGAAGTAAACAGAACATTGGATGCGAGTTGATTTATGATAATAGTAAGGAAAGTAGTTTATTGTTTAAGGCTTGAACGGGATCTTTAGCAACAAGAGAATATACATGTAAATGGAAAACTATGGGTGATTTAGTATGCAAATTGTGTAAGGAAGATATAGAAAATATTAGGCATCTGTTGATTGAATGTAAATGCTTGAAAACAGAAAGACTACAGATAATGAAGTTATCGGAGAATAGATTTGAATAAAGTGATTATACAGAAAGTGAGTTATTGGTTTTTATGCTGGGTTTGCGAAAAGATAAGGGGGATTTAGATATAAAGGCCATAGAGTTGACAAAGATTATGTTGTGGAAATGGGATTGGGCAGAATATGGGAAGACTTAGAGTGGGAAATGGAAAATAAAGTGGCTAACAGGTTTATCTAGGCATAATTGCTGAGATATTCTTGACTTCGTTTAAGAAAAAGCCATAATGAACCGTGGCATCCAAAACAAGTCACATTATTATTATTATCAATTAATGTTTTTCACAAAATAAATGAATCATATTGTAAACAATAAAACATATAAATATTTATATTATAGTAAAAAAAATTTGAAAAATCCAATTTCACCAACTAACAGAATTAAAAAAAAAAAAAAATTTTTCCAAGTAAATTATATTTTTAGTTTATGTAAAATCCAATAGATGGCAGTCATTTACAAACGATGTACGGCGACAGGTTTTTCTTTGACATATTGGCTGAGAAATTCCTGACTTCGATAAAGGAGTAGCCATAGATCACATAACATACCAAAATTAATTTTTATATTTCAAATTGCCTTGATTGTAATTTATTATAGCCGATAAATCTATTAAAATAAACTTGTCTCGGTTTGTAAAACAGGTATTCACAGGCAATTATATTATCTTTAAATTTTACAAAACAATAAATCAGAATATTTTCATAATTGGTTTTACAAAATATTACGCTTGCAAATTCCCCCAGTGATAAAAATGATAATCATATTAATATGTTTGTGTGAATACAAAATTGATATAAGAGCATCAAGTTGATAGATTGAGCAGAATAGTTTTTTCTAATCAATCGGACAAATAGGAATTTCTTTATTTTATTCACATGAGAGGAACCTTGTGCTCTGGAGTTCTTTACATTATCTTTTTTTTTTAAACTTTAAGTAATATTCTTTTTGTAGTTTTATAATAATCAACAATAATTTCGTGCTCGGGATATATTTAAGGGCCAATAAATACTAAAATTCAAGTAATTTTTGAATTGTGACTTCTTAAACATGTTAACATAATTTCGTAGTCCTTAATCACGTGATTTGGTTTTTTTTAATTTTTGATGAAAATTGCGATTTTTTTAATATTGATGAAAAATTCTGATCAAACCAAGTTTTTATTTTTTAATTTTCGATGAAAATTGCGAATTTTGTGTTTTAATATTTTAATCACGTGATTGATACCTTTCAGTGTCATATTTTTGACAACCAAAATGTAATTAATTATATAGTAATCCTTTTTAAAATTATTATTTTTTAATTAAAACATTAAAATTTAAAGTTTGGAAAGGCAAATCATATCAACTATCATTTGTATAATTTTAATAAACACAGTATTGAAATTATTTCAAA
Source organism: Epiperipatus broadwayi (assembly GCA_028023455.1). Lineage (NCBI taxonomy): Eukaryota > Metazoa > Onychophora > Udeonychophora > Euonychophora > Peripatidae > Epiperipatus > Epiperipatus broadwayi. The sequence continues at coordinate 1,812,984 of JAQFVV010000170.1, forward strand.
ATATATAACAAGTGAAAAAACATTTTTCATTTTATGATTGTTTATCATCATCATCAACCATTATCAATCCAATGCAGGATGAAGGTCTCTCCAAGTTTAATCCATCTTCTCCGATCTTTAGCTTCTCTTCTCCACATCACCCCTGCATACTTTCTTATTTCATCCATCCATCTCACATGTGGTCTCTTTCTGGGTCTTTTACAATCTCTTGGAATCCAGTTTAAGATTTCAATTTTCCATCTATTATCATCTCTTCTAGTAATATGTCCAGCCCAACTCCACTTCAATCTTTTAATTTTTTCAATGAGGTCAGTAACACCTGTTTGTTCTCTTACCCATACATTGTGTTTTTGATCTCTTCTTGTTACTCCCAACATGCATCTCTCCATACTTCTTTGAGTGGTCTGGAGTCTCTGTATTGCTCTTCTATTAAGTGTCCAAGTCTCAGATCCATAAGTAAGAACTGGTAAAACACATTTGTTAAAAACCTTCCTTTTCAAACACATAGGCATATTTCCTTTTAGTATCAAGTTATTTCTACCAAAAGCACTCCAACCAAGTTTTATTCTATGATTAATTTCATCCATTATGTTCCCATCCGTATTAATAATCTGACCAAGATATTTGTAACTGTTAACTTCTAATTCATCATAATCAATCTTTATTTTCATATTTTGAGCAAATCGATTAAACATTACTTTAGTCTTTTTAACATTTATCTTTAGTCTTACTTTCATCTGATAACTCCTGCAACATTTCCTGCAGCTCTGAAGCATTATTTGCAAAAACAACTATATCATCTGCAAAATCTAAATAACTTAAATAATCTCCATTTACTTTCACTCCTTTAGTTTCCCATTTTAATCCACAAAATACTTCTTGCAGCACTGCTGTAAAAAGTTTTGGAGATATGGAGTCACCTTGTCTTACACCTTTCTCAATGTTGACTTTCCCATATAGGTGTGTGCATTAACAGTATGAATATTGATGCAAAAAATTATTATACACATATTGTTATTATTCTTATATATATATAGGGTTTCCACCTTTATTGTTAAGGTTGCCTTGTCAACAGTTTGAAATTGTTGATTGTTATTGATATTGGGATTGTCTAGGTGTTGACTGGTTTTGAATGATATATATATATGTATTATGCGTACAAATTGAAATCGAATTTATAAAACCACAGACATAAAATTTAAATTTATAACAATAATAAATTCAAACTCATCTGGAAATTTCCAGATGATAAATTTATTACAGTCTGGATATTTTGGCGGAACCAATAGTTGGTCTTAAAAAGTTGGGAAAGATTATCATTGGTTACTCTAGATAATTTTTTTGTAAACATCTTAATGACCCTTTTGTACTAAAAATTAAGAAATTAATTAAGATGGTTCTTGTTTCATAATTTTTGATAGTGATGTAAGAAAGTTGTCTTAATAGCATCAAGAAATGTTTGGGGAGCAATCTGTCTGCTTACATTAGGGGAAACCCATAAATGCCATGTCACTCTAAAATTGTTATTTGGAAAGCTTTATTGCAGGGGTCCCCAACCTTTTTGCACTTAAGAGCACATTCCATAATACCGGCCAGGTGGCGGGCACCATTTATTTTTTATCTGGACATAATTGCTAAGATATTCTTGACTTCGTTTACGGAGAAGCCACATCACATCACATCACATATAAATTTATAGTTGGATATTGTTAATAATACACATAATGTACAAAAAAATATTTATTTCAAAAATTAAATTTTAACATATAATTGACGTTTATATTTTTACGCTGTAAAAGTATAGTATGCCCTACAATTTGATTACAATATAATACAATAATTCATAAAAAAAATTCAAAAATTAAATTTATTTGTATCAGATAAATAATTTTTTATCGTGTTCGGATAGCGGCGGGCACACATAAAATGGTCTGCGGGCGCCATGGTGCCCGCGGGCATAGGGTTGGGGACCCCTGCTTTATTGCAAAGCAGCTTGAATTATAATTTCAGTATCCAAAAATTAAGGCTACATATTTTTCTCAAATACAAGCAATAGATATCCACAAATTTTAAATTTGTTTTTCCTTAAACTGGACATTGTATACCTTTGCTGGTAAACAGAATTAGTATGTGAAGTAAATTGTATTCAAAATAAAGATAACATTATACTTCTGTTTGTCATATACAAATTTCTGTGATTCAATATTTTCTATCTACAATTGAAGGTTTTTATGTATATTTTTGTATATTTGTTATATGTTAGTAAAAGAATAACTCATGTCATATCAAGAAATCAAGTCTTTTTTTTTACTTTGATAGGTAAGCCATTATTTATCTGCCTGCTCTGCATCCGACATTATCATCCACATTTTGGTTTCATGGTCACCTGCTGTAGAGACAGTAAATTGCTAATCTTATAAATATGGATGATAGCTTTATGTTAAAATTTACGGTTTATAATAACTTGTTAATCTTCTGATTATCAATATTTGTTTTGAAAGTGATATGAGAAACAATGAAATTAGTATTGGCTTGCAAGTAATTTAATAGATTAGATATAAAGATAGTTTGGCTGTACTTACATCAATAAAATCTAGTGATAAAATTTCTAACAAATTTTGAGATCTAATAATTAACTATAAAATGGCAATGATTTGTATGATGCAAAATGCAGAAATCCTATTATTAATCATTGTATGCTTTGCATGATCCAAACATGATTATTATGTATTATTTCCAGGAATGTCGACAATCATATTACAGGATAAATAAAATCTAATTAAAGTGACAAAACAGTTGAAAAAGATGAAATTCATGATATATGTGGCCTGCCTAGAACAAAAGGAATTACATAAAAGGAATGTGAATAGTCAAAACTCTCCACACAGTAGCACCACTCAGTGCAAGCCAGAGTAATGCCAGAAGGCTTGTGCATAAACTCCCCATCTAGTGCCTACTCATCCAATATTCCCAGACTAGTTACTAGCTTGTGGCTTTCGTCAGTGAGGAGCCTTGGCATCCATTGATTACTCTAGCTGGCACTGAGTGGCACTACTGTATGGAGAGTTTTGCCTGTTTTCTCAACAGTTATGAGCAAGCATAAAAAATGGTGATCATGAGAATAGTCTTGTGTTGTTCAAAAAATTGTGCTGGAAATGGAAAGTTCTTTGAGACAACATAAATATTCATTTAAGGACATAAAAATATTCACAAGTTAAATTATAATTGAAATGCATTTGCAAAAATATCAGAAAACAGTAATAAGCAGTTTCACATTCAATTAATATATCTGGAGAAACAATAAACACTACTTGAAAAGCTTGATATGAAATTTCACATGAAACATTAGAAAATAGTTGAATAAAGGATTTAGCTACATTAAAGAAAAATGTGTAATGAAGTAGATTTTTTAAAATAATATATGTAAAAAATATTTTACAATAAATGTTTTTACTTACTGTGGACTAAAAAAACCAAAAAATAATTTTCTTCAACCACTATTGGGTTGTTTTTTTATATTTAACTTGAAGAAAAAGCAAGTTCCCTCCAGTAGTGCCACCTAGTGGGAAGCCTTAGTAATCAATGGAAGCAGGAAATTTTGTGCATAAATTCATCTAGTGCCTACTCATCCAATATCCCCAAACTAGTTTCTAGCTTATAGTTTTCATCAGTGAGGAGTTTTGGATCTGACAGCACTGTACCTAGATCTAAGGATCTAATGCAATCCTCCAGTAACCATCTTGTGCCCATTTATTTAATTATAAATCTAGGAATACAAGATGAAAACACATTAATGTTTCCACTCCAAGATCATGCACCTGTAAGCACAAATCTTTCTGCATCCATTGATTAGTAAGGCTTGCATTGGGTGGCACTACTGTATGGAAAGTTGAGTAGAACAATAGCATATATGATTGCCTAATTAAGGATATACAAAGTTTTAAAAAAAAGGGAAAGAAAATAATGGTTATAGGAATAACATGAATGGGAATATTGAAGAAATTAATGATGTGGACAACAAGAATGGACAGTTTTTGAAAAATATTTGTCAGAAAGTGAATTTAAGCATTGAAAATTTATCAAATATTGATGAAGGACAATACACACAATCTAGAAATAATATATTCCCACAATAGATTAATGTATTAGTAAAGAAAGAGGGAATGAATAAAGTATAGAAAATGAAAGTGTTTGAGAATGAAGAGAGAATATGTAATAGTGATCATAATTTCTTTATAATAGAAATGGTTAGTAATGTGATGGAAAATAATAATAAAAGTAGAAAAGATAGTGAAAGATATGAATAGAGAATGAATGATAAGAATAAGTTAGAAAAATATATAATAAAAGTAGAAGAAATCATGGAAGAGTTTGTTTGAGATGAATATAAGGACTGGTGCGGTGATGTAAAAAAAAGTGGCAAATAGGGTTTTTGGTGAGAATATTCAGAATAATAAAAATAATAAAAAAGTGAGAATTAGTAAGAGTATAAACGAGAGGAAAAAAGCATGCAGAGAATATGTGCTATTAATAACAATGAAAGTGAAAAAGATGTTAATATTAAATGGGAAAACATTTTTTAAAAAAGAACTTAGCTAAAATAGATAATTATGTAAAGAGAATGAAATTAAATAGTAAATTATTGGAGAAGATTAATAAAAGTGGAAGAAATGGGAGTACAATTTTTTGGAAATATATTAAAAGAAGGAATGTCGGGGAGAAAAAAATAATATTACTAGATGATAAGGAAAAAGAATGTAGCTCTAGAGAAGAATTAGAGACAGTGTTACATAAGTATGTAATGAGTATAGAAAAGATGTTAGATGTGAAGGAAAGAGTGATAACAAACATAAAAGCATATAGTAATGGAAATATTAGGTTTACGGAAAATGAATTGAATGAGGTAGGGAAGAAATTGAAAAGTGAAAAAGCAAGAGGTTTAGATGGATGTGCAGCAGAGATGGTGATGAATTTAGGAAATGGGAGAAAAATAAATCTATTATCACATTTTAATAAGATGGCACAGAAGAGAGAATTTCCAGATACTTGGAATAATACAAGAGTAAAACTACTATTTAAAAGAAAGGGTAAGGATCATAGAAAGTTTGACAATTATAGACTGATAGTGGTAATGTCAGTGTTATATAAAATTTTTGCATATATGGTGGTTGGAAGGGTGGCAAAATGGATTGAAGAAAATAATATAGTAGGAGAAATGCAAGGAGGTTTACGATCAGATAGGCATATAGGGGATAGTTTATTTGTAGTCCCACAACTTACAGAGATGAGAAGGAATATAGATAGACAGTCATATATGGTCTTTATAGATAAAGAGAATGTATATGATAGAGTAAATAGAAATTGATTGTAGGTAAGTTTAATAAATTTGAGAATGAATGAAGCTTTAGTGGATCTTATTAAGAGATTGTATGAAAAATAATTACTATAAGTATCAATTAGGAAATATAGAATCAGTTAAAGTTAAAAATGGGGTGGGACTAATATAGAATCAGTTAAAGTTAAAAATGGGGTGGGACTAAGGCAAGGATGTCCTATGTCATCTTATTTTGTTTTTGTTATGATTGAGAGAAATGGAGAGAGCAATGACTAGGAAGAGGAGTAGAGATACCATTAATAGATTGGTAAGGGAATATATTTATGATTAAATATATTATAAATAAAAAAGACTAATCAATATATTAAATTTATTAAACACAAGCAGATGATATAATAATAATGTGAAAGGCTGAAACCTTTGACAGATGTGCCTTAAAAATGCTAATGTGACACCCAATCAGATGTAATAATGACTGCTCATAAAACTCTCAATTCAAAAACTCAAGGCATAGATTTTACAAGAAAAAGATGGAACCTCTTCTCTACTGTAATGGGCACATCCGCCGTTACATTATTTTTTTTATTATTAAATATGAAAAAATAAAAGTTCGCAAATAAAAACTTCTTTTTTAAGAATTAAAAATTGAAAATTAAAAAATCATTTAAACTCTAATATATATAAAATCACACAAATGAGAAATAAAAAAATTATTAAACGAAGCTTTATTTAAAAAAAAGAAAAAGTTTTAAAACTAAATTTTCAACAAAAACTTAAAAAGATTTAGAGATAAAAATATATCTTTAAGTTTGGAAAACACATTAATTAATCATAAAATGGAAATGATTGTTTTAATTAGTTAAATGTAAACTAGCCCTTGGGCATTTAAAATGTATAAGCAAGGGTCAGATAGGAGAGAAAAACAATGGGATCAGAATAGCCAATAAAAGAAATCACTCATGGAATCGGCCCTCTGAAAAAACCATCACCATCGTCATGACGTAATGACCACTGGATCTGAAAGTCTACTATAAAGAGTGAATGAAGAAAGAGCTGGAAGAGGTGTGATAGTGGTGGTGATACATGTTAGTGCGGAGTTGAAGGAGAAGGGATTGAAAAGACGCACTCTTCAATCCCTTCAGTTCTGCTAAAAAAAAAAAGAAAGAGAAATGACATCATTTTCTACATTGAGGACCAGCTAAAGTAAGACCTCCGGATGAATAAATAAAATGGCTAACTGGATAGAAATCTCTTCAGGATGGCGTGGGAATTCACATTCAAAATTGCAAGCAACGGATAAAGAGAAACGTTTTAAAAATCGTAAAAACTTTATGAACATTTTCAAAACAAACTCTAAATTCTAAACCTTTCAGAAATTATCGCAATAGTATTTCCTATCTGACCAAACTAAATTATTTATTAATTCCTTTTATTTGATGTATTTCTTTTGTAAAATCATTTCCTTTTTTTTTTTGTTCTTTAAGTTTTTACTATGATTTCTGTTTTTCGTTAAACTAAATTATATAAATGTTAGTTTTTAAGTCGGGCGTGAATGGCTATATAGATTTGTGAAGTTTTATTAGGGGAGGGAAATCTTAGGTTATTCGTTTCGTAGTTGAATTAGGTCAATGGATTGGATATATTGTTGTAATTAGTAGATGTAGTATGAGGTTCGCTAGGGGCAGAATCGTTAGTATATGCCGCACACCCCCTGTTGCCTATGGATGGGATTGTAAGTCGGCAAAAAGGACCGTAATCCCTTCCTATGGAGTTTTTTTTATTGCTCTTCTCATCAGATAGATGTAGTATTCCTATCTGGATGAGAGTGAATTTCTTCTCTTAACCTATATTTGTGCTGTCATATTCGTATTACATTGAATACATCGATATATCAGATGGATTGATGTTAGTTTAACTGCGAACTTTTGGCCTAAGGTTAAATAAGGGATAAAATATTTTCTTTTCAAATGCAATCTATGTAGTCTATTTGTACTCGACACTCTAAATGCATTAAATTTAAGTTGGGTATAGACGCTTGCATGGATTCGTTATCGGTTAATTATGTTTTTGGTTTTCATATTTGATCAAAATATATAGACATTCGGTAAATAATGATACCTTACGGTGAGTATCTAAAATGTATTTATTCGGATGTCTTTTAAGTTATTGGTGTCAATGTGGCATCTTATGATGAATGCCATTGGGTTTCTTATAAATTTCCCTCTGCAATTCCATCAATGACTTTATATTTTGATCGTTTATGTTTATTTTGAAATGTTTTTAACCGTGTAATCTATGTAACCGATCTATACTCAACATTATAAAACAAACTTTTATAAATCCATCTGTGCGAACTTATAAAAATTAAAATGTAAATTAAAATCTACAATCAAAGTTAAAAATGTAAGTTAAATTTTAAAATGCTAAAGTAAAGATACTAAAATAATAATGCTAAATTTTATATATATGTGCGTAAATAAATGTTTGTGCGTTAATTACTGGCAGTGGCTTATTTTATTCTTTAATATTGAAATATTCTTAGATAAGAATTTATAAAATATAAATCTCTGCTGTTCCACTGAGCTAGTGACATTGGGCTAACGATCAGAATAAAATATATATTAAAAAAAATAATAATAATATTTTTTTTAACTTACATATCTGCCTACTATATAAATTTTCTAGGTTCAAATGCCTAGTGGCGCCCTGTAGTGCAGATATATTAAGACTCTATTTTTCCCTGATCGTTATACTACTTAAATTTATATATAAGTAAGCCAGACTCAAGCATTTTGAACTAAGAGCATGAAGCTTAAAACACCACATTTAATTCACTAAGATTTCACATTGTCTATTTATATATAATATTTAGTGAATTAAATGTGAAGGTATAAATGCTTGAGTCTGGCTTATTTATATATAAATTTAAGTAGATAAGAGGTTCCATCTTTTTCTTGTAAAATCTCTGCCTTGTGTTTTTGAATTGAGACTTCCATGTGCAGTCGTTATTATATCTTATTGGCTGCCACACAAGCATTTTTAAGGCGCATCTGTCAAAGGTTTCATCCTTTCACATTACTCTATTAATCAATTAAATTCATATATTTATGTAATTTGTTATCGAATGACAAATAGGTTGGATTATGTTTTCTTTTTGTAAGTTCATGTTACATTATAGAATATATTACCCGATAAGCTTTAATAACATGTTTATTTTTTTGTTTACTGGTATTGAGCTATTATTATTTATATACATGTAAATATAATCTTTCCTAGACAAATACAAAGAAATCTAAATTTATTTATTTTTTAAACTAGAGAGGAAAAAGTTACACTTTAAAACATTTACGATAGGGTTCCCATTACGAAGTGAAAAAGTGAGTCACATGATTAAGTTTAAATAAACTATAATTTATACGTTTAAAATAAAAATCTTTAAAAATAAAAGCATTTGAAAAATAGAAAAATTAAGATACCATTATAACATTATGTAATAATTAGAAAAATTATCTTGGTTAAATGGTGATTTTTTTTTTTTTGAGTAGTATTTAAAATAATTAAATTACTCATATGTGATTATTAATTGAACGTCAAATATATTATTTGTATAGATAAAATAGAACATATATTGCACCAAGTATAAAACATATCGGCTAAAGACAAAAAAATGTTAATCCATTTTAATATAATGTGACAATAATATGCAATTTAATATTAAAAAATTATACTATATAATAGCAATAGTTTTGTTTCAAAAACTAAAACATATGCTTGAAGATGTCACACGGAAGAAAATATTTTTTGGAGCAGAATATATAAAATGAAGAGCACAGAAAGAAGAAAATGTAAAAAAAAAATATGACTTCTTCTTTTACAGATAACTTTTCAGTTGCTCAAGAAAATTTTATAGATTCTTTTACTATACGTTTAACTGAATATTCTATATTTGCTGGAAAGCAATGCTTAAAAAGTCATTTTTCACTTCTGAAATTCTCAATAACCCATTCAGTACCGGAAGAAACAGGCATCAAAAACGTGTGCAACTGAATTCTATCCTTGAGCATGATTTTGATGATCCAGGAAAAGTGCCTGTATAAATAACAATAATTTCAAAATGAGTCTGATAGACGTTGGACCAAAAGAAATATACGATAGTAAATAGGCAAAAACTCTACATATAGTAGTGATCATGTGATGTTTTAGAAATATATGATATTGATTTTCCCAAAAAAAATGAAAAAAATAGTTCATTCTCAGCAGGTTGTTACTATAAATAATTAAGCAATAATGATAAGATATGCAGAAATTGGTTATTGTATTCTATTTGCAAAAATTCAGTATATTGTTTTTCTTGTTATTGATTATTTCTATTGGCAATATTTACCGAGAACATTAATTAAAGCACCACGAAAAAGTGAAGCAGATATTAAATGCTACAAATTATGTATTGAATGTGATACGTTGGACAATTTCCATCGTTTATGAGTGAATGTTGAATGTATAACAAATTTTAAACTTTATTGAAACTTTTCAAATAAAAACAACTTAGTAATAACACACAAATAGACAATACAGGTTAGTAATTATACAATGCTTCAAGTAGTATTATTCTCCGCTCTTCTTCAGGTGTTCCTGGGCTGATATGTACAGTGACAATATTTGCTTAGAAGTTGCACTCGTACCTTTAGATTCTTGAATATCGAATTTAAGGCAAACGCTCTACCAACTGAGCTATTCTGTCAAAGGCAATAGATAGTAGAAATATTTATATATAAGGGTTGGTTCAAATTCTCCCGAGTCCATTTTTTTTTTTGTAAGTCAATTTTTTTTTTTTATAATATTAAATTTTTCCTAAGAGCAAGATTAATTAGAGGCTTCCATACATTGTGTATTGCCACACTGGGTTAACTTATAGGATTTTTTACCATGTCATATGACCAGCTTCCTTGAATTTTCTTCTAAGCATTTTTTCCTCTTTATCCAATATTTTTGTATTTTCCCAATTAAACCTCTATTCAATACTAAATACATGGTCTACTGCAGTAGATGCATCTGTTTTTTTCCTTTAACAATTATCTTGTGTTCTTTCAATTGCTGTTCAACAAGGTGATAAGTCTCACCAATATATTTTCTTTCACATTCACATGGTATTTCATAGATGCAGTTTTTGTTCTTCAGCATTTTCAGATTAGGCTTAGTAGAAGTAAGAATTCTTCAATGTATTCTATGGCTTTGGAAAGCTGTTCTAATAAAATATTGACTGTAGATTTTCTTTAATTTGTCTGCTATTCCTGGTATGTATGGATACACTGTACTGTAGTATATCCATACATACCAGGAATGGCAGACAAAGAAAATCTGCAGTCACTATAACATTAGAACAGTTTACAAAGCCAAACAACACTTTGAGGAATTCTTACTTCTACTAAGCCTAAACTGGAAATGCTGAAGAATAAAAACAGCATCTATGAAATACCATGTGAATGTGGAAGGAAATATATTGGTAATACTTATCACCTTGTTGAACAGCAATTGAAGTAACACAAGATAGTGGTTACAGGAAAAAAAACAGATGTGTCTATCATAGCAGACCATGTGTTTAATTGGGAAAATACAAAAATATTGCATAAAAAGGGGGGGGGAAATGCATAGAAGAAAATTCAAGGAAGCTGCTCATATGACAATGGTAAAAAATCCTATAAGTCAACCCAGTGAGGCAATACGCAATGTCTCAAAGCCTCTAATTAATCTTGCTCTTATGAAAAATTAATATTATAAAAAAAAAATTGAAGGACTCAGGAGAATTTGAACCAATCCTCATATATAGATATATCAAATTTCTAGTATTTGTTGCCTTTGGCAGAATAGCTCAGTTGGTTAGAGTGTTTGCCTTAAATTCGATATTCAAGAATCTCAAGGTGTGTTCAACTTATATGTGAATACTGTCACTGTGCATATCAGGCCAGCAACACCTGAAGAAGAGTGGGGAATAATGCTACTCAAAATGTTGTGTAATTACTAACCTTTGTTGTCTATTTGTGTGTTATTACTAACAAGTTATTTATATTTGAAAAGTTTGAACACATTCAACATTAACTCATAGATGATGGAAATAGTCCAACATTTAACATCTAATAATACACCATCATCACAAACCTTCACAAAAATTATGTATGATTTTGAAATATCATGTATAAATAATTATACAATACATATGGTAAATAAACCATTATTAAAACTATGAAATAAATTGTTGAAAATTGGTATTAGAAAGGATTTACAATGGTTCATTGTTTAGTGGGACAAAATTTAGCTTTCATGGGTAATAGTAATAAACTTTTTGAAGATGGTGATGGCAATTTTCTAAAACTAATAGAAACTATAACAAAATTCAATAATGTAATAACAGATCTTATAAGTTAGAGTAATAACCAATAAAAAATTTCACATTATTTAGGTGAAAAATTGTATTTCACATTATTTAGATAAAAAAAAATTTCCTATGAAATAATTTCAATAATAGGTGAAAAAAATAAATCTAATATTGTTAATGTGCTAAAATTAAATAAATTTTTCAAAATTTTTAAATTAGAACACCAATAAGGGAACTACATAAAAATTTTACAATAGTACTGAACAACACATAAATAAATAGATAAGGAAGGAGAATGAGAACAGCTAGCTTTTAAACAGCTTCAGCATAATTCCAGACCCCTGCAATATGTTCAACATAAATGTCTTTGCTACAGCAGATGGTATCCAAACAATCAATCTATGACTTGCCAATACCTAAAATGATAGCACACCCTCATTGTGAGGGTCCCAATTTATCAGAGCATCCAAAATGAACCCATCAAGAAATACCTCATAACCACAATGCATGTACCAGTCTGCAATACTTTTGTATTTGGACCATTTTTTGGCTCTGGTGCTGCTAAAGGCTTCATAGTGATTTTTGAAAGCAATGGTGACATCTACCATTTGGACAGTTTTTAGGTCTCCTTAATAACAATGTAGCATGAAGACTACTATCAAAAAACTGGAATAGTTTGGTTAATCTTAACCAAACCACACAGTATGGTTTAATAGCTATGTACATGCAGTGCAATATAGCATTATGTCAGAGTTACTGTAGAGAGATGTAGTTTGTAATGACAGAGTATGTGAAGTAGTACCTCATTCACAAAGCCACACCATGTACATCTTTTGTCATGGCCACCAAACCTACAATTACCATTCATGGGGATGGAGTCTAGTCATGCCCTATCAATGAAATGCCAAACAAAATCTAGTGAAGTCATCCCATTGCATAAAGTGATTGGATATGGCAGCTCTGTTTGTGAATTCAAACACTTTACCTTGGTCAGATGTATCTGACAGAATCTTCTGGTAATGTGCATAAAACCGACTGCAGTTTTTATTTAGTGTTTTTTGGATGAAAGACATCATCATCTAATTTCAAGCCTAGACTGCCAAGGAGAATTTATGAACCAAAAAAGTTCACTTTTCTCTAGGTCATGGGGCCTTATATAGCCTGGACCAGACATTTGACATATCTGGTGACTTTAAATTAAAGTAACCTGCAGAGCCATTCAGATACTCCACCAGATCTGCTGATAAAGGGATGGGTGTCACTTGCGAACAGCCATTTTCAGTGCATTCATTCCAAAAGAGCTGACCGAGTATGAGAGTAATATCTTTAGCCCATGGGCAATAGCAAATGCTCATGTATTGAGCCAAAGGTAAGGATTAAGGCCACCATCATAGTAGTTTAAATACAGAGGCTCTACTGATGCATGCTAAGAAAGATTAAGCTTATCTCTTACTAATTGACTTACCTCTTATCAAAATATGACAGGAATTCTTTTTTTTACTACAGTTTGGAAGTGAAAGGACAGTGAAAGAATAATGAATATATTGATGGTGTCAAATTTTTACCATGGGACCAATAGAGAATCATCAAGTTTATTAGGAAATCTAGAGACTTCTCCAAGATCATCTCTGCAGTTTAGTTTTATGATAGCCTGTAGGGACCCTTAGACAGCAATATAAGCCCTCTTTAGAGTGAGAAACCAGGTTCTGACTGAAGAGAGAATTCTATGCATAAAGCTGCTTTCACCTTACCATCAATGTGCACTGAAGCACACTTTTTAAGATTAAATTTGAGCACAGATCAAGTAGTAACCCTGTCCTCAGAATTAAGAAAATACTGGAGATTGACCAGACTCTATGAGGTCAGGATCAAATCATCAGCATATGCTAGATAGTCAATGTTTTTATCAAGAAGCTTATAACCCAGTTGTAAGGTAGAAACAGTGCTAGAACAAATTCTAGCAAGAGATTGAAAATGATTGAGCTGAGAGAGCAACCCTGCTTAACCCCAGAGAATATGCCAATCTCTATTATAGTTTGTAACCCATTCATTAAATGAGTAGTGTTCCTTAAATGTAGTCGCTTAATGACTGTGGTAGCAAGCCAATTAAAGACTATCCACTCAAGGGATTTAAAAATTGTCTCATCAGGGTTAGATCCAAAAGCATTTGCCAAGTTGAGGCAAACAATGCAGCAAGTGCAATGATTGCACCTGGTGTTTAGACTGGAGAACAAAGTTATGTTCAATGCACCCATCTGGAAAAAAATCATTTCTGAGAATCACTCAGTTGCTCATGGTACTTAGGCCACTAATGTAGGTGGATAGCAACAAGAGCTGGATAGAGCTTTTCAATTGTGTTGCATAATGTTTATCAGCTACCAATTAGTGATGGCTTCTATGTTACACTTTTCTGGGACTAAGACAATGACATATTGGTGCCAGGCTAGGAACACATTCCAAATACTCTTACTACAGTTATATATGATATATAAATATAGCCACCTAGATCGAATCTCTTCAAAACTGCATATCTGATTTTATCAGGACCAGGAGCAATATTCTCAGTATGCAAGAGGTGAGACAACATCTCAGGAGCAGAGAATGATTTATCAAAAAGGTTACCTTTCGAAGAAGGGAATTTTTGCACATTACTGAGATGTCAAAGATTACTCTGGGAGATTTGTAAGATTCTCCACAGAGATTGGACAAGTGGCAGGGCTGCTTACAGTGATTTATTGTAGGCTCTATGATGATCTGATCGGTACAATTTTTGTAACTTGGAACAACAAAAGGGCCAGATAGAGTTCCACATCTAGTAAACCTATTTTTCAGTACTGGATTCTACTTATTCTGGAAATCTGCATTATTCAAAGGTTTGCAGCTCAGTATTAAGTTCTGATAACATCAGCAAAATATGATAAAACCTCATTTAAATTAATTTGAGAGAGGATATTGTTGAAGTGGAAGACCAGTTGGCTCTTGTATAATATTTTCTTGACAATTAGGGAGTCAGAATTTGGACTGAGGACATTCAATACTTCAGCATATGCAATAAGTCCCAACAAACACTTCCAATAACAGAATTTATTAGTATATTGTTGGTAGCTGAAGAATCATTAAGTTTGTTGTTGGTATTGTTATCTTGGACATTTGTATTACATATTATCAACTATAGAGGTCACATATTGCAAATTACCAATTGCATTTACAGTAGCAATGACCTCTGGATTGATTAGTAGATATCAATTCAGAGGGAGGGTCTGAAATGCTGTCAAAAGATTGAGAAGTTTTACCAGAGGCCAAGCTACCAGGAACATTCGGTTTTGACAAAATTAGATATATAAGCTACATCCAAAAATACTGAATCAATAAAATTATTGGAAATCTTTAAAATAAACTATCTTCCTAGCAATAGCATTATTACCATGCTCAGAACTAAAATAACACTATTATAAAAATTTGTCTCAGCAACAAACAAGGCAGGGTCACCAGTACATACCTCATCAGATAGGTGAATAATAAGAAAAAAATATAATATTGTTAAAATGATTAAAATTAAATAAACATGTTTTAGATACCACTTCAGATATATCTCACAAAAATCAATTGAAGTACTTTGTAAGATTTGTTTACGTTGATAACAGCAAGAAATACCTTTCAGAAAATACTTTTTAAGATGTTATTCAATTACAAAACAGATGAAGGTTTGATAAAGTTTTATTGTAAATTTTTTTGCAATTATAAAATATAAATCTTTAAGATTTATATGCTATGCATATGATAATCGAGCAAACTAGATCAAAAATCAGGGTTTCCAAAAGAAAATATTCACATGGAAAATAACGCAAAAACTTATACAAGATTTTGCCTAGTGCACTTTTGACTAAGTTATATTAAATCATAGTCATGGCATGTGACAGAGGGGAGAAATTGCTGGCTTTATTAGAGAAATGTAAATGGCCTGATTAACATAATTGAATAGCTAGAAAGAGGAATGCATGAGCCTTTCTTGTTAATAGCATTTTTATCTCTCACGATGTGCTATACCTCTTTCAGTTTATGCCTGGCATTGTTGCACTCTGGGATAGTGGCAGACATTGTCTCAAAGACCTGGATGGAAGTGGAATGGTGGTTATAAGAAATTGATGTAGTATCTGTATGTATTTGAGCATGGCTATATATGTACTGATGCGCTAATCAGTTAGACAAGTTGATCTTTGATTGTCCATAATATACCATGTGGCAGTTAATTTGAGGGTTTGTGACTTTGCAAACAATTTGTGATTTCTGGTTCGGGGGTAAAATGTCTTTTGTGTTATTAATAAGCTGGTTTAGATGGTGAGGGGTACATAAAGTGGTTTGGTGAGTTTTAGAGAAAATTTTAGTAAGACAACGAGTAATGCTAGGAATATATGATAGTGAGACCAGGATTTATTACCAGCTGGAGAGCATTTTATGTATCATGCCATCCATATGCTTAATCTAGTTGCAAATGATGGGGTAAGTATTTCATGAGAAATAGCATTGTTTTTTTATTATTTCAATATATATATATATTCTAAATCAGCTTATCGGAAAATTTTAAGAGAAGAATGACTGAAAATTTTAAGAGAGGAATGACGAAATTTTATTATCAAAAAAGTTTACGATATGAGATAGTCAAGCTGTACAGACTCTGTAAATTGTTTATAGTATAATTTTAGAAAAATGTTTTATTCATTTTATATCAAGGTAAATCAAGAGATGTGACCCAACAAATGAAGCTGAATTATTATTAAAAATTAAATCTTTCAGATTCATATATGTTCTTGTTATACAACACCAAATCTTATCAAAAATTAATGTCATAAGTAATTTAATGCCAAAACATAATGTAATTATAACTACAAAATGAAAATGTTGACAGGCTTAAAAAATTATTTAAAGGATTGTAGAATGGATGAGGCATTCCAAAAATATGTGAGGAAATGCAATGAGAATTGTTTTTGTATGCCAATGGTCAGATGTTGGAAAAAAAAAAAGATTATTCTTGTATGAAAGTGAAGATGAAATTATTGAATCGCAAAAACAAAATTTTAAAGTCAATTTTTATTATAATTTGACATAGCTATTTCAGATCTTGATAAAATATTTACGTTATTGAAAAAGTTTAATGATGTTTTTTATTTTTTAAATGACCTTTGTTTATTAAAACCAATGGGAAAAAAGAAAAAGTAAAATTTTATATATATTTAGAAATAAAATTGACAGATGGCAAAAATTCTAATATAAACTACTCGAATTATTTAAAAAAAATAGAAAATATTTTAATCTACCTTAATTTGAATATCAATGTATTTTTGGTACTTGAGTATATATTTTCGAATGATTTTCTTAGTGTTTTTCCTGTAATTGTTGCAACTGGTGAAAAATCCTTTTCAACGCTGAAAATTATAAAAAATCATCTCTGCAGTATAATAACACAGGATAGACTCAAAAAACGCATACTAGCATAGAACATTCATATAATTTAAATATGGAGGATATAATAAATAATTTTGCTACAAAAAAATTATGTGAAGTAAACTTTACATAAAGGCGTGTGTATTTAGTCTTTCTTTATATTATGATTGTTGTTTGTTTGTTTTTGGAAAAATGTTAAAAAAAACATATATACAAAACAATGTATTCTGTGATTTTAATAAATAAGTCTAATTTTGTTTTGCATCAATTGTTATTTAATTTATCATGTAATTTCTGTTAGTTATTTGTTTTAAGGGCTGCCGATAAAAGTTTAACCCTATTGATTTCTTGGGAGGGGGGGGATATTGTTAAAATAAAAGGAATTCCTGTAATAAATATATTGAAATCACATTGTTAAGAACGTAATTTCAAAAGATAAAGTGTTAATTGGATTAAAATTTTATTATTAAAAAGATTACTGCAGCTGCTTTTGTTGTGATTGATGATGATTTATTGTGATATGATGTACTATGGATTCTCCTTTCTTGGAGTCAGGAATTTCTCAGTCACAAGACCCAGAGAGACCTGTTAGCCATCTTCCTTTATCTTTCCCCACCCTAAGATTTTCCCATATTCTTCTCTATCCTGTTCCATCCTATTTCCACAACATTATCTTTGTCCACACTATGGGTGTTACATATAGCACCTCCCCATCTTTTTCCAAACCCAGCATAAAAACCAAGAACCCACTTTCTGTATAATCACTTTGTTTATATTTATTCTCCCACAACTTCATTATTTGCATCCTTTCTGCTTATAAGCATTTACAATCAATTAACAGATGCCTTTTTTACATAACTTGCAGACTAAATCACTCATATTTCTCTATTTATCCATATATTCCCTTATTGCTAATGATCCTGTTCGAGCCTTATAAACAGTAAACTAATTTCCTGGCTATTATTATAAATTAACTCACACCCAATATTCTGTTTACTTCTATATATACTTAAACTTTTTTTAATCTTTATACTAGTTCTCCATCTCTTCAACTCCCTATTTTTTATTAATGCATCTATTCTTCTATCCCATATCTTGCCACTATAACACTCAACAATTCTCCTAATATAATTATCCTACATTTTGTATATATAATGGCATAAATTCTTTATCCAAATCTTTTGAATACCATACTATCTTTCTCACCCATTTTGTTGCCTGTCCTTTACTCATAAACCAATTAAATACTATTTTAGCTAATCTCTTATCCATAAATTGCAATCTACTAAACATTTTCATTTTACTTTTTACATCTATTGTATAAAAACTTGATCATCCCATTTCTCCTTAAATAGCCTCTTTTACCATTCACACATCTGCATCTAATGCATGTCTTCTTACTTCTCTTAATAATCTAACACCACTTTACTAACACATAATGCATTATTACTGTAAACTAACCTTGCTACTGCCATTCCCTTCCATACAATTCTAGCTACATCATATTTATTCATATTTATTATATGAAAACACTTAATTTTTTCCAATCCTTTTCTTTTTTTACCTCATTTATCAATTTTTTCTCCCATTCATCCAAGCAATTTCTCTGATTACTTAAGATGATTCCCAAATAGTTATATCTATTCACTACATTTAACTTTACATCCCCCAATAAAAATTCCTTCTCTTTCCCCAGCATTTATTATCATTACTTTTGATTTTTCTTCACTAAATTTAATCTCCATCTCTTTATCCACCCTTACACATGCCTTCAGCATAACTTTCACATATTTCCTACTCTATGTGCACAAGAACATATCAGCAAATAAGTCTTGGATAATATGTACACTCCCTCATCATCTATTAATGGAATCTTTACCACTCTTCCTAGTCTTTCTATTGCTCTCTCCATTTCTCTCAAATATAACAAAAACAAAATAGATGACATAGGGCATCATTACCTTAGTTCCACCCCACTTTTAACTCTTAACTGATTCTATATTTCCTAATTAATACGTATAATTGTTTTCATACAATCTTTTAATAAAATCCCTAAGGGTATATTCATTCCCAAATTTACTAAAATTACCCATAATCTATTTACTTGATCATATGCCTTCTCTATATCTATAAAAACTGCATATACAACTATCTACCTGTATTTCTACTCATATTTATAAGTTGTGTGACTACAATAAACTATCTCCAATATGTCTATCTGACGGAAAATTGCCGTGCATTTCTCCACTATAATATTTTCTTCCATCCATTTTGCCACTCTTCCAACCATTATATATGCAAAAAATTTTGTATAATACTGATGCTACCACTATCAATCTGATAATTGCTTCACTTTCTATAATCCATACCCATTCTTTTAAATAGTAGCTTTTGTATTATTTCAACTATCTGCAATTCTTCTGTGCCATCTTATTAAAACATAATAGATTTAATTTTGTCCTATTTTTCAAATTCATCACCATCTCTGCTGCCCATCCATATAAAGCTCTTGCCTTTCCTCTTTTCAATATCTTTCCTGCCTCATTCAATTCATTTTCGGTAACCTAATATTTCCATTACTATATGCTTTCATGTTTGTTATCACTGTCCTTCACATCTAACATCTTTTCTATATTGATTGCATACTTATTTAATATTGTCTCAAAGTTTTTTCTAGAGCTATACTCTTTTTCCTCATCATTTAGTAATACTATTTCTCTTCTACATTTCTTTTTTTAATACATTTCCAATTTTTTTACTTCTGTCTCTTCCATTTTTATAAATATCCTCCAATAGTTTACTATTTAATTTCATTCTCTCTTTATAATTATCTATTTTAGACAACTTCATTTTTTTTAAAATATTTTTCTCATTTAATATTAACATCTTTTTCCTCTTCTAATAGCACATTTATAGCATGTTTTTCCCTCTCTTTTACACTTTTACCAATTCTCACTTCTCTATTATTTTTATTCTTCTGAATATTCTCACCTAAAACCTATTTACTACTTTTTCTACTTCACCACACCAGTCCTTATATTCATCTCCAATAAACTTTTCCATGATTTCTTGTATCTTTATTTTATATTCTTCTAACTTATTCTTATCATTCATTCTCCAGCCATATCTTTCACTATCCTTTCTACTTTTTATTCTTCATCACATTACTAAACATTTATATTATAAAGAAATTATGTTCACTATAACAAACACTTTAATTTTATGTATTTTATTCATTCCATCTGCAATCTATTGTGTGAAATATATTATTTCTAGATCATGTGTATTGATCCTCATAAATATTTGATAAATTTCCAATGCTTGTCAAATTTATTCTCTGACAAAAAAAAATTCAAAAACTGTCCATTCTTGTTATCCATATCTTCAATTTCTTCAATATGCCCATTCATATCTCCTATAACCATTATTTTCTTCCTCTTTTTTGAAATTCTGTATATCCTTAACTAAGCATTCATATATGCTAGTGTCCCATTCCATTATAATTTGACTATCTCCAGTGGCCATATAGACTGTAGCCACCATCCAGTCTTGTCTTCCTAATCTTATCTCAAACTACAAATATTCTTGACACTTAACAGTAAATATTTTTTGACATGATTTCTACACCCCCACTCCTTTTTTATTTTCTATTTATACCCTGCTATACCAAGTAATCAGCTACCCTTTGTGTATTTTTTACATGCTGTCCATTTTTTTTCTTTTTGATATTACTGTAATTTAAAACCTTATTCCCATTATAAGTCTGCTGAACTATAATATTTTTTTTATAAATCAAACCCCCTAATACTTCACTTCCTTGTTTTGCTAAGTGTAATCCATCTTTACTATATAACTCCCTCTTACTAATAAAAAAAATCCCTCACAACCACAAACTTAACATTATTTCTCTCACATAACTTTTTCAATCTTTCATTTATAGAACACGCCCTATCTAACATATAACTATTGTCAAATCTTGGTAATAATCCAATTATTCCTACTCTTCCTTTAATCATATTAAAATTACTATTCACTTCTTTATATCCATCCATTGCTCTCTCTGATGGCTCTGAGAAATTATTTGTCTCTACCATAACAAAACATCTCTACTGCCTTATTTCTTTATCTTATCTGTAACATCCTTAATGCTACCTATAGGCAAACATATTTTTACACATCCATTTCTTTTTTCTTTTGCAATTACATCTCCACATCCTCTAATTAGCATGTCTCCTATTAATACTGTTTCATAGTTTATTTTCCCTACTTCATTCATAAGATTCTCTTACATCTTCTGGGTTTTCTTATCTAGGGTCTTCCTTATCATTTCTATTCATTAATTTTTTGATCTAATCACATTTCATCTTTAACAGTTTTAGTTTTATTTCTACATCTTATATCTTTTCCTCTATCTTACTTATTCTTTGGCTAACTATTTCCATTGCACTACTTATTTTGTCATCTATATCTCTTGTCACTCCATTAAATACATTCTCTGTTTGTGCTTAATACATTTGATATATAATAATAGCAATAATAAAATATACTTCATAATGATTATATAAAAAATAATATTTGCACTTTATAAACGCAACTGATACTCTTTAATTTAACACAAATCAAAACAATTTATACTACAGTCTTACAATATTGCATTGGAAATATATATTTTATATATCATTCCAACTTAAATATTACACATATAACATAACAACATATCTGATTAGAACATTAAATATTTGTTTGTAATGTTTATAAATGACTACTTATAAAATGTAGTAAATGAAAATACACAGAATAAAGAAACTAATTATTTTATTAAGATTATAAATGTTATTATTTACATGTGTATCTTAAACAAATAGGAGTAATTTGTTAATTTATGTAGCAATTATAACACATTCCTTGTCCTAACATTCCATTAACATAAAAACCATTTCAATATTTAAAGATTAATGCATTCTCTATTAACTATTAAGAAAATAAATATAAAAAAAATTATGCTTGATCTTATCTCCGATACTGAAATTACCTCAAATTTTGGTTGTTACAATATATATTCATTGTTTACAATACTGAAATTAATATTAACTTTGGCTATTATTTGTGTCAATGGTCTTTGGAACAGAAGGTAGTCAAATGATTGAATGTCATGTAATTTAAATTCAGTTTCATCTAATAAATGCTATCTAAGACAATTTTTAAGAGGCTTAACTGTACAGTTATTTGTATATGTGAATTGTCTGTTTACAGTAGACATTAATGGAAATTTATATTTATTTCATTGAACAGACAGTATAGAATTTATTACTGCATACTTTTAAATACAGTAATGAATTTGATACCTGCAGAAATATAGCACTGTGTCAATATTTTATAAATGTGTCCCAAGATTTAGTGTAAATGTCATTATTAAATGAATTACTTTTTGTTTTAAAAAAGCAAAATTTTTCATTTTTTCAACAAAATCTTATTGTATCACATGATCACATTTCCTATACTAGCACATTAATTGTTGATAAACAGAGCAAAACTCTCCATACAGTATTGCCATCTGTGCTAAACAGAGTCTGTATGGAGAGTTTTGCTGTTTATCAACAATTAATGTGCTAGTATAGGAAATGTGATACATGTGATGCTTAATGGTTTAACACCAATCCTGCCTAATAGAATAGTGGTGGCTATGGTTGTAAAAGAGCCAAAGACACCAAAATGTATGGGTGCTGAACTGAGTTCAGACCCATATGACTATATAAGCTATTGAGCTTAGATTGAAAATATTTTTTGTGTTTTCAATTTCATTCTCATAGTTTTGTAGTTAAGTAGAGATAAAAGGTGGTTGCTAGAGGGTTGCATTAGATCCTAAGATCTAGATGCAGTGCTCTCAGATCCAAAGCTCCTCACTGACGAAGGCCACAAGCCAGAAACTAGTCTGGGGATATTGGATGAGTAGGCATTAGATAGGGATTTTATGCACAAGCCTTCTGGCATCCATTGATTACTCTGTTTAGCACAGGTGGCAATACTGTATGGAGAGTTTTGCTCTGTTTAAAATCTTATTGTGTTAATTGGTGAAATTTATCTTTGTTTAATCAAGATGGTAAATGATATTGTAAAGTGGAATCTTGATTTGTTTTAATTTTTTCTATAGTTGTAACTACTTGATTATCAGATGAAAGTAGGACTAAAGATAAATGTTAAAAAGACTAAAGTAATGTTTAATCGAAGTTTCCAGTTACAAATACCTTAGTCAGGTTATTAATACAGATGGAAACATAATGGATGAAATTAATCATAGAATTAAACTTGGTTGGAGTGCTTTTGGTAAAAATAACTCGATACTAAAAGGAAATATGCCTATGTGTTTGAAAAGGAAGGTTTTTAACAAATGTGTTTTACCAGTTCTTACTTGTGGATCTGAGATTTGGACACTTAATAGAAGAGCAATACAGAGACTTCAGACCACTCAAAGAAGTATGGAGAGGTGCATGTTGGGAGTAACAAGAAGAGATCGAAAACACAATGTATGGGTGAGAGAACAAACAGGTGTTACTGACCTCATTAAAAAAATTAAAAAATTAAAGTGGAGTTGGGCTGGACATATTTCTAGAAGAGATGATAATAGATGGACA
This sequence comes from Epiperipatus broadwayi, assembly GCA_028023455.1. NCBI lineage: Eukaryota > Metazoa > Onychophora > Udeonychophora > Euonychophora > Peripatidae > Epiperipatus > Epiperipatus broadwayi. The sequence goes on from JAQFVV010000170.1 coordinate 1,836,766, forward strand.
ATTGAAATCTTAAACCGGATTCCAAGAGATTGTAAAAGACCCAGAAAGAACCCACATGTGAGATGGATGGATGAAATAAGAAAGTATGTAGGGGTGATGTGGGGAAGAGAAGCTAAAGATCAGAGAAAATGGATTGAACTTGGAGAGACCTTCATCTAGCAGTGGATTGATAATGGTTGATGATGATGATAACTAAATATATAGCATAATTCAAATTTGCAAATGTTTATTCATCTACATATTGAAGTGAGTTCTTTCTTTATAATCTAATGCTAAAATATGTTTTCAGTTAAGTTCACCATAATACATTTATGTTGAACTTTACTGAAAGTACGCTTAGCATTAGCTTATAAAAGAAACAAATCACTTCATTATGCAAATAAATAAATAATATGCAAATTTAAATTACAAATACCAACAAAGACAAAATCAATATTGCATAGCATAATTTAGTGTATACATTCTCTTCTATATTACAATATTTTGTTTACATATTCCATATAATTATTATAATATTTTTCTTCAATGGCCTTGTTAATTGTTGTTACCAAAAAGAATGTGTCAATATTAGTTCGCTCTCAATTTATGATCAAAATCGTGATAGTCACATTGCTTATTCTACTAGCTTTCATTCAAAGCACCTCATTCATATACATATAAAGTGAATGTCAAATTAATAATATATTTATTAGACAAATGGCTTTAATGTACTTCTACTAATAGAATATGACTTTCTGACAGATGCAGAACAGCAAACTTTATCCAAAACAGACTAATGCTCTGAGACCTGGCAAGAATTTAAACCTCTTATTTAGGGTTATGAAATAATTCTTGACAAAAAAAAATATGCATGGCTTCAGATGTATTTTTTGCTACAATGTTGCAAAAATGGTTTTCGCTTCAGATGTATTTTTTGCTACAATGTTGCAAAAATGGTTTTCGCTTCAGATGTATTTTTTGCTACAATGTTGCAAAAATGGTTTTCTATTGTTACTTTTATTTTGTAAATATAAACATGTTTATAGAATTTAATTACAAAGCATTCAATGTGAATTTGCAAAAAATTGACATCATGCTGAATCAGAAATGAATTACATGTATTACTTTAAATGATCTATTTTCCTCTATGGTGACCTCATCAGTGCTTTTGATACCTTTACACTTTGAGTTGTTGTTATTGTTACAATCTATAATTTTAATTTTGACACTAAATGTTTTCATTGTATTTTTCAATATACAACTTTGCAAGTTTGATGTGTTATCTGCAGATATTTGAATTGAAAATTCATAGTTGTCTTAGTACTATCCAAATCTCAAGTTATATTTATTCATTATTACAAAATTGAGATACATATAATCTACTTTGTTGTGGGTGTTTTTAACCCATAAACAAATATGTGAAATCCCCCAAAATTTATTCTAAAGTATTTAAAATAAAAAGCCACAGATAATGATCGTAAAAGTTCTTAATAATATATATGTTACACTGAGGAGGATAACAAAATATTCCTAAAAGAAGCTTGTTCTGTATTAATTAATACAATATTTGTTGGTGAATAGTGTTTTCAGTTTTAATTATTTATCTTTTCACATTGTATGTATGGTAAACATTCATATTTTTTCTTATTAATTTCAACATGTAATGCGTTGTTTTAAATCTTTGATTGGGGCCATATAATAAAACTTCAGTAAGGTGTTACTTATGATTTTATAACATTCTTGATCCACTTATACAAACAGAGAATGACTTTTATGTCTGTACTTTTGTGTTTTTGGTTTCACATAGAACAATGTCCATCATAATGCTGAGAAATCAAATCAATAAATTTGAACATCATTAATGAAAATACATTTCCAATGGTTTAACATCTTCAATCTTATAAAAAAATCAAGATAAATATTTTTTTGATTTGTCCAGGACTGGTGTAGAATTATCATGAATCACTGATATATTGGATTTTAAAAAGATGATGTAATTCCTTAGATTTATACAGTTTCCTTATTACCCAATGTGTTTTTATTTTATCCAAGTCTAGTCATAATTTCAAAAATAATCATTCATGAAATGATGTTCTTACTTCATCAATTTGTTTTGAAATATAACAATAAGTATATACATGAGGCAATAAGAGTGAATGATAATTATAATGTGAATTGTATTGGTTCATGGGTTTTCTTGCATGAATGATTTCTCATTCAGCAGAATGCTTGGATAAGTATAAAGTAAAGCATTATCAAACCATGAGTATTTCATGTGTATGATATGTTATACTGCAATATTACTGATAAATTTAACATTGAAGTTTGGTTGTAATAATTTTGTTAAAAATATTACACAGATTTATGTGATCTACAAGCATGTATTATTCATTACTTGAATCCATGCCATAGTGAAATAACAGGACAATTTAAATAACAATGTAAAATAATAAATTTAAAAGATAAAAATAACAGACCATGTAATCAACTATATCACAAAGGGTTATTTTAAAGAGCTGTGAATCTTCTCATAGTATTGTACGATTTCCGGTCAATTTAGGCTTTATACATTATATATTGCTAATGTATTTGTTAATTAAGTTAAATCTGCATTTACTCATTCTTGATATTAGAAAGCTTCACAGAACATAACTGTTTCCAGATTAACTCTCTAATTTTTATTCAGATTTGCATTCCCGGCAGAATTAGTTTTTTAATTATTTTAAGAGGGTGCCAGTGTCTGTAGACCAATTGATTACCACTGCATGTCATCTTATAGTTTTTCAGTAAATAACTAAATGTAATATTTTTTTGATTTCACATTCTTGACAATTGATATTTTTTAAGAATTTTCCCCAGCATTCGTATATTAAACAAACATGTTGGCATAAGTCACTTATATATTCTTCCAAACTTAATAATAAAATCTAATAAACTAAAATTAAAAACATAAAGGTTTATATTAGTGGTAAATATTTTATTAAGACAATTTAAAATATTTAAATGAAAATTATGAATTATTAATAAAATGGAAAGAACACACACATGACCATCCAGATAATAATATTAATCAAATAATTAAAACAGTTTGTAGTAAAATTTTCTTCTTAAGCCATAAATGAGATAGTCTCTTGAAGAATAAAATGGTAAATGTTTATTGGTACGAGAAGTTATAGTTAGTTTAGTTTGCAAACGTATTGACTTACACAGGAGTTGTGGTATGAATAGTATATCACTGGTAATTTCCATGGGTTAGGTAGATCATTGATTATACTATATATGTGTTTTTGGGATGAAGAGCTCGGTGGTCGTTAACTTTGATTTCTTTTGTCAACATTTTCATGTTTCTGGTCCTTAGTAAGGCTAGAGACTTGAAGCTTTTGGAGTGACCACTTTATGATGAGAGAAGGTGTCTGAGCACTTTGGTTTCCCCTCATGCTGAATGAATTCATTTAGCTTAGTAGTCCTGGATGGAGATATTTTTTGCAGTTGTGAGGACAAGAAAACTGTGATTAGCCCCTCCTGTCCTCTCACTCCATCCAGAACCCAAGGAAACTGTCAGACAAAGACTCCTCTTGAAGTTGTTTGCTTCTTTTTATACTTTGAATAGTTTTAAGATTTCTGTGCATATATTTTCCTCTTTTGTTTTTTTATATCAGAATGCAAGTTCATAATTTTGTACATTCCTTTTTGTTTACTAGGTTCTTTTTGTAATAAATTCCTTCAGTGCCATCTTTAATTCGTATTAGAAGAATATTACTCTGATGGTGACCATTTGCATTTGAAATTGCTTTCTTTTGTTTATCTGGATTAACCATCTGCATGTATTTATATTCCTTCCAATTTTAACTTTAATTAAATAGATAATATTAAACACAAATAACTTTCATTGCACGTATTTAAAAATAAATTAAACAAACTAAAGAAAAAGAAAACTAAATTGCGTCCATTGTTTTATTTCTTTTAACTTTTAAATATTACCGAATGTTAACACATATATCATACGTATATGTAACAGTGTATTTATCTGAACAGAGAGTAACTGAAAATGAATGATTAATCATAGAGTCAAAAAATTTTAATGGCAATATAATTGCATAATCATTTGAAACACATTTCAAAGTTAAATATCCATCAAAATGTCATTTGTAAAATATTGGGAACAACCAAGAAGTAGATAGGCCTTCGATTAAGATTTCTCAAATAAAAACATTACCTACAAAGCCTTTTCAAGAATACTAAAAAAAGAATTGAAAAAATTCATGATTGAACTATATTAAAAATGGGGTATTGACTTATGTAAAAAATCTAGCAGTGTAAAATACTTAATAGGTTTTTCTTTATATGGAAGTGAAGTTAAATTGTCTTTTATAAATAGACATAATACATAATTGTTTGTTGAATTATATAAAATATTTGAACATAAATGAAAAGGATATGAATGAATGGATTGAATAATCGAATGAAATAAATTTGAATGAATGACTGCAGATTATAAAGGATTTCTAATTACAATTAAATTGATTTAAATTAAGTCTGGGATGCTAAAAAAATTATTAGTCTAAAAACATGTTTTAAATAGTAATTTCTATAAATGGAATACAACACACAGTGATTGGCTTCAGAAAGGAGTTTACTATTAATTGGAAAAAGACTTTTTACTTACTTTTTTAGATCTTAAGAAAACTGAGAAGATCAAAATCTTAATGTTCTTCAAGATATGTTCTGGTTATTGCAGTGGTCTACTATATGATTATTCATAACATGGATAATCTGCTCATCAAACATGCATTAAACATAGGGAAGGTTGTGGGCTATTTACTTTTAAAGTTGAGATCAAGAAACTTCAAGATCTTTCTTCTCAGTTGTCTGACAGTCTTTAACAGAAATAACAGTTGAGATTTCTTGATGGCAGAATGAAGGTGGGTGTGAATGAACTTTAAACATTACTCATTCCAAGGAGATTAATACTCAGCAATCAAGTTAGTGCCAGGAAGCTGAAGATGATGGATGCTATGAATTCTCTGATTGTTGATGCAGGGAACTGTTTGATGATGATCTTTTATTTAGCTACATATAATTGGAGAATATTTTCAAATGAAGAAAGATATGTGAATCAAAAAAAGATAATCCAATATATAATAGAAAATTCTTGAACTTTGTGAATTTAGAAGAAAAGATAAAAATAATTGATTTAAAGATATAGACATGTATTTTACTACAAAAGTGTGGAAGAAAACATTGTGGAAATTATAATATATCAGAGAGAATGGCAAGATTGATTATTGAAATTAATGAAATACACTAAATGTTGATAATTCAGGTTTACACCCAACATGCTCCGTTTACAATGAAGTTGAAGATATTTATATGGATATTCAAAAGGTTTTCATCAGCTGAAATAACATTTTTAAATTGTCATGGGAGATTGTAGTACTAAGGTTGATAAACAAGTAAATGATCAAAGTGATGTTGATAAATTTGGTTATGATGTTAGAAATGAGAAATAACAGTAACTTGTAAAATTTGAAGAAAATGAAAAATGGCATATTGTGATTTTTTTTTTAAAAAAAAATCTATATGGAAATGGACATGAAAACATTCAAATGAAAGTATAGTAGAATTGGATTATATTGTGACTAAGAGAAAATACATAATTCAAAATTGTACCTTTCTTAATAGATTCAGCAGAGGAATCATTACTTAGAGTGGTGTAAGATAAGTGTAAATGCTAAACTAGAGACAAAATTTACTATAAAAAATAGTATTCATAGTTGATCTTTCTAAGCTTCAGAAAAATTCCAATGAATTTAAATTAAAATTTGCAAATTTTTTAAAAATATTAACAGTTTTTGAATATGGCTTAGATTTGAAGGAAATCAAAGATTAGATAACTGATAGTTGTATTTTTATATTGGACTATTTACATCATCTAATATGAGTATTGAATATCTTTAGAAAAATTTAACTTTATTTAAATATTCCAAATACATTCAAGTATTAGTAATAGCACATCAAATAGGTTATTATATGCACAACATTTCTAGAGATATTATTTCACCCCTCTTTTTCGGGTGTTGCTGGCCTGAACTGTGACAGTACTAGCATGGAATTCGAACCTAGACCCTTAGAGTCTACAATATTGAATTTTAAGGTAATGCTCTAACCAACTGAGCCATCCTGTCAAAGGCAGCAGGCAGTAGAAATTTTGATATACTTATCTATCAGATTCCTCCTGATTTCTCTACTTTTTCCTAAGAGCAAAGTTTATTAGTAGTTTCCATAACAATAGCAAAAATCCCATAAGCCAACCTAGTGTGATTATACATATGTATGAAAACCACTAATCAACTTGGCTCTTAGAAAAAAGTTGAGAAATCAGGAGGAACCTCATAGATAAGTATATGAAATTTCTACAGACTGTTTCCTTTGGCAGGATGGTTGTTGGTTAGAGGGTTACCTTAAAATTCAATATCAAGAATCTAAGGTCCAGATTCGAATCCCATGCTAATATTGTCACTGGTCAGGCCAGCAACACCTGAAGAAGAAGGGAGAATAATACCTCTAAAAACATTGTGCATATAATAACTGTTTGATGTGCTATTATTAACAGTCGAATGTATTTGGAATATTTAAATAAATTTTTTTAAAGACATCCAATACTCATATTTGAACACCATCATCACAAACCTTCAGGAAAACACTAGATAACTGATACTCTATTAAGATCTGCAACCCAATTAATATATAAAAGCAATCATTTAAAATTACTAAGACAAGACAATGCATAAAAAAAAGAATATGAAATAGTAAAAAAATCTTCTATTAAGAAAAATTGAATATTTAGAGTTTTGTAAAATGTTACGAAACAAAGTTAATAAAAAAAATATAATTGAGAATTAACAAGGAAATCTCTAGATAAGGAATAAAAATATCAAAAGTGTAAAACACCATCTTTGTATTTTTGGAAAACTTATTTTGCCAATAAGAAAAAAAGTTGGAACTATTATTAAAAAGGGAGATGATATCATAAAATGTGTGGATAAATTCTATAAAAAATTATATAGCAATAAAAAATAATGGAAAGTATCTCATAAGGCTACAACTTCTGAGTTGTAACTTCTGAGTTGTTCAGCATTTTAAATTTAGAAGTGAATACGCAATTAAATCTTTAAATAAGGGAAAAGCTCCTGCTAATGATGAAATTATCATTCAATATTTTTAAAAAAGCAGAGGAAATAGAAAAAAAAAATTTAAATAATAAAAATGTACCAGATGGTTGGAAGAATACAGTTATAATATTGATATTTAAACAAGGTGATGTGGGCACATAACAGGAGAGCAATACTTAGACTTTATGCAAATTGATCAAGTATGGACAGATGTATATTAAGAGTAACAAACTCTCCATACAATAATGCCACCAAGTGCAAGCTTTTTTAATCAATGAATGCAGGAAGGTTTATGCATAAAATCCCTATCTGGTGCCTACTTATCCAACACTCCCAGACAAGTTTTTATATCATGGCTTTCATCAGTGAAAAACCTTATAGTTGAGAGCACTGAACCTAGATCTTAGAATCTAATACAACACTCCAGAAGACACCTTTTACTTATTTGGTTAACTATAAATCTAGGAGCCCAAGATGAAAAAGCCATAATGTTTCCAATCCAAGTTCAGTCACTTGTATAGTAATATAAATCTGAACTCAGTTCAACATCTATACATTTTGGTGTCTTTCATTTTTCAAAGACCACAGTCGCAACATCAAGTGATCATTATTTCATATGTGTACTTATTCTGTTAATAAGCATACCAAACTCTCCATACAGTGCTGTCATGAAGTGCAAGCTTTTATAATCAATGGATGCAAGAAGGTTTGTGCATAAAATCACAATCTAGTACCTACTCATCCAACATCCCCACATTAGTTTCTAGCTTATGGTTTTCATCAATGAGGAGCCTTGAATTTGTAAGCACTGTATCTAGATCTTAGAAACTAGTCTGGGAATGTTGGATGAAAAGGCACTAGATAGGCAATTTGTGCAGAAACTTTCCTGCATCTATTAATTATGAAAGCTTGCCCTTGGTGGCACTACTGTATGGAGAGTTTGGTACTCTTATTACAAAATTTGTAAGCATATAAAATGGTCATCATGTGATGTTTTGATGGTTTTATATTAAGAGTAACAAGAAAAAATATAAACAACATATACAGGTGACCAAAAAGTTAGATTTCCCTATGATTGAAAGAATTAAAAGTGATATGGCGCTGAGCTGTACAATAACGGTAGAAGTAATTATTAGATGAAAAGTTTCTATCTTAAACTGAATCCCAAGAGATTGTATATGACAGAAGGAGAAATCACATGTGAGATAGACATATGAAATAAAGAAGTATGCTGGTGTGATGTGAGAAGAGAAGCTATAAATCATAGAAACTGGATAAAAGATAGAGAGACCTTCATGCAATGGACCGATAATACTAAAAATGGTGATGTTGTATGTTTATCATTGAAAATAAAAATGTTTTTAGTAATTTTCAATTTATAATAATATAAAAAAATAATGGAGATGATTATATGTCTGAAAATGAATATTGATATAAAAATAGAATAAGAGAATAAAAGTCATTGCAGAGAGAAATTACACTGAAATCAATAAAAGTAAAATGATATATATAAGGAATTTAATAAGCTGTATAAAAACACAAAAAATAATAAAAAAAAGAACTTGACAGAAAAAAATAATGCATTTTATTCTTTTTAAAGACTATGATAAGGTAAACATTGTGATATCATAATTGTTCAAATTGTTATTTGTTTTGTATATTTTATATAAGTAACTAATTATAATATGTGTAACATATATAAAAAATATAGTGACATTTTCAAATGCATTTCTGTGTTTTTAACTGGCACAGGTTGGCTAATTAAACTTGTAGCTTCAAGATCCATATGCAAATGTACATTATAATGTCAACACATTTCGATTCTATTGCTTATTCTATTCTATTTAATAAATGTGAACCAATATAAATTTCTGATGATGTAAAATCAGCTCTGACCAGGAATAAAACAATATTTTAAAACTAACTCGCATCACATGTATTGAAGTATGATAAGCTGTGACGGTCGAGACACAGAAATGAAAACAGATGTGATATTTAAACCCATAAATGCCACATAAATAATCACATGTGGCACATCTACCAATCAAAATGATACTTACTCTATCTTCGTCTAGACACACCTCTATAACTAAAGTTATCATAATAATGAAATCTAGAATGTACTTTAAATCGAGAATGTTTTGCTTTTTTAAAAAATATATATTTAGTAAAGACAGAAGCAACAAACAATGAGGATTCCCAATTCCTCAACAAGCTTTGTGATAAATGCTTAGACAGAGCCAGCATTTAAAATATCTCTGTCTAGTGTCTGAACCTATCCTGGCACCTCTCTGAGGAGTGCCAAAGCATGAAATCATGGTCAGGGGTTTGGGGGGAGGGGTTCCTGACAGATATTTTAAATGCTGGTTCTGGCTAAGCATTTATCACAAAGCTTGCTGAGGAATTGGCACCCCTCATTGTTTAGAACTTACAAGCTTAAGAGAATACGGTCATGTGATCCATGACTCATTTTGACAATTTAGAAGCCACAAATCTCTGTGATAATATTAGGATGGAAATCTATTTTCTCCTCAAATGTACCAAAGCAGTAGACTTTTCTTTTCAAACCACAATTTCAATTTTGTACTCACAAAATGTACATTGGTTAGCTAATAAAAGTTTTTGATCTGATTTTTGAGAAGTTGTTTGTTTATATTTTTTGCTAATCACCAAAACAAGGATCTATATAAGGTGAATTTGAGAGGGGGAATGAAAGAAAATATATGTGTGAGTTTTTTTTCTCTGTGCTTTATATATATATATGAAAGGGTAAAAGAAAATGAAAAGGAAACCAAATCCTGTATGTTTTAGTGTAAAATAAATAACTCCTCTGAATCTGTAAAATATTGATATATATATATATATAGGAAATAACTACATAAAAACTTTGTAATAGCAACAGATGGTGATTAATAAGAGACTTGGATGGACAAAATGTTAATAAGAAAGCATGTATACTGTTGGCTGGCACTCTTACAAAAATATTTGCCAATGGTTAATTAATTCATTGTCAAGCGTTGTTAGCCAAGAGGTCATCAAGCCGCCTTGCAAGCAAGTATTGGTTGTAGTCAGTTGTGGGTTTGCGTCCTGGCCGATGCTATGACATATGAGAAAAAAACACAAAACAGTGTAATATAAGATTCAAACCTGGAAAAATAAAATTGGGTAAAGAGTCGATAAAACTTAAGTGTAAAAATAAATCATGTTAACTGATTGTTACCAATCAAGTGAGACAGGATCAATATTAAATCTTTCCAGGCACAGGAGAGCAACCAGATGTAATAAGAATTAAAAAAAATGTTGTTAGTATTTAGATGTAAGAAAATAGCTGAGTGGCAATTAGTATAATTTTGTAAATAAAGGCAGTAGAAAAATCAGGAAACAAGTTAAATAGGGAACAGGATAAGTGGTATGATGGGAGATGATTTTTAGGAGGGAAGGGTGGTGTAGCCCATTAAAGTTATATATGTATAAAAAGAAAATTTTGTTTTCATAATAAATCAACAGAGAAAAGAGCAGTCAGAATAAGAGTTCAAGAATTGAATATAAAGTTCTTTGTTTTAGAAATGGATCCAACAAAAGAAGAGCAGATGGATGATCAACAGGGAAATGACAGTGGTTAATGACTCATTCAACATCAACAGTCAGGAAGTCACTATTAAAAATCCTGAGAAGTTGATAATGCCCATGATGAAAGAAAACTCAGCAATGATGATGAGTAGATTGATGGCAACAATGATGTATGATGTCGAGGAAGAGATGCAAAAGCACCAAGAAGAAGTTGAAATAAGAATACTGGAAGCAGAAGAATTCCAGACAGAAAGGATCCAGCACTTAATGCAAGTACTGATCAACAAAGACACTATACCAAAGAGGGGAATTGAAAGTATCACTAGAGATGAACCAGCCCAAAAGGACTTAGGAGAAAAACCAGTAAAGACTCAGATTCCAGTTGAGATAACCAAAGCTGGGGATCAAACACCCAACAAAGAAATAAAAGCAAATAGAAATATCACAGACAATAAAATTCAAACCCCATCAAGTAGCTCACAGGAACCTTTATTGATATCACAATCAATTCATCTCCAGGTATTCCAAGGCGAGCCTGGAGGGAGTCCACAAGAGCACCGAGAAAGCTTGAGAGAACTATTTGAGTTTCAAGCAATGAATAAGGCCAAGAAAGTGACTGTGGTACTGAAGAACACTGTGAAGGATTGGTGGAGATCGTTAACACAGAAACCCACCAACTTCGATGAGTATGAGCAAGTCGTGCTAAGGGCAATTTTGGAGTAATGAGCGCCAAGAAAATTTGATACTTACCTTGACTGCTTAAAAGTGTCAAGGGAGTCAGCAAGGAAACTACACCCAGTTTTTTCTAAAACAGGTGGCCAGGTTTAGAACCCTAACCTCTTTCACATACTCTGATGCATACATTATATGCATTATAAGGAACAATATGCCCATGTGGATCCAGAGGATGATGTTAAGCTGCCAAATTGCCACCATTCCCAAGATGGGAAGATTCTTAACCTCCATTGATGATAGGAACACAGATCTGGAATGAAAAAGTCATGGTAGATGAAAGAAAATAGAAATAACAGAGGAAAATCCTGGATGATTGAGATAGATCAAGAGACCATAACATGGTAATTCTATTTCCAAGTGTGCAGATAACAGTCAAGATCCAGAGAGTGCAAGCATTAGTGGATTCGGGAAGCCAAGTATCCCTGATATCGAAAGCTTGGTTTGAAAACATGAAGAAATTAAAAGGGAAGTAATGATACTCCCAACACGGCCCATTGATCTAACCTTGGCAAATGGATTTAAATCAACAAGTGAGAATTACCAAATATGGTTGGAGGTGAAACTCAATCAAATATTCATGGGACACACCTTTTTAGTCATGGCTGGACTCATTTATGACATGGTGTTGGGATCGGATTTTTTAATACAACATGACGGCATCATTGATTACTCCAGAAGGACCTGTTACATAAAGCAAAAGGGTGTGGAATTTCACGATACTCAGAAAAATCAGGTGGATAACCATAGCTGTATCATTCATCCAGTTGACCCTGCATTGATCTTGACCGAGACCAGTACCAAATTAAGGAAATTTTGGAAAGCAGAGTATTTTCTCAGGCCCCGGGTCAAATCAAAGTTTATACCCATCGCATTTTATATTTTACACTTTAGATAATGTATTGTTGTTATAACATTATACATATTTTCACCACTTCTATATCACATATTGTAAGATTTAGTAGCAGCATTATGTAAACAAATCATATGATAAAGTTAGATGATATTTTATTGTTTTACGCCAAATTTGGACCACCAAATAGAGATGCTTATAATTGTTAAAAGAGAAAGGGCTCTATAACACATGGAAATTGCACAAATATCAGATGTGTATAAATCTACAAGCAAGTTGATAAAGATTGAAAACATTCATTTGTGTTATGGTTTGGTCTGATAGTATATTAGAGATGTAAATAATAGTTGATAGAGGGAGGGTGAATTAGATCAGTGGGACTCAAACCTATTTGGTTCATAATACCCTTTCACATTTAAAAATTTTGAATGAAGCCCTCCATTAATGGGCAACAAAATATTAAAATAACACTGTGTGAAGTCTATATTTTACTATATAAATGTAAAAAATAATCTTTGAAAAAATATGTGTAAATAATCAAAAGAACTAAAAATTTAATACTTGTGGATTGAAAGGCTACCATGATGAGTAATATTGGTATAATGGAATAATTACATTTAAAAAAATTAGGAAATGAATGCTAAAATACATCTATTGGTGCTAGATTAATAAAAAGATAATTTAAAATAATGCTTGTTAACATTAGAAAAAAAAAATGGGATTTTTCATTTAGTGTTGGAGTTGAGAATTGTAAAAATAATGTTTGGTTATGAACTATACTTTTTGTTGAAAGTAAATATATTAATTTTAAACATTACGGAGAGACTGAGAAATAAATGTCTAGTCTTTAGTGTAATATAGTTTACACTTAATATCAGAAATTAAAAGGGTGGATGAGAGTTTACCTTCAACATGTAAAAGTTAATAACAGATAAAGAAAACATTGCTTAAACGAAGCAATCTCCGATAGTAAAACGTCAACGGTTAATTCAATTTTCTCTTTATTTATGGAATTAAAATCGTGAAAGCGATGGTTTCAAAATATACTATTTTACACTCATTCAAATGTGATATATTCTTTAAATTGTGTTACTCATTTGATAGTAGAATTTAATTTTATATTTTATTACCAACAAAATCATGTTATATAACTGCCCTTTTATGTTCTGGATTTCTAATATTATTTTAAAAATTCTGTCTTAATTCTATAAGAGATGGCGCTACTTCAAAACATTTCACGGGTAATAAGGAAAGTATTTTCTCAGTATAAAAAAAAATTTTTTTTTTCTAGAAACAAGATTTTTAAGTTACTATATATACTAGATAGGAAGGGGGAAGATTTCACTCAGTTATTCACTTCTATCTTGTCAAATACATGAATTGCTAAGACTCGGTTTTTTTTCATTCTTTATTTGTTATTTGTAAGCAAAATATATTAAGGACCCAGCAGTAGTAATATTATTTTTTATTATACTATTCTAATAAGAGATTTCATTGATTTGCTGTTTAATTAGAGAAAGACTTGCCGACATGGTTGAGAAATTGTAATAAGGTTTCATAGGTGCATCTTGTTGATATATGAATTTAAACCATGATCTAGTAAATGATCGTATTATAAGAATAACTCAGAACAAGAAAGAAATGAGCAATTGATATATTAAAAGGGAATATGAGACGAATATTTTTTTACCTGAAGGATAAAAAAAAAAGTTCATATAATAATTGATGAGAGAAATTCATATAAAAGATAGAAATTTGTAGTCTTTTTACTTTTTTATTTTGTCCTATTTTATTATTTCCTCTCTGAAGTGTGTTTATTTTTCTGCTATGATTTTTGTTTAGTTGATTATTAAAAATACTAATTGTAAATTAATGATTTAAAGACTCAAATTTATAATATATTATTATAGTAAGTTGTAATGAACGTAAGGAGCATCATTTCTGGACTTAAGAAAAACTGTAAAAGTTATGAGATAATGGAACAAAATACCATTTGACAACAGCTATTTAAATAACCTGAATTTATGTTGTAAAATAATTGTATTTTTTGAGAGTTGTAATAATTATTTAAATTATGTATGTATACTGAAAATATATTTTCATTGTTAATACTAATAGTATATATATAAAAAAAGTTGTATTTAACAATGGCCTGTTCAATACTTGCTTCTGCAACCATCTGGTCTAGGAACTTGTTTTTCTTTCAAAGTTTCGCTTCGCCTATAAAGAATCATTTCCCATAATCATCAAATAGATACTGTCTTCTATGGATGCCAAATTTAAATTATTACAAACAAAATCTTGTTATATACCCACTTACGACTGTGCCAATGTTATAACGGCAAGTCATACTGTGCGGTCAGCCAATAACGTTATACAATTCCCACGCTGTTCTTTTCCAACGAGTGCTCTCCAACGAATCGGTCTGCAACGAAGCTCTCCAATGAATTGGTCTGCAACAAAGCTCTCCAACGAATTGGTCTGCAATCTCTCCGCTGAATTGGTCTGCAATGAATGCTCTCCAACGAATTGGTCTGCAACGAAGCTCTCCAATGAATTGGTCTGCAACGAAGCTCTCCAACGAATGCTCTCAATATCTCCACTGCGGTCTCTTTCAGCTACACCCGTGAACTACATTTCCACTGGGCGCTGATCATTAACTGCCAGCACTGACGTGAGATCATCATCATCATTATCAACCATTATCAATCCACTGCAGGATGAAGGTCTCTCCAAGTTTAATCCATCTTCTCCGATCTTTAGCTTCTCTTCTCCACATCACCCCTGCACACTTTCTTATTTCATCCATCCATCTCACATGTGGTCTCTTTCTGAGTCTTTTACAATCTCTTGGAATCCAGTTTAAAATTTCAATTGTCCATCTATTATCATCTCTTCTAGCAATATGTCCAGCCCAACTCCACTTCAATCTTTTAATTTTTTCAATGATGTCAGTAACACCTGTTTGTTCTCTTACCCATACATTGCGTTTTCGATCTCTTCTTGTTACTCCTAACATACACCTCTCCATACTTCTTTGAGTGGTCTGAAGTCTCTGTATTGCTCTTCTATTGAGTGTCCAAGTCTCAGATCCATAAGTAAGAACTGGTAAAACACATTTGTTAAAAACCTTCCTTTTCAAACACATAGGCATATTTCCTTTTAGTATCAAGTTATTTCTACCAAAAGCACTCCAACCAATTTTAATTCTATGATTAATTTCCTCCATTATGTTTCCATCTGTATTAATAATCTGACCAAGGTATTTGTAACTGTTAACTTCTTCTAATTCATCATAATCAATCTTTATTTTCATATTTTGAGCAAACCGATTAAACATTACTTTAGTCTTTTTAACATTTATCTTTAGTCCTACTTTCCTACTTTCATCTGATAACTCCTGCAACATTTCCTGCAGCTCTGAAGCATTATTTGCAAAAACAACTACATCATCTGCGAAATCTAAATGACTTAAATAATCTCCATTTACTTTCACTCCTTTAGTTTCCCATTTTAATCCACAAAATACTTCTTGCAGCACTGCTGTAAAAAGTTTTGGAGATATGGAGTCACCTTGTCTTACACCTTTCTCAATGTTGACTTTCCCAGTATCATTATGTAATCTAATTGTTGCTGTTGCATTTTTATAAATATTCTTTAAAATATGACAATATCCTGGATCTATACCTTGATGATCCAATGCTTTAATCACTGAAGAAATGTTTATAGAATCAAATGCCTTTTCATAATCTACAAATCCAAAACATAATGACAACTCATATTCATTTGTCCTTTCTATAACTTCTCTCAATACCTGAATATGATCTACTGTACTAAAACCACTTTTAAATCCAGCTTGTTCTCTTGGTTGGTGGAAATCCAATGTTCTCTGTAGACGAGTTGTAATTATTTTGGTAAAAATTTTATATAAAACTGATAAAAGGCTGATAGGTCTGTAATTTCTAATATCTTCTTTATCACCTTTTTTAAATATTAATATTATTACTGCATTCTTCCAATCATCCGGTACATCTTTATCATTTAGACATTTGGTATATAACTTTGCTAAAAAATTTTCTGTTTCTTCACCTGCTTCTTTTAATATATCAATTATAATTCCATAATTATCTGGAGCCTTTCCTTTCTTCGTACATTTAATTGCATTTCTCACTTCTTCATTTAAAATTCTGGGCAATTCGGAAGATGTAATAGATATAGGAGGTACTTGATCTTTATTACTATATAATTCTTGATAAAAATTTTCTACCAATTTCATGATGTCATCTCTCTTTTTAGTAATAATTCCATCTTTTTTCCTTATTGCAGATATAAATTTCCTACCAATACCAAAATGTTGTTTTACATTCTTAAGACTTTTATTTTCTTCTACAGCTTTTCTTGCTAGTTCACAGTTATATTTTCTTATATCGTTTTCAACTCTTTTCCGCACCATTTTACAAAATTCGAGATATTCAATTCTTTTTAGTGCATCATTTTTGTATATCTTCATATTTCTTCTTTTCTTCATAAATTCTCTAGTTTCAATAGAAATTTTGTTGGTCAATTGCTGCTTTTGTCTACCAGCTATCTTTGTTGCAGTTTTAAAAGTGTATCAGTTATTTTCATATTAATTTCATTCAAATCTGAATCATGTTCAAAATCTACTAATACTTGAAATCGATTTGTAAGTTCTAATTTAAATTCATTAGAATGTTTCTGAAGATTAGGAATATCAACTGTAAATATTGTTTTTCTTAACAATTTTTGTCTTTCTAGTTTTACATTAACACGCATCTTGCACCTTACTAATCGATGATCACTTCCTGTGTTAAATCTATTAAGAACATTACAATCTTGAAATATGTATTTCCTGTTAGTCAATATATAATCCAATTCTGCTGTACCTTCATTTGGATGTTTCCATGTCCATTTTCTTTTAACATTTTTCTCAAAAAAAGAATTCATAATATAAAGTTTTTCTTTTTCTGCAAACTCCACAAGTCTATGTCCTCTCTCATTTCTATTACCATAACCAAAATTACCTACAGCACTTTCATCTTTCATTTGTTTACCAATTCTAGCATTAAAGTCTCCCATAACAATTTTAAAATGTTGTTTACTCTTATCAAAAGCCTTTTGTACATCCATATAAAAATCTTCTACTACTTCATCACTATGAGAACTTGTTGGGGCATAAACCTGAATTATCTGCATTTGGTATCTGCTATTAAGTTGTATAACTAATCTTGCCACTCTGTCTGATACACCATCAATCTCCACAATATTGTTTTTCCACTTTTTATTTATAATGAATCCTACTCCACTTGTATTTCCAATATTTGTGCCTTTATAATAAAATATATGTCCACTTTTTAAATCAATTGTCTCTTCACCTTTTCTTCTAACTTCACAAAGTCCAATAATATCCCATTTAATATAAGAGAGTTCTTCTTCTAATTCTTGCAATCTTCCTTCACTTGAAAGTGATCTGCAGTTGTAAGTACCTAAATAAAAAGTTATATCTCTACTTAAATACTGCTTACTCAGTACTGCTTGACTGCTCTCTACTGCTCTCTATGTTACACTGCTAGATGTTACCCAGTCTTCTTATCGCTCTCTGGCAACTGCAATGATCAATCAATGCACTGACCAATAAGGTAACGTCTCTTATCTAGAAACATTTGTAATTAGCAAATATTTCTAGGAATTGTCGATCGCCATTATGTCAATGCACTAATTAAATTCCTCAGCTATCAGACCGCAATCTAAAAACAGCCTTACGAATAAATTCTAGTTTTTTCTGGAGTGCACAAACATGTCTGCCATTTTACAAAACACTACACACCTTCCTCCACTCCAGAAAAACCCTTGTTGCTATTTCTATTTTCCTGTAATTTCACTAAGAAATATATGATTTAACTCTGCTGCCAAAATTTTTTCACCAGTAACCTTCAATGGTGACTGCGCAAGCGTTTTATTTCCAAACTTTTCACTTCCGTTGTTAACGTTAGTAATTGGGATTGACATTTTCACCCGGTTTCTCCGTCTACAGCTAAACTTGTAGTTCAACGTATTCGCTACTCCCAGGTTCCAAATGTGACTGTGCCAATGTTATATCTGCACTTATGACTGTGCCAATGTTATAACTGCAAGTCATACTGTGCAGTCAGCCAATAACGTTATACAATTCCCACGCTGTTCTTTTCCAACGAGTGCTCTCCAATGAATCGGTCTGCAACGAAGCTCTCCAATGAATTGGTCTGCAATGAATGCTCTCCAATGAATTGGTCTGCAACGAAGCCCTCTAACAAATTGGTCTGCAATCTCTCCGCTGAATTGGTCTGCAACGAATGCTCTCCAACGAATTGGTCTGCCACGAAGCTCTCCAAACGAATTGGTCTGCAACGAAGCTCTCCAATGAATGCTCTCAATATTTCCGCTGCGGTCTCTTTCAACTACACCTGTGAACTACATTTCCACTGGGCTCTGATCATTAACCGCCAGCACTGATGCGAGATATCTCTACATAAATACTGCTTACTCAGTACTGCTTGACTGCTCTCTATGTTACACTGCTAGATGTTACCCAGTCTTCTTATCGCTCTTTGACAACTGCAATGATCAATCAATGCACTGACCAATAAGATAACGTCTCTTATCTAGAAACATTTGTAATTAGCAAATATTTCTAGGAATTGTCGATCGCCATTACGTCAATGCACTAATTAAATTCCTCAGCTATAAGACCGTGATCTAAAAACAGCCTTACGAATAAATTCTAGTTTTTTCTGAAGTGCACAAACATGTCTGCCATTTTACAAAACACTACAAATCTCATGGTAATCACTACTTCTAACATCCAAACAGTTGATTTCTGGAATACACCACTACACTCAGATACAAGATGAAAACTGAATTTAAATAATTATGATTTTATTTAAAATAATTTTTAATTGCAGAAGTGTAAAAAATTAATTTAAATTATATATAAAATTTTATAACTTTAAATAATATGCATATGAAAATATTTTTTGTCATTCATTATGATTTATGAGTTTTATTTTAATATTCTTTGGTATTAAATAATTAAAGCTGGGTAAAAACCTTTATTGCTAGAAGAGATGATAATAAATGGACAACTGAAATCTTAAACTGGGTTCCAAGAGATTGTAAAAGACCCAGAAAGAGGCCACATGTGAGATGAATGGTTGAAATAAGAAAGTGTGCAGGGGTGATGTGGAGAAGAGAAGCTAAAGATCGGAGGAGATGGATTGAACTTGGAGAGACCTTCATCCTGCAGTGGATTGATAATGTTTGATGATGATTAAAAAACCTTTATTAAAAATTTGTAGATTATGTTGGCACTAAATTGAATTGATAAGATGAATCTTATGGAATATTTATGTAGCTCTTACATATTTATGTATTCATATCAGAGTAAATTAACATAACAAATGATAATGCTAATAAAAGCACACACACAATATATATATATATATATGCATTGGGTAAATTGTATGGACTATTCAATGTTAAATGAAACATTAGGAGATTAAGTAGTAGAAGAAAGAAAAAAAAGAAAAATTATTGAATATGTCATGGTTTACATATGCAGGGAAATAAAGGCATGCAAATTTGAATTTTAAATAATAGATAGAATCAGGAACAAAATAATTTAAAATGACACAACTATTATTTAAATTCTAGATATAGGTATATGTACTACACTTAATTAACACAGTATTAAAAGATTTATTTATTTTTTTTAAAGTTTTTTATAAACAATTTTATTTTAAGTAAATTACTTAAATACAAGTATATTGTGCTATACTGAACTTATTGTAACTAGAAAGGATTCAAATTCAGACTTTCAAGATTTCTACAGGTATCCACTCCATCCTATATAAATTCTGCATATGATGACATGCATGTGAAAAAGATTCATCTCCGATATATATATTTTGAGATGAACCAGCACTCATCAGTTGGTCCAGATCATTATCTCCCATACATACATATATATATATAATCAGTGTTTAATTTATATTAAGATAGCAAATCTTCAAACTTTAATGGAAAGACTTCAATCTTCTCTACCCTCCAACTCTTTAGTCATCCATATCATATTCAGCATGTATTCTGCCCATATCTCTTCTGTGTATTTAAATTGTCATATTAAGATCCTATATGTGAGGAGTCGGACTATCCTAAAGTCAATATCAGTATGACAATAATATTGGGATTAACAAGGACTTTGAGCATTCCATCATCAAATTTTTAATGATATGGATGGCTGATGATTTGGAGAGTGGAGAAGATTGAAGCCTAGCCATTAGAGTTTGAACATTTGCTATCTTAATATAAACTGAACATTGATTATATATATGTCCAGCTCACAAATAAGCTCTTAAACAGCATTGCTGAATATTCCCAACTCCAGACTGGTATTGGGGATATTATGCAACACTGTTTAAGAGCTTATTTGCGAGCTCTATATATAATATTTGTAATAGAAGCTTGTTAAATTAGGTCATGTGACATATGACTTGATTTCTTTATATATATGTTGGGGGGGGGGAGGAGAAATAATAAGCTGGACCAATTGATGAGTGCTGGTTCAGCATGAAATAAATATATTGGAGATCATTTACCTTTGTCACATATATGGTCATGTGTATCGGTTGTATAGGATGTTGTGGACAGCTATAGGAGGCTTGAAAGTCTCAATTTGAATCCCCTCTAATTTAAATAAATTAGTAAAATGAAAAGTGAACTATTAATTTTTTTTTATAAATGCATAGTATTTTAATTTGATGTTTTGTGTTTTTTACAGCGGACTTGGCAATAATGGATAAATTAGCATAATGTGATATGGCAACACTGGTATTTAATACTATATTTAAATTAATAGAATTATTAAAATTTGGATTAGAACATTCAAATGTTTAAAAATATTCATAGTTAAGTTTTAATAAAAGTTAAATTAGCTTCACTATAATTACTACAAATTAAAATCCAACATAACAGGATTTGAAAATAATTTTACAATATTTTTTTATAAGGTTCAATTTATTAAAAACATTACAATCTTCAAGTACATATTTTCTATTAATCACAATATAATCCAACTCTGCTATTTCTTCAATTGGATGCTTCCATGTCCATTTCTGTTTAACTTTTTTTTTTTTAAAAAAGAATTCATAATATAAAGTGTTTCTTTTTCTGCAAACTCCATAAGTCTATGACTTCTACCAAATTTAACTACAGCACTTTTATCTTTCATTTGTTTACCATTTTTAGAATTAAAGTCTTTTCATGACAATTTTAAAATGTTGGTTTGTCTGACCAAAAAAAAATTGGCACATCAATATAAATATCTTCGACTTCATCTCAATGTTTGAGCGTAAATCTGAGTTCTTTGCATTTGATATCTGCTATTAAGTCGAATAACTAATCTTACAATTCTATCCAATCCACCATCAATTTCCACATTGTTGTTCTTCCATTTTTTAGTTATAGTGAATCCAACCCCACTTGTATTTCCAATGTTTGTTCCTTTGTAGTACAGTACATGTCCACATTTGACATCAAGTGTCTGTACAACTTTTCTTCTACCTTCACAAACTCCAATAGTGTTCTATTTAATATAAGACATTTTTTCCCAATTTTCCTTCACTTGAAAGTAATCTGCAGTTGTAAGTACCTAATTAAAATATCATCAAAGGGCAGCCTGGGTCTGCAACTTTAGACCCTTCCACCTTCAGTCATCAACCACTACCTTGGCTGGCAATTTGACCACCTCCTGGGATTAATGGCTATGATTTAATTTTGTCTGTCATGATTTAATTATCTTTTAGAAAAAAAAATATTCACACATCTATTGTGCCTTTAAAGAAACTCAACTGAGTTAAGAGCTACCAGGCAACTAAGAAAAAAGGCCGCAGTGTTTATTGATCTTAAACTCGGAGGTAAAAAGCCACTAACCTCACTATGCTGGCTAATGTGTATTGGTGAACAGCCATCTTTATATACTATATGAATAATCACATAGTAATAACAGCTAAAACAACAATGACGTATAGAGTGAACATTATAAATTTGCCTTGCTGTGTTTCTTTAAGGTCTGCAATAGAAATCAAAGAATATTCTTTCAATTAACAACAAACTTCTTTCTGCAGCTATGTAGGATATCAATAGTGCATTACATTGGGATTATTTTTATTGACATACACATTTCTAATACTATTTTTCTTATGAAAATAAACATTAATATTTATTAATAACAATCTTTCTTTATCCCTAACTACTTATAAACAAATGTATCATTTCTATCTCCGAATGAAAATAAAATATTAAGAGATTACATTCGCAGGACTGTAAAATAAATACATGTCCACATACATCACACATGAGTATTTGTTATCTTACAACAGTGCAATCAATACAATGAAATTAATAAAAGTAAAATAAGAGATATAGGGAAATTAATAAGATATATAAAAGAAAGTTAAAGGAAATAAATATAATGGAACAGAACAAGAACTTAAAATAGACTACATTTTATTATATACTTTTTGGAAATGGTGATAAGATATACATTGTAAAGGGAGTCTATGAGATAAAGATGACATACTCGATCATAGATTGTCTAAATATGCATTTGTGATAACGTAATTGTTCAAATTTTAATTTGTTCTGAATATTGTATGTAAGCAGCTGATTATAATATATGCAACATATGTAAATTAATCCACATTTATCACTTGATAATTTTATTCATGTTTCATCAAAAAGATACTAACATTTTCATATGCATGTCTGTTTCTGACATGCATGTGTTGACTAATGATGCTTGTAATTTCATGACCGAATGTACATAATAATGTCAACATATTGTTGAATTTATCCTATTTAGTAAATTTGAAATTCTTTTAAAGATTTTACTAGATATGCATTTCTGATAATGTAAGAACTTTACTGACCAAGAATAAAAAATATTTAAAATGTACATACAGCATGTGTATTGATGTGTAATAAGCTGAGTGCCATATAGGTCAAGAAATAAAAACAGCTAAGAATGATAATTAGAATGGAAACAATCTAAATGTTACTATTAAATGAATTGTATTCTAGCAGGAAGAAACAACAGAGCCAGCAGAATATGACTGGAAAAAATTTTCTGTTACAATATGTTGAAGAAAATTATTCTCAAACCATCATAATCTCATATTATTAGGAATATATAATTTGTTGCTAGTAAATTAGGACTGCCATTTTCTATGATCTATAACCTTTTGGGCACTATTTTCATTGCATGACAAGGATACTAACAGAACAATTTCAACATTTTAATCAAAATGAAAAAATAATTTTAAGAAAATAATTAGGATACATATGGTCATCGTATATCATGAAGTTATATAACTAATGGTTGAGAAAATGTGTAAGTAGAATTAATGTAGCAAAAGGTAGATTATGGAGAGAATCATAAATCCGTTTGAAGGCAATATATATTGCACTTGGATCCACCTGCAATACTTGATTTTTACTTTAACAGCTTAATATTAATATATATTTCTGATACATTGTTAATTATATTCAGACATTATTTATTTAATAATACCTTCTTATTTATTAACATGAATTATTTACTACATTTTCACTTTATTTATATTTTGTGATTAATTTGTCTTCCATAATAATTGCAGAATGGACCAGCACTTCAAGCTGAAAGGAGAATGCCATTGATAGCTTAACCATAAATGATACCTAAGGCCAGATCAAAGCTATCAGAAGCATAACCATGACCACATTTCTTGGCCATTGCCTTGGTCCATATTGCTGGAACAATCACCCACCATCCAAAGCATTTTATTTTTGAGGATAAAACTCAGGTGCCATCCAACAACATAGGTTGAGGATAAAACTCATGTGTCATCCAACTACATAGGTTATATATAACCAGCATGCTTGGACAACAGTCCATGAATCCAGTCCTTGAAATATCACAAGCTAACTTCTACTCTTAATCAGAGGGTTGAGCACATTTAACACATTAGATAATTATACCCTGTAACTAATGGTGACATGCAATGACAAGAGAGAATAGATGAAATAACAATTAAGCAAACATTATTTCTTCATACACATACATGAAAAACTTTACATAAAGAAAGTATGGATGATTAACTTAAGGTTAACTTTTTAGGTTACTCCTTCATTAAAGTTTGTCTCATTCAAAAAAATATGTCTAGACAGTTATTATTGAAAATATACTTACCTAGGTTTTTGATGATATTAGGATAACAGTTCCTTTGTTTTTGTTTTCATTGGTTTGGGTTTTTCAATCGGTTGGCCTTTTGGTCTCCATCGATGGCTTCATGCTTATCCTTTCATTGTTCAGATCAACAATGGCAGTGAGATAAAGAGTATGTGGCAGCATCTAATTGACAGTTTAGTTATTAGTTTCAGGTGTTGATTTCAGGTGAGGACAGTTGATGTAACTGAGGACTCAGGGCTTGAAGCCCAGTCGAACACTCCTATAGGTTTCTAGCAACACCTGTTGCTATTTTTCTGGCTTCTGCATTAATATATTTTTGGCAGTAAAAATTTGTTCTCTACTGCACTTAAATCTCTGAATATCTGAATCTCTGAATGACTTTGAACAAATCTTGTGAATCTGCTTACAAACTTAAATGAATCTGAGTACAAACCTCAAAAACCTGCTAACTGGATAACAATAGCTAAGCTGCAATTTTATACTTTAACTCTCACATTGTTGATTTTCTTATTGTTTTAATTAATTTTTTTTTATAACTGAAATTTAGTTTAATCAATTTTAAATTTTTCTTTTATCTAATCTTTTTCTATATGGATCTAAGTATCTTATCACATTTGTGCTGATTAGTTAGTTTACATGGTTTTTAAATTAATTCAATTATCAGTTTTAATTTTTCATCAGCTAGGAATCTTTCAAATTTAATTGCATTTCAAAAGTTTTCTTTTACTAATTTGATTTTTCATACTTACTTACTTTTAGACAATCATTCTTTTAATTTATAAAAAGCAAAGAGAAGGCAGCTTTTATATTTTTTTATTTTAGATTTTTCACTAAGATTTTATTTTCCCACCCTACTCTTAATAAACAGCTTTATGCTAAAAGAATGGCACAATCTATTATTGTAATTCTATTGTTGCAAATCTCTCTTTTTTCTTTTTCAAACTATCTTTCATTTTTCTTTTCTTAAAAAATTTGATCATTTATTTGTACATTATAAAAATATATAACACAGATGTATATGTATGACTGTAGAACATATATATCACAAGCATTACAATATATTCAAAGGATTTAATTAATATTCATAATTTGAATATAATGTTCTCATGCTATATAGTAAAGATTAAGAGAACATGTAAACCATTATGCCTTGAATTTAAAATATAGAAAATATTTTTATTGGTTTGGGAGCTTGAATGCAAGTTTTATAAAGACTCGTAGAATGTAAATGGAAAATACATAACTTTGTATGTTAAAAAAATGGGTAATTGGCATATTGCAAAAAAAAATAATCAAGAAAAATACCGAAATGAAAATATCCATTTGTAAACTGAAGACAAAATAATATGAAGTTTCTGAATGATCAAAGTAAAAGTATAAGTTATAGCGATTGTTGGAATAAATGCATAGAATAAATGTGTTCTGAAAAAATGACTGCTAATATTATTAATTTGTTTTAAAAAGAGTTAGGGATTGTGGAAAATTTTATCTAGATTTTATCAAGAAAGGTACAATATATTGAATAAACAGGTAGCCTATAAAGCTCAGTATTATGCAATATCTAGAATTTAGAAATTGCTTTCACAGAAATAATACAATACTTAAAGAGGTTGGGTTCCTTTCAAGCTATGGAAATGATAAACTAATTACTATTACAACAGAAGTTTTTTATTAATAAATACTAACAAAGAAATGGACCAAGTGTTCAAAAATGGATCTGATAAATTACAATATATATATACTCCAACTTGTTAAAACAAGGTTGCCTTGACAACAGTTTGAAATTGTTGATTGTTATTGACATTGGGATTGTTTAAGTGTTGATTGTTTTTAATGATATACGTAAATTGAAAATAATTATAAAGAACAATGTAAATTAAATAGTAAATGAAAATGTTAAACATAGGAAAATTATAAATGTATATAAAATGAATAAGACAATAAATGAAAATGTTAACATTATGTTTTAATATTACAAGAAATACAAATAAGAAAATTGTCAATGTTATATACAATTTGAGGACTATAATAAAGTATAGGAAATAGAAAGTTTGTTGAGATGCTTTTAAAAAAAAGTCAGGGTTTATTTAAGTTTTGATTACTGGTATAATAGTTAATTAAAAGATAACATTGTGTGTGCACCCATGTGAAAGAACTATTAACACAATATTGTTTAAAATCGGTAAATGAATATTTTTATGCCTATATTTGACATCAAAATAAAGATAGATATTAAAATATACATAATAATTACCTTGATAGTCTCTACTTCAAAGATTACACTATTCTTTTTTTTTCTATAATTGCAAGTACTTGAGACATAAAATTTATAACAGTTTAGCTTCCCCACTGTCATCTACATTCATGATAAAGTATATGCTAAATCAGTTTCACTTTTATATGATCATTTTTATATTCATGCATCAAATGATTAATCATTTGTTTTTATCATGATAACCCGATGCAAATTTAAAATATTGATCCATTAAAGATACTAGTTATATTACAATTCTTTAATGAAAATATACTTTATTCCCACTGAATGCTAATTATAAAATATCTATATTAAGACAAAGTTTTCCGTATATCATTACTAATATATATATATATGATTTATACAGTACTATTATCTTCATCCAAAAATAGCCAAATGTTTTAAAAATTGGCAAAACATAAATTTCCACGAGCGCATTATTAAAAAATGCATGATCAAAGTGTTGCTGTCATCAAAGTATACACATTTGGATAATGACAAGGATATAAACTCTTTTTTTTTTGCTTTTCAGAATATCAGGAGTTCAAATCTAAATCTTCAATAGCATATTTTATGTAACGCACAGCACTATTTATACAAGGCATTTATTAGTACTGTCGATACGTACCCACACAGAAGAATGCAATACAACCAATATTAGTGGATGATCTAATTGGACATGATGTCCTGATACTCATTATCAGATATGAAGAATGCACTAACCAATTGCATATAACCATATTAAAACTGCCCTGTTTGTGGTCACTGAATATAAGAATAAACACATGCTGATATTAAATCTGTAATAAATTATTTTATTTCTATCTAAAATATTAGCATTTTAATGATAAAAGAGATTTATTCAAGCGTACTGAATCTAAGTAGTAAATCTTTTAAGATAAACAGTGTTAATGAGCCCCAAACCCTCTCAATAATTAACACGTATCACTAGATTATAATAGCCTTCGCCTAATTAATATAGCTGCAGTTAGGAGAAATTTACCTCACATGTAATCTTTAGGCTAATATATTTCTATAAAATATTCAGTTTGTGAATGTTGATGGTAAACATTTCTACCAAATATTGAATTATAAAATTAGAAGAGAATTTCATTAAAATATTTTTAATGATAATTATTTAGAGAGATAAGACGATTAATAATATTGATTTTATCAAGCATTTCTTAAAATATCAGAAACTAAATAAATTTATTGACATTTTAATTAAGTAATTGTTTGTATTATTATGATATGATGTGATGTTGGTATAATGCACTATAGCTTCTTCTTTCCCTGACTCAGGAATCTCTCAGTCACTGTGTCCAGAAAAATATGTTAGCCATCTTACCTTCCTTTTTTCCCCATCTGAAAGTTTTTTTATATCCTTCTCTATCATGCTTCATCTCATTTCTTCAACATCATCTATGTCCACTCTATGGTCTTTATATCTAGATTCCCCTTCCAGACCCAGCATAAAAAACCAAGGACCCACTTTATATATAATCATTTTGTTTATAATTATTCTCTCACAACTTCATTACTTGAGACCTTCTGCTGGTTCAATTAGCAGCTGCCTAATATTTACCATGCCACATAACTTGCAGACTGAATCATCCATATTTCATCATTTGTGTGTATAATTCCTTGTAGCTAAAGATCCTGTTTGAATTGTAAATTGTAACTACTTTTCTTGCTATTATCATATATTAATTCACACCCATATTCTGTTTACTTCTATATGTATTTAGTCTGTTTTTATTCTCCCACTATTTCTCATCTCTCCAGTTCCCAATATTTGTTAATGATATTGGTTGAGTAGGCATTAGATAGGGATTTTATGCACAAGCCTTCTGGCATCCATTGATTACTCTGGTTGGCACAGGTGGCACTACTGTATGGAGAGTTTTGCCTTGTTAATCCTTCTAACCCAATCATCCCATCTTTTGTATAAGTATACTGATGTAAAGTCCTTATTCAAATCTTTTGCATGCCATACTGCCTTTCTCTCCTATCTTATTGCCTGTCTTTTATTTATAACCTAATAAAGTACTATTTTGGCTATGTTTTTAGTATCCATAAATTGCAATTGACTGAACATTTTCATTTTGTTTTTTGCCTTTTTAAATTATGATGTGATGTGGTGCATTGTGACTTCTTATACAGAATCACCCAGCATAAAAACCAATAACCCAATTTCTATATAATCACTTTGGTTACATATATTCTTCCACAACCACCTTATTTGTATCCTTTCTGCTTTCAGGCATTTACATTCAATTAGCAGATGCCTAATATTTTCTATGACTTCCTTACTAAACCTGCAAACTAAATCACCCACATTTTTCCATTTACATGCATAATTGCTTAAGATCCTCTTTGAGCCTTAAATAGTGAACTATTTTCCTTGCTAATATCATAAATTATTTCATACCAATATTCCATTTACATCTATAAATATATATATATATATATATATATATATATATATATATATATATATATATATATAAACTCTTTTTACTCTCCATACCATTTCTATCTCTCCAACTCCCGATTCTTTATTAATTCATCTACCCCATTCCTTACCACTATAACACTTAAAAAATTTCCTTAACACAATCATTCTACTTTTTGTATAAGTATATTGACATAAATTCTCTATCCAAATCTTCTGATAGTCAGCTTTTTCACCCATCTTGTTGCCTACCCTTTACTTATAACTCAATTAAATACTATTTTGGCTATTCTCTTCTTATCCATAAACTTCAATCAACTGAAAATCTTCATTTTGCTTTCTGCATCTCTTATATAAAAACTTAGCCATCCCATTTCTCCTTGAATTGCCTTTTTTGCTGTTTACACATCTGCATCTAATGCATGTCTTGGTATTTTTCTTTGTAAAGTAATCTAATGCCTTTTTACTAACACAACACATCATTACCATATGCTAATTCTGCTACTGCAACTCCATTACATACAATCCTAGCTACATCATATTTATTATATGAACGCATTGTTAATTTCTTTATCAATCCCTTTCATTTCTTTACTTCAATTATTAATTTTTTCTCCCATTCATCCAAGCAATTTTTCTGATTACTTAAGACAATTCCCAAATAGTTATACCGATTCACCACACTTAACTTTATATTTCCCAATAAAAATTCTTTGTCATCTCTATCTCCAGTATTAATCATTATTTTTGATGTTTGCTCAACAAATTTAATCCCCCATCTCTTTACCTACCATTGTGCATGTCTGCAGCATAATTATCATATCTTCCTTTTTTTCTGTGCACAAGAAGACATCATCCGCAAATAAAAGACCGGATAATGTATATACTCCCTTGATACCTATTAACGGTATCTTTACCCCTCTTCCTACTCTTTCTATTGCTCCCTCCATTTATCTCAAATACAATGAAAACAAAATAGGTGACACAGGGCATCCTTACCTTAGACCCATCTCATGTTTAACTTTAACTGATATTATATTTCCTAATTCATGTATCCTAATTATTTTCATATAATGTCCACTAAAGTTCCATCATTCCAAAATTTACTAAACTTACCCATAAACTATTTCTATTTCCTCTATTATTTGCCTCGTTTGTGTCTATAAAACCATACATAAATGTCTACCTGTATTTCTACTCATATCTAGATGCTGTGTAATTACAAATAAACTATCTCCTACACATCTATCTGATCAAAACCTCATTGCAAGTTTCCCATTATATTATTTTCTTCCATCTATTTTGTGATTCTTCCAGCCACCATATATGCAAAAACTTTATTTAACTCTGACATTACCACTATCATTATATAATTGCTTAATGTTCTATGATCTTTATCCTTTCCTTTAAATGTAGACTTACTCTTGCATTATCCCAACTAACCAGAAAATGTCTCCTCGGGGGCCATCTTATTAAAACATGATAATAATTTTAATTTTGCCCTATGTTCTAAATTCATTACCATCTCTGTTGCTCATCCATCTAAACCTGTTGTCTTTCCACTTTTCAATTTCATCCTTGCCTTTTGCAGTTCACTTCCAGTAAACCTAATATATCCATTACTATATGCTTTCATGCTTGTTATCACTCTTTTCTTCACATAAAACACCTTTTGTATATCCATTATATACATATTGAAGATTGATCTCTAATTTTATTCTCTATATATAATTATCTATTTTAGCCAACTGCTTTTTTTAAAAATACTTTTGCCATTTAACATTAACATCTGTTTCACTTTCTTTGTTTTTAGTAGCACTTATATTCTCTGAATGCTTCTCCCCCCCCTTTTTTTTTTACACTTTTATTAACTCTCACTTTCCTATTACTTTTATACTTCTGAATATTCTCAACTAAAACCCTATTTGTCACTTTTTGTACTTCACCACACCAGTTTTTATATTCACACCCAACCAACTCTCCCATAGGTTTTTCAGCTTTTATTTTAAATTCCAACTTAATTTTATCATTTTTTCTACATCTACATCTTTCACTATTTTTTCTGCCTGTATTACTATTTTCCATCACATTACTAAACATTTTTATTATAAAGAAATTATGATCACTATTCCATACTGTCTCTTCATTATCAAAGACTTTAATTTTCTGTACATTATTCACTCCCTATTTCTCTACTAATACATAATATATTATGTGAAATATATTATTTTTAGACCATGTGGATTGTCCCTCATAAATATTTGATAAATTTCCAATGTGAAATTCACTATCTGACAAAAATTCTTCAAAAGCTGTTCATTCTTGCTACCAACATCATCAATTTCTTCAATAGGCCCTGTCATATCTTCTATAACAATTACTCTCTTCCCCTTTTTTTTAAAACTCTGTATATCCTTAACTAGGCATCCATATATGCTATTGTTCCACTTCATTATAGTTTGACTATCTTTAATGGCTATATACACTACAGCCACCATTCACTTTTGTTTTCCTAACTTTATATCAAACCAGAAATGTTCTTGACATTTAACAGTATTTAAATATTTTTTTGACATAACTCCTATACCACTATCCCTTTTTTCTTTTTTTTTTCTATTTATACTCTGCCATATCAAATCTTCCCATATAGGTTTTTTTCTTTTCTTAGATGTGTTTCTACTACTGCTAGTACTGCAAGCTCTTCGTTTTTAACTGCTTTGTTTAAATCCGATACTTTTCTGATCTTCTGCCACCTTGCGTATTCAAATATTCAATTTTAACAATTTTTTTTGATAACTCTTATAATTTTTTTCACTTTCTTCTCCATTACACATATAAATAACTTGCTTGTCATTAATTTTACAGGACCCATTCCTTCTTCACATCTATATTTATATCTGAATCAACTACCCTTTGTTTATTTCTTACACCTTGTCCATTTTTCTTCTTTCTGATAACACTGCCACTGAAAACCCTATCTCTCTTTATAAGTTTCTCAAACTATATACTTTATAAATCAAACTTTCTAAAACTGTACTTCCTGTTTTTGCTAAGTGCAATCCATCTTTACTATATAACTCACTCTTAGTAATAAAAAAATTCCATACATCTGCAAACATAACTGCATTTCTCTCTCACAATTTTTTTTAGTATCTCACTTATAGAACATGCTCTATCTAACATGTACCCACTGCCAAATCTTAGTAATAATCCCACTCCTTCTACTCTTCTTTCAATATTACTCAAATTACTAATCCATTCTATGTTCTCATCTATTATTCTCTCTGATAACTTATTTGTTTCTACCATAACATACACATCTTTACTTCATTATTTTTTAATATTACCTGTAACATCCCTAATTCTAGCTCTAGTCAGACATACTTTTAATACATGTTTTTATTTTCTCTTGCAATTATATCTTTACATTCTCTAATTAGTGACTCTCCTATCAATACTGTTTCATAGTTTACTTTTCTTACTTCATCTGTAACATTTTCTACCACCTTCTGAACATTCTTATCTTTTTTTTCTTATCATTCCTACACAAATAATTTCTTTATCTGCTCACACTTCATCTGTATCAATATTAATTTTACTTCTACATCTTTTACCCCTTCCTCTATATTATTTACTCTTTGACAATTAGATAGTCTTAAATTGGTAGTGATATCTGGTGATGGTATGAATTATGACATCCTCTGTTACTAATGTCATCCAATAATCCTACTCTCTAATACAAATATTCATAAAAGTTATTTAAAAAATAGTATAAAGAAAAATTAAAAAGAAGTCTGTAATAATAGTAGGAACTGTAGGTGAAAATTAATACTACAATAAATTATTTTTATGTATGTAAGAAAATGTTGTATTTAGAAGAAGTAATTGTTAAACCGTTTCCTTGGTGATATGCGCAGATACAACAAAAGTATCAAATGGCATTTAGATGATTCAATAATTACAAAAAAGCCAGTTAAGATGTGATAAAATAAACATAGTATTGTCAGATTAATGTATTATTACAAAAAAATTGAAATTAATGATCGTTAATATTAAAAAAATTTGTGCACTTTTATATTTAATTGGACTTCAAACAAAAATTAAATATATTTTTTAAAATTATATATGGATCTCAAGAAAAATAAAAAAGCTGTTTCCTGTTTTTTTTTTTTGGAACGTATGTTTATTGAAAATTATGGAAAGAATAATTTTATGGTAATGAAGAAAATAATTATTACAAGAAGTGTTATGTTACAAACTATTGTTTTTACCTTAAATGGAAGGAGAAAATAAAGTATAAAAATAAATGGTGGCCATCTTAAACGATTAACTTTGGG
This sequence comes from Epiperipatus broadwayi, assembly GCA_028023455.1. Classification (NCBI taxonomy): domain Eukaryota; kingdom Metazoa; phylum Onychophora; class Udeonychophora; order Euonychophora; family Peripatidae; genus Epiperipatus; species Epiperipatus broadwayi. The sequence continues at coordinate 1,870,398 of JAQFVV010000170.1, forward strand.
GTTACTATTTTGTGACCTTCTTTGAAAATGATTATTAATTGCAAATATTATTAAATATCTGAATTCCATAAGAATAGTTGAATAATAAACAAATATTTTTTATAAAAGACAAAATAAAAACTTTGAAGTCAAAAGTTAAAACTCAGAAAACTTAATCCATTTTTCTTTCAAATATAAAATATTTTGTGTGAATCCCTTAAAAAACTAGTTATAAAAAGATAGCTATTATAAAGGACAAATAAATTTTATAAAAATCTAGTCTCTTCCACCAACAAGGGCAAAGAGTAAAGACAAAAGATATTAAGAAGTTTCAACTATCTAACAACAGAATTGGGTATTCATTTGTGGTCTAAAAAAGGGAATCCCAATCATTATCCAAAAAAGGACTGCAATTCTTAGAATTTTAATATAAAATAAAAACTGGGTCCTAAATAAAAATTTAATAGTTGAATACAAGATTTCACAATTTACTTTATTAGTGTAATTAAAAAATAAAATATTTCTTAAATTTATAATTTCTGAAAAAGTTGGTTTTATGGACATATTGCTAGAAGAGATGATAATAGATGGACAACTGAAATCTTAAACTGGATTCCAAGAGAGTGTAAAAGACCCAGAAAGAGACCACATGTGAGATGGATGGATGAAAAAAGAAAGTGTGCAGGGGTGATGTGGAGAAGAGAAGCTAAAGATCAGAGGAGATAGATTGAACTTGGAGAGACCATCCTGCAGTGGATTGATAATGGTTGATGATGATGATGATATATAGTACATGAAATAAAATGTTATTGCACATTCATTAAATACATTAAGGATAAAATAATCTTAAATTTACACTCTGCCTCTTAATAATCAAATATTTATGTGCACAATTATCTCTCTTCATGTTTAATATGTATACACTTTTGGCATTTTATATTATTAGCATTCTGCCCACTTTATATTTCTATGCAATCAATTCATATTAGGACAATAGAAATATATATAAGAACATATAATGTCAATAGAGCTATCTAGTGTGAAGTAACAAAGCAGCTATTGTAAACCCATAGACAAAATCTTTAAAATGCTACATATTTTTCCAGAATAATCAACCAAATTTGGAAACTACATAATAATCCAGGACATATGATCATTTTAACACACACACACATATATATATATATATGCTCATATATTACATAATGATTTTATAAGTATGAATTTCACAAGAGGTAACATTGCAGGATAATAAATAAGCTGACTACAAAACCAAGATGTGTTTTATGTCTACATGCCTTTGTTCCAAATATTGGTTTAATCTTGTGCAAAACTAATAATGTCAATGTAGTAATCTTTTAATATCATACATGTATTATTTTTACCAATTATTTTAATGAGCTTATAAATAATTTTACAGTTTATCAAATGTGTAATGCTTATGATATAAATCTATTTTGCAGAGCAAACAAATTCCAATATTTTCCAAGACGATTTACAAGAAAAATTTCTATAGAATTGTTTAAATAAACATGTAAATAATAGCCACTTTTTGTTATGCCAATGTTAATATATTTTGTCAGATGAAAGATGATCTGGAAAAATAAATTTCATTAATGTAACAAAAGGTAAAAGTCATTTATTGTTTACTGAAATGATTCTCTGGATATCTGACTTTTAAATTGACCTAAGAATAAATTTGGACTTGTTTTTTTTTTGTCAAATAGTTATATATTACTTTTAGAAAACATAATGACCAAATATATTAAAATCTAAATATTGGACCTAAATCATAGGTTGATTTTGTTCTTAATGAACTATTATTTGGAAAGACAAAGAAAAAAATTTTTGACAGAAGTAGGTGGAATATATAAATCATCTATAAACGTTATGAAATCAAGTCACTTGTATATAAATGATGGACAGAGTTAGAGGTCACCATTTAAATATAAAGAAAGTTTGATCATATTTATTAAATAAAACCTAACATGATAGAGTTATTGAAATAATTTTACAATCACTTTATAATATATCAGATATATTCATTTTATAAATAGAGCTTATAAAAATAAATAAATTTAATATTAGATCAACATTAGTCAGGAAGGTTTTAAGAGATGTGAAATGTTGCTAAAACGTTATTTCATTAATATTTAAAAGAAACAAACCACATGCTTCATGCCCTTAAGAATAGATAACTTCCCCAGAAGTATTTATACCTATTTTATACTACAATCATGTGTTTAATTCTTACAATGAGGATACAAATAGTCATCTAACTAACTCAGATAAATCACTCTATTTTATTGATAATTACCATTCATCAACCAATGGTGAATGGCTAAGTGAGGGACTAATAAATATTATGTAAGATTTTTTTTAAATGTCAATATTAATGTAACCCATGCTCATATCCCAGGCATAATCATTAACTTTTATATAATTAGGCTCATCTTAAATGGCATTATCACAGCCAGATTCACCAACTTCTGTGCATCTGACACTTTTTCTCACTTGAAGATTATGACAGGCAAATCTATTAATCTTTGAGCAATGAGCCATATCAAATATTAATAGATTTTGTTCATTCAAAATGATATTACTACTTTTTCATCAATAGTGATGTAAAAGTTCTTATTTTTATTATGAATTTTATATTAATTCATATTTATTCAAAAAGTGTTATTTTCATTAGACAAAGTACATATTTTATTATATGAAGATAATCTTTATAGTATAATTATTATTGATAAATTTGGATTTATCTATGTAATATAGCAATATCTTCTGCATTTTACTTCTTAAAATGTTTACACTTTATAAATAAACATTGGTCAAAAATATACAATTTGCATCTAATTACAATCTTTTAATAACATTACACTTTTCACAATTTCTTTGTAAATACTTACATTCAGTAATATCCATTTATATCTTATGTATTTACTATGCTGCTTTCCAATTTATGGTATTCCATGCCAATTTCATAGAAATATCTAAAAGAAACTATTTTTTTTCCTTCCAGATCTTTATTTTTGATAAAACTCATAATCATATTAAAAATAATATGTTATAATTTCAGAAAAAATGCCAATTATAATTAAATAACTTTTGTTAAATTCTATGTAAAAGATTTATAATTGTTAATCTTGAATACCAAGAATTGCAAACATTCAGCATTAATAGAAATGACAACCCTCTGGCTTATCTCTAATTAGAATATATAATTAAATCTAAACCAGAAATTTATTTAATTTTACAAAATTAGCCAATAAAAATCAAAATTTTACTGAAAGTTTTTTACAATCATGGTTACTAGTATAGAATTAGGCAGTATTTAATAATTAAATGTGTGAATAAAGAGTTTGAACTCCTAATAAATCTCTAAATTTATGAATGACTGGATATATTTAGAGAGAGCTCTAGATTTAATATGTTTCCTAATGTCCTATCATTCGATTTGGAAATTGGCTGACAGTAAAGGGTTTCTGTGGTGAAAAGAAATAAAATATAAAAATCATCTGCCTCTTGAAGAAACATCACAACCGGACAGCAAGACTTAAAAATTACTATTGTTTAAATAACTGTTTTGCTCAGCATACCATCTCTTTTATTCACACATATATGTAAATACACACTTTCATTTTGATTTAATGCAGTATCAATTTCTATCTATAGGTGACACTCACAGTATCAATATTTTATTGTAATTGATTTTTAATTATTGATCATAGTAAACTCTGAGAGATGATTTTGGAGATTATATATTTTTATATAAATTTCAATTCAAATGAATTAGTGATAATTATTAAATAATTTATTATTCAATTGTTGAAATCTGCAACAAAAATACCTTTGACCACATTCATATTGTGGATAGGAGAAAATAGTTTCAGTGAATGATCCTTTTACGATTAAAATAATATCAAAAATTATTGTGTTATTTTTTATATCAGTGAACCTTAAGATAGAACTCCGTTATTTTTCTTCATATAATTTTTTTTTTTAAATCAGTACAAAATAATTCATTCTTTTGAAATCTTATTATGTATATGTAAATATAAACTTTAATTGCAAACATTTGATGTGAATGGTAAAACTATTCCATTGTGAAATATGTGAACCTTACAGCTAATATAACCAATGTCTCATTCTGCAAGATTTTATAATTTTCACAACTATTTTACCAATTTTATTGCTCCTTTAAAAGTTGGGTTGCTGCTATTGGTCCCAAAGACCACCAACTGCTTTTGAAGCTAAATTGCTTTATTGTGTTTTTCAACATATTTTTTTTGCAAATCTGATGACGCACCTGCAGATCTTACAATCTACATTCTTAATTTAAAACACCAAATATGGACAAAAATACTAACATGTGATGTGTTTTGGGAGTAGGTAGTAAAATATATTTATAGTTATCTTGATTTTGAACAAATCTCAAATTACTATACTCAGTATATGCAAATAAATATAGTCAATTGTTCTTTTTTGCATATAATTAAATAAATGAAATCAAATAAAACAAAAACAAATAAAATATATTTTGTACTAAAAAGTTATGCATAAGACACTGCAATGGTTGTCAATAATGTATACATTTATTACACCAAGGAAGTCAATAAAATGACCAGAAAATCTTTTTGTAATAATAATATTTGCTGACAGATAATTTGTTCAATCTTATTTATTATTCATGCATTATATATGATGAAGATATATAAACCATTTTGATTAACTTTTAAAAAAGTCATTCTTTACATGTTGTATTAAATGTTGTTCATCAGGTTGCACAAAAGCAATATATTTTTGTGACCTCATTCTTGTGTCTTTGATATTGCATGTACTGATTATTATCAATTCTACCTCCATAATCAATAAGTGTTCATTATAATACTGATATTTTTATGTCTTATAATTTAATTTTTCCAAAGTAATATATTTGCATTATTTTTGAACATCTTCATTGAATATACATTTCTGATATTATAAATTTTCAGTGAATTGAGAATAAAAAAATTAAGATTTTGAAATGTATATGGATGTTTTTTTAATAAAAGCCTTGTTTATTACTGATTCAGGAAAGAGCAATTCTGCAAATATCCCACAATTCCTCATGCTTATATAAATCATCTCTGCTAACCAATGTTATGTTATGATAAATCTATTAAAGTCTAGCATACTTCCAGAAGCAAACTTCATAAAGTGATGTAAATATTTGTAGTTCACCACTCACTTGGTTTTAAATAAAATATCAATTAAAAACATAACGCAGCAAAGCTGAATGATTATTATAAAGTAGAAATATATTGTTTCACAAAACTGCTTTAATGAAAAGACTATTCACTCTGAAATGAATTATTAAGCCAATAAACATCACATGACCACCACCTCTTATGCTTGTGTATAACTGTTGTTAAAACAGGCAAAACTCACTATATGTATTGCCACACATAGCAAGCTAGATTAATCAATGGATGCCAGAAGGCTTGTGCATAAAATCCCCATCTAATACCTACTCACTGACGAAGGCCACAAGCCAGAAACTAGTCTGGGGATATTGAACGAGTAGGCACTAGGTGTGAATTTTATGCACAAGCCTTCTGGCATCCATTGATTAATCTAGCTTGCTATGTGTGGCAATACATATAGTGAGTTTTGCCTGTTTTAAATGAAGTATTCTGACACCTTAATGAAAGATAAATATATATTGTCATATTGAAATCTCGTTAGTTATGTTAGTACTGAAATCAGGCTTAAACAATGTTGATTTTCCATTGATCGACTAATAGTTTATTTCTAAGAATTTACAATCGGATAACAGAATAATTTTAACAACATAATTAATGTGATGGCCAAAAATTTAGCAATGATGGAAGTAACAATACATGTGGTTAACTATATCATGAATGATTATATAAATGGGCTGTGAATATTCTTGTAAAGAATGAAAGATTTTTAATGACAATTATATAATTTAAAAAATATTCAAAAGTTAAATTAGGATTAAATGTCAATTTGAAAAATTCAGGTGAAAGAAGGCATAGTTAGTGTTTGAATAAATGCATTTGAAGATCTAGGTTTTAAGTTTTGTTATCTATCTTGAACAGGATTTGAAAATTCATGTTCAACCATGTGATAGAAGCAGTGTTGAAATATATTAAAATGTAAAACAGTATTAAAATTATAAGATATGATCTTTCCTTGGGAAGGAAAAGATATATTGACTTTGATGTATAAAAATGAAGTGGTAGTTTTTTGGTGAAGTGGTTAATGATTATAGTGAAGTTGGAAAATGATGGAATGAATGTTCTACAGAAAGGAATAATGCATAAATGTGTGAAGACTATAAAGAATTGCTAATTATAATTTAATTTTAAAAAACAAGCTTGGGATAGTGGGAATTTTGCCTAATCTAAAGAAAAGTTTCTAAAAGTTATATTAATATATAATAAACTACACAGATTATAATTAATCGATAAGATAGATTGTAAATATTTTTGTAATTGTTTATAGAAATGATAAAAGCTTTTAAAAGTTTTGTACTTTTTATGAACTATCAAAGTAGTAAATAACATAGACTTACAACAAATTTAAAATATAATAGAAACTAATGAAGAAGTTAAAATTCAATGAGATGATAGAAATAGAGAAATGGAATAAATGCGAAAGAAATAACATACTTTATGAAAACTATAATAAAGTTGGAGAATATAGGGTATAATTTGTAAAAAGATTTTATAAAATAAATTTGGTAATTATAAATTTTATTAAACGCCCATTATTATATTAAGTAATAATTTACTAAGGCTGTAACCTTAGAAATAAGCGTCTGAACTATACGAAGGTAGGGACCTCTATAGGTCTTAAAACACAAGCTTACGCTATGAAGAAATTCTCTCTTTTCTTCATAGCATAAGCTTGTGTTTTAAGACCTTTAGAGGTCCCTACCTTCGTATTTTTCAGACGCTTATTTCTAAGGTTACAGCCTTAGTAAATTATTACTTAATAAATTTGGTTAATAACATCACAGATTTGCTATCTCACATTTGCATGAATGTTGTTGGTTTAATTGGCCATCTTATGATGACAAAGATAATAATAGAAAACCCCCACTTCAAACTGTATCATGTTGCAATACTCTTTATAATATGGCATGACAGAGCAACTGTTTGTTGCAAATTTTTTCCTGCATTTCTGACAGACACATATTGGTTAATATGATTTTTAGCTTTATGATCCATAAAGAACATTCATTATTATGTTTTTGTGAAGGTTTGTGATGATGGTATTTTAATTGTACTTATATAATGGACTATTTTCATCACCTAATATAAATATTGAATCTGTTTAGAAAAATTTATCTTTATTTACATATTCCAAATACATTCAACTGTTAATAATAGCACACAGGTTCGAATATGCACATTCTAACCTGTGTGCTATTACTAACAGTTGAATGTATTTGGGATATTTAAAGACAGTTAATTTTTTTTAGACATTAAATATTTATATTAGATGATAGAAATGGTCCAATATTTAAATATAAATTCACGACAATGTTTATGTATTTCAGTTGTATTGCTTGATTTATCTACTTAATAAATAAGGGATATGTTTAAAAACCTTAACTGCATGTATACATTGAATGTTGTGACATTTTTATTGACTTAGAAGGAAAAAGTAACCCTTTAAAACTTATAAGCATATATGTGTATATTTTCCAGTAAGCTTTGTCTAACACTGATACAGAGATGAAAACAGTTGTCATATTGAATTGTACTAATATCATATAATTTCTTATTCCAAAAAGTATCTTTATTAAAGTCCAGACAGTCTTCTAGAATGAAACTTTATGGAGTGAAGAAAAACAGGAAATATTTTTACTCTATTCTTTTTTTGAAATATAATAGTTGTAAAGACAAAATGCAATAAATCCACATGATAATGGCATGGTACAATACTCTTTGCATGATAATGTAAAGCATAATTCAGTTTACATGCAGTCACAGACATCTATGCTTTTCACACATTTTGATGCTAAACATATAAATTTATATTCTTTTGCTGCAAAGAACAAAAGCAATTCAATGCAAGTGAGCGCACACACAGTTCTCATCACTTATTGTATTATTGTTCTCTGCATGCTTTAGCTGTATCAATATGAAATTATACAGATGAATGTAATATAATCAATATTAATGGATTATCTAGCTCACCATGCAGCCTCATGCACATTGTCTTATATATTAATTGCATTAATAAACTGTATGTTTTAATGGTATTAAAAACCACCCCAAGTATTGTTGCATTCTTCAAATAATGTAAAAAAAGGTAGTGTTTAGTCTCTAATAAATTATCTGATGTTTATATAAAGCATCAACATTTCAATGATGTGATTTATTGAACATTAACAAAACTCTAATTATTCTGACAGTAAGATAATTGGTGTTTATATATCAGAAAATCCTAATAATGACTGAATTTTTATCACTGTATCATATAGACACTGGACTAATTACTAAATAAACATTTTGGTACAGAACTTTCTTTACTTATATCATTTTTTGTAAGTTGTATATCTTTATAAAAAATATTTCTTTTGTTAAACTTGAGAATACAGAAACACAAATTGAATTCCAGAGAGAAAAAAATAAAACATCAATTATGTCATAGTTATTTTAAAATTATTTTACTGTAAAATGTTGAGAGAGAAAAAAAAGCCGATACTGCTTATTTGGTAAACACAATTATTAACATTAAAAAAAAAGCTCTGTGAGAATTCATAGAAGCCTAAACGAATGGAAAGTAATTATAAAAGTGAAAATATTGCTGGATTAAATAACTTTGTTGTTATAAAACTAATAATACTACACCTCACTACATGCTTGCACTGGATTGGTCAGCATCAAATGCTTTTTCTTTTTTCTGTAATTATGGCAGCAGAGTGCTAACCTTAATAATCAAAGGATGCTAGAAAATAGTGCTTATTAAATCCATATCCAACACTGTTCAGTCCAACATCTCAAGTCTAGTTTTCATCTTGTAGTTTTCACCAGTGAAAAGTAAACATTTCTTACTTAGATGTAAGGTATTTTAGTTTGAAATGTTCAAGTGAGCTGCTATGATATTTAAAGCACCTCACTGAAGGAAGCCATAATCTAAAATAGTGTCTTTGGATATTGGATAGGATAGTACTATTTAAAAAACACTATAATCTAACAGCTATGGTTTTCATAATGTACATTAGGTGGCGTAATTGTGATGTGATTAAAAAAAGAATTTTGTTCTTGAAGTTATTATTATTGTTGCTGTTAATGTTTTTATTATTAAATGCTTTCAAATTGATAGTGAACCTGGAATTTATAGAATGTTATTTATCTGTTTCTAATTTTCAAAATTTTTGTTTAATAGATGTTTAGCTGTTGATATTAAATAAGCATCACTGATATTATCCTAGTATCCTGCTGTTTAATGCAGATATTAATATAAAAACAATAAAACAAAAATAAAAGCAATGTAAAATAAAGAAAAGCAAAAGAGATAAGTGGAACTGTAATTTTATATTAATAACTGAAGTAATAACTCACACTTGTCTAGAGAAGTGAAAATTTCAATATGTCTCATTTTCGTGATGATGCGCCAGATGAGAAGACTAAGATGATGAGTAAAATATCTGTAGAGTATGGGGGTGGGGTAATTGCATAAAGAATATAATTAGAAATAAAAGAATAAAATAAACATGAGTGGCTAGATTAACATAGTAATAAAAGAGACATAAAATAACTCTTGTATTAAAAAAAATTGGGGCATTTATTTAGAATTAAGATTGAGTGCGTTTTAAAATGTTGTTTGGATGTCAAAAAAAAAAAACCAAAAAATATTTGCCTGCTTTTCTATTACAAGATATGAAAGATTAGAGGAAGAATAAATTAATACAAAAAAAATATATTATACATATGAAAAACTAATCTAATTTTTTATGAAAAGAGAAAACAAAACATTTTAAAACGAGAGCCAAACTTAAATGATTAATTTCCAAATCACTGTTTAGTACTCTGTGCTAACAATACGATTTTTAATTGGAAACGTTACTGAGTATAAGAACTCCATATAAATAATTCCAGGCTAAACATGTCTTAGGAATAATGCCAATAACACTAAAATTAAAAAACAAAAAAAAAGAATAATCCATTTTTTATTTCAAAATAGAGTATTAAATATATTTTTACAAAAAGAAAATAATTCTTCCAGAAGTGTGTGTGTGTATATATATATCTTGTAAAACTAGTACATCCTTCACAGTAACACTCTTCTTTTGCTAAAAAATAAATAAAATCAATAAAAGTAGTGGATTGCGACAAGACATGTATTCCACCCAATAGAAAGAGAAAGTAAGCAATCCTTGAAACTATTCTAATAACTGAAGTCAAGTTCCTTATATTTAAGCTATTTTCATTTTTGTAAACACAGTTTCAAAATATGTTTTTGCACCTTAATACCATGCATGAAATAGTGTTTAAATTCTTTAAGTAATTGAAGTTACAACGTCATTTTATATTTTAACACTATGTAGAATGTTATTTACAGTCCTTTCTTAAGCTTATATATTATTTTTTTTTATTGAAACCTATAAATACATTTTTAAAATTTTTTAATAAGTGGCACTAACCAAGACTTTCTTTTAAAAATAAAGTGAAAAGATGTTAATGTTAAATGGGAAAAGTACTTGTAAAAAAAGAAGTTGGCTAAAATAGGAAATTATAGAGAAAGAATGAAATTAAATAATAAATTGTTGCAAAATATTAATAAAAGTGGAAGCGATAGGAGCAAAAATGTTTGGACATCTATTAAAGAAGGAATGAAGGGGAGAGAGAAGTTGCGTTATTAGATAGGGAGGGAACAGAGTGTAGGTCTAGAGAAATATTAGAGACCATCTTAAATAATTATGCAATGGATATAAAAAAGATGTTAGATGTAAAGAACAGAGTGGTAACAAACATGACAGCATATAATAAAGGTAATATTAGGTTTACAAAAATAATTTGAATGAGTCAAGAGAAGAAATCAAAAGAAAAAAGGCAAAAGGTTTAGATGGATGGGCACAGCAGAGATGGTGATGAATTTACAAAATAGGACAAAAGTAAAATTATTATCATGTTTTAATAAAATGGCACTGAAGAATTTCCAGATAGCTGGAATAACACAAAAGCAAGGTTACTATTTAAAGGGAAGAGTAAAGATCATGGAAGGTGAAGCAATTATAGGTACTTGTGTACTATTTCTGCAACAAAGAAAAGATAGGTGGCCTTTTCACATATGAGATAAAGGGGTAGTCTTGCGAACATCAAATAAACCCTGTGATTTGAGTGTTATTTCTCCACAACTACATAATCTATTGTGTGAAATATATTATTTCTAGATCATGGACATTACCTTGGATAGACAAAATCTATGAAGTATGCTTTTGATTATGAAATAATCTGATCATTATAAATAGGATAAGGTAAGACATTATCTAATACATATATAAATTCAACATTCATATATGTATAACACATACACTTTCATTAATTGTTTATTCTAAAGTTTGTGTTAATTATTATTTGCATATCTTTTTAATTATTTGTGTCATGATCTTATAACTCTCCTTCATAGCGCACACATTGTACATAATGGGGGTTTAAACCAGCATGGTGTTAAATAAAAGATAAAAAGGTAAATGAATACAGTGCAATATATAGCAATGTTGTATAACATATAAAAATCATTTATGTTAATTGGAACACTTAGTGGCTATTCTTTATGGGACAGGATGTGAGACATTGATATAAACCAAGCATAAATAAAGAATGATCACGGATCTCTAAATGAGTTTTTCCTAATTTTGTTTTAAATTTTCTTGTTCAAACAATAATCAATGTAAATACGTTCATTAAATTATTTAAATGTTAAAACACAATTCTTGGTTTATTTTTCTGTGGTTAAATTTTGCTTGGTCATATCCTTACACACATATCATGATCATTATTTGTGTATATACAATATACAATACCCACTCAAAATTAACAGACATATATTTATTTTACACATATTCTGACTTCAATGATGCAAATGTACCTCGAACCAGAGGATCAAGCAGCATCTCCCTGAGTTTGAATTCTGGAATGGATGTAAACTGCAATATGTAAGAGATAGAGTAAGGGTAAAACCAATAGTTTAGATCTTACTCTCTCCTCTCTTAGGTATGAGTTTAATGTGTGAGGGGTATGCATGAAAGTGTATAACAGAGATATACTCTTTTACTCATCAAAAGGAACTCACACACCTTTGTGCACACCATGAAAAACCATCCCATAGCAATATAATGCACAAAAGGGATTTAAAACCACTAAACATCACATGATCATCATTCTTTAAATTTAAACAGGCTGTTTACAGAGAGGCAAAACTCTCCATATACTTATGCCACTCAGTTCAAGTTAGAATACTCAATGGATGCAGAAAAAATTGTGCATAAAATCCCTATCAATTTGCATTAGATCCTAAGATCTGGGTGCAGTGCTCTCAGATCTGATGTTCATCACTGATGAAAGCCAGAAGATAGAACTAGTCCAGGATATTGAATGAGTAGGTACTATATAGTGATTTTATGCACAAACCTTCCTGCATTCATTGATTATTTTGGCTTGCACTGAATGGTGATACTATATAGATTTTTGTTGAGACTGTGCTAATGTAAGGAGATTTTACAACTAAGTTGTATATAAGATTAGTTGTTTTTTTTAGTAAGTTTGCTACTAAAGAATTTTTTTTAATTTAAGAAGGAAAGTGATTTATTTGAGAAAAAAGATGTTTTTGAGGCCTAAGATTGGAAAACAAGAGTTTATTGATCATCATGAAAAGATTGTGAGGCATAAGTTTGGAAAACGTGTCTAGTGATCATCATTAAAAGAAAGTTAGATTTTTCTTTTGTGTAAAGAGATTGAAGAGTAGGAGAGGAAGCATAAAGTTAAATATAGTTAAAAAATAAGGAATATGAATTGCAGTTGTATTCCAAAATGCATATATAATGGTCAGAAATAAATAAGGTGTGCTGTGGTAGAGTGTACCATATGTAATCAGGTTTATCTCTGAATATACTTAAATAAGAATAGGAAGGACATAACAGGTTTACTCTTGTGGACACAGTGTAGAAATATAATAAAAGAGGTCAAAATGATTTGTGTACAGTTTAAAGAGAAACACACAAGAAATAATGCAAAATATAATTGAGGAAGATAGGATAGATTATGATTTTAGTGGAGTGACAAGAGATAAGGATGGGAAAATCAGTAGTGCAATGGAGATGGTTGGTCAAAGAATAAGTAAGATAGAGGAAGATATATATGTAGGAGCAAAGTTAAAATTACTATAGATGAAGTGTGAGCCTTTAAAAAAATTATTAAGTAGAAATCATAAGGAAGAAGTAGATAAAGATGCCAGAAGATGGTAGAGAATGTTACGGATGGAGTAGGGAAAGTAGATTATGAGACAGTACTGATAGAAATTTCACTAATTAAAGAATGTGGAGATATAATTGCAAGAAAAAATAAAAAGGTATATAAGAGTATGTTTGCCTGGTCCTAGAATTATGGATGTTACACAAAAGTAAAGAAGCAACAGAGTAGAGATGTATATGTTATAGTAGGGACTAATAACTTGTCAACCCCATCAGAGTAATGGATGACTACATAGAATTGAGTAGTAATTTGAATATGATATTACAATGATTCAACAAGATATATATATACGTGTGTGTGTGTGTGTTTGATAGGGCATGATCTATGAATGAGATTGAAACAATTGTGTGAGAAACATGATGTTATGTTTGTGGATGTGTGGGATTTTTTATTAGCAAGAGGAAGTTATATGGTAAAGATGGATTGCCTTTAGATAAACAAGGGAGTTAAGTTTTAAGAAGTTTGATTTATAAAGAATGTAGTTTGAGAAACTTATAAGGGGGAGGGGTTAAGTGGTAGTGGTATCATAAAGAAGAATGGATGGAATGTAAGAAACAATCAAAGGATAGCTGACTTAGATAAAATGTAGACGTGAAGAGGAAATGGGTGTGTAAAAATTATTGCTAAGCAATTTATTTATAAATGTAATTGAGAAAAAAAAGTCAAAAAATTTTATAAAGGGGTAGTTAGGAAAGAAGAAGTTGTTAAAATTGAATATTTGAATATGCAAGGTGGTAGGAGACCAGAAAAGTGGCTGGAATTAAACAAAGCAGTTAAAACTGAAGAGCATGAGGTACTAGCAGTAGTGGAAACACATCTAAGAGTGGAAGAAGAACCTATACCGGAAGACTTCATATGGCAGGTTATAAATAGAAAAGAAAAACAAAAAAGGGATAGTGGTTATGTCAAAAAATATTTAAATACTGTTAAATGTGAAGAACATTTATGGTTTCAGATATGGTTAGAAAGGCAAGAATGGATGATGACTATAGCCACTGGAGATAGTCAAACTATAATGGAATGGAACAGTAGTGTATATGGATGCATAGTTAAAAATATATAGACTTTTAAAGAAAAAGAAAAGAGAATAATGGTTATAGAGGATATGAATGGGCATATTTTAGAAATTTGATAATGTAGATAGCAAGAATCGACAGCTTTTGAGAGATTTTTAACAAAGAAAAAATTTGAGCATTAGAAATTTGTCAATATTTATGAGAGACAATACACATGGTCTAGAAATAATATATTTCACACAATATATTATATATTAGTAGTGAAAAAGGCAATGAATAAAGTATGGAAAATTAAAGTGCTTGATAATGAAGAGAGACTATATAATAGTGATCATAATTTCTTTATAAAATAGAAATGGTTAGTAAAGTGATGAAAAACAGGAATAAACATAGAAAGGATAGTGAAAGATGTGGATGGACAATGAATGATGAGAATAAGTTTGAAGAATATAAAATAGAGATTGAAGAAAACATGGGAGAGTTGGTTAGGAATGGTGTGGTGATATAAAAAAAAGCAAAAAAGGTTTTAGGTGAGAATACTCAAAAGAATAATAAAGTAAAAGTTAGTTGAAAAGTAAAAGAGAGGGAAAAACATGCAGAGAATATAAGTGTGTTATTAAAAATAAGGAAAGTGAAAAAGATGTTAATGGTAAATGGGAAAAGTATTTTTAAAAAGATGGCAAAAATAGATAAAAATAGAGAATGAAATTGAATAGTAAATTGTTGCAGGATATTAATAAAAATGGAAAAGGGTGGAGTAAAAAAACATTGGAAATACATTAAAAAAAGGAATGTAGGGAAGAGAGAAATAATATTCCTAAATGATGAGGGAATAGAGTATAGGTCTAGAGAAGAATTGTAGCCAATCTTAAATAAATATGTAATGGATATACAAAAGATGTTAGATATGAAGGGCAGAGTGAAAATAAACATGAAAGCATATAGTAATGAAAATATTAGGTTTACAGAAAATGAACTGAATTATGATGGGAAGAAATTAAAAAGTGGAATGGCAAGAGCTTTGGATGGATGGGCAGCAGAGAGGGTAATAGGTTTAGGACATAGGGCAAAATTAAACATATTATCATGTTTTAATATGATGGCACAGAAGAGGTTTTCCGGGTAGTTGGAGTAATACAAGAGTAAGGCTACTACTTAAAGGAAAGGATAAGGATCATGGAAAGGTAAGCAATTATAGACTGATAGGGGGAACATCAGTCTTATATAAAATTTGTGCATATGTCATGGCTGGAAGGTTCACAAAATGGATGAAAGAAAATAATATATTGGGAGAAAATGCAATGAAGTTATTATTATAGAATCAATTAAAGTTAAAAAAGGGTTGGGACTAAGGCAAATATGCCCCATATCATCTATTTTGTTTTTGATGTATATGAGAGAAATGGAGAGAGTAATAAAAAGACCAGCAAGGGGGATAGAGATACCATTAATAGGTGGAAATGCAATATATAAATTGCCAATAAACATCACATGATCACCTCCTCTTATGCTTGTGTATAACTGTTGTTAAAACAGGCAAAACTCACTATATATATTGCCACACACAACAAGCTAGAGTAATCAATGGATGCCAGAAGGCTTGTGCATAAAATCCCCATCTAGTGCCTACTCATCCAATATCTCCAGACTAGTTTCTGGCTTATGGCCTTTTCAGTGAAGAGCCATAATCAGCAAGGAGCCTTGGATCTAAGAGCACTGCATCTAGATCTTAAGATCTAATACAATGCAACCCTCTAGCAACCACCTCTTATCTCCATTTAACTGCAAAACCATGAGTCTTAAATTGAAAATACCTTAATGTTTTCAATCCAAGCCCATTAGCTTATATAGCCATATGGGTCTGAACCCAGTTCAGTACCCATACATTTTGGTGTTTTTGGTTCTTTAATAACCATAGACACAACTATCCTGTTAGGCAGGATTGGTTTTAAGCCAATAAACATCACATGATCACCTCCTCTTATGCTTGTATATAACTGTTGTTAAAACAGGCAAAACTCACTATATATATTGCCACATACAAGCTAGAGTAATTAATGGATGCCAAAAGGCTTGTGCATAAACTCCCCATCTAGTGCCTACTCATCCAATATTCCCACGAGTAGGTACTAGATGGGGATTTTATGCACAAGCCTTTTGGCATCCATTGATTACTCTGGCTGTGTGTGGCAATATATATATAGTGAGTTTTGCATGTTTTAACAATATATAAATTGTTGGGTCTGTTATTTGCAGATGATGCCTTGTTGTGGCAGAAAAATATTAGGATATGGAAGTTATGCTGAGAACATGTGCAAGGATTGGTACAGAGATAGAGATTAAGTTTAGAAAGAAAAATTCAAAAGTAATGAGGATTAATACTAGGAAAAAAGAAGACAAAAGAATTGTTATTGGAAGAAAAGTTAAGTTTGGTGAATAGGTATAACTATTTAGGAAACATCTTAAGTAATCACCGAAATTGCTTGGGTGAATGGGACAAAACATTGATACGTGAAGCAAAGAAAAGAAAGGAACTACTAAAGAAATTAACAGTTATTTCATATAATAAATATCATATGGCGAGAATTGTATGGAAGGGAGTGGCAGTAGAAAGGATAACAAATTATGTGTTAGTAAAGGGGTATTAGATCACTTAGAAAAAGTATAAACAGGAGTATGAAGATACAAAAAGAAATGGCATGGTCAAGTTTTTATATAAAAGATGCAAAAAACAAAATGAAAATGTTTAGTAGATTGTGGTTTATGGATAATAAGAGAATAGCCAAAAATAGTATTTAATCGGGTTATGAATAAAGTGCAGGCAACACGATGTGTAAATAAAATAGTACAGTATTCAAAAGATTTGGACAAAAAATTTATGTCAGTATACTTTATACAAAAGGTGAAACCATTGTGTTAGGAGAATTGTTAAGTGCTATAATGGTAAGGAATGGGACAGAAGAATAGATGCACTAATAAAGAATAGGAAATTGGAGAAATGGAGAACTAATATGGAAAGTAAAAAGAGTTTAAATATACATAGAAATATATAGACTATTGGATGTGAGTTAATTTATAATATTAGCAGGGAAAGTAATTTACTGTTAAGGTTCAAACAGGATCTGTAACAACAAGAGAATATATACATAAATGGGGAATGTGTATGATTTAGTCTTCAAGTTGTCTAAGGAAGGCATAGAATATATTATGTATCTTTTAATTGAATGTAAATATCTGAAAGCATCAAGTGTACAAATAATGAAGTCGTGGAAGATTAAATATAACCAAAGTGATTATACAAAAAGTGGGTTATTGATTTTTATGCTGGACTTGGGAAAAGATAAAAGGGATTTAGATATAAATGTCATGGAATTGACAAAGATTGTTGCAGAAATGGGATGGAGCAAGAGAGAAAAGACTATGAAAAAAACTTAGAGTGGGGAATCTAAAGAGAAGACAAAATGGCTAAGTGGTTACTTTGGGCATAGTAGCTGAGAGAATCCTGACTCAGTATAAGGAAAAGTCACAGAGCATCACAAAAGGTGTTTAGCTGTAGACGTTAGCAGTCACAATGATGACCATTCCATAGTCTTGCTGTTTAACACAGATATTATTACAATGATATTTAAGAAGCAAACAAAAAGCAATATATGAGAAAACAGAATAAATAGGTGGAACTGTAATTTTATGTTAGTAGATGAAATATTAAATCAATATTATCTATGAAAAAAAAATTGTTTGGAAGAGGACTTTGACATGTCTTATTTTTTTGATGATGCTTGTGGATTAAAAGAATACCATTACGAGTGAAGTTGGTATAATTACACTAAAAAAACAATTAGGAACTGAGTGCTAAAATATATATCTTCATGTTCCATTAGTAGAACATATTTGCCTGCTTTTCCTTCACAATTAGTTTAAAAATAACGTAAAATGAAACACGAGAAAGATTATTAAAGGAAAAAATGAACAATATTCATGTATGCAACAAAATTGTGTAACATTTAATGGGTGAGAAAATAAAACGCTTGAAAAAATGTCTAATCAATATTAGAAAATTAATTCTAAATAGTATGGAGGGATTGTCTTCGGAGTGTTAAGTAAAAACTGAAACGCGGACGTGGAATTTATTTCGTGACACGCCTTTTACGTGAAAAAGGTCTTTTCCACCAAATTTAAATGAAAACAGGCAATTCCTCGTAATGAACCGATGACGGAGAATTTAATTTTATCCTTATTTATATATTTAAAACCGTGAAGGTGACGGTTTCAAAATATACTTCTATGCATTAATTTAAAAATAAAATATTTTTCAAATTCTTCCGATCATTTGAATCTACAATTTAATTTTATCATAACAAAACTCATGTTACTTAACTACTTTTTAATATTCTGTATTTTTAAATTTATTTAAACTTTTTTCTCTCATAATTATTTAAGAGATGGCGCTACTTCAAAACATTTTACGGACATTAACGACAGTATTTCCTTAGCATAAAAAGAATTTTTTTTTCAACAAACAAAAACTTTTGATCGAAAATATTGCGAAGTGGACACGATTTCTCTCGTTTATTGACTTGTATCTTGTTCAATACATGAATTGCTAAGTTTTGTTTTCTTTTCATTCTCTATTTGTTATTTGTAAGCAAAATATATTATGGCCCCAGCAGTAGTAATATTATTTTTTGTTTTATTATTCTAATAAATGATTTCATTGATTTCTTTGTTAATTAGAGAAAGATTTGCCAACTTGGTTAAGAAATAGTAATAAGGTTTCATAGATGAATCGTGTTGATACACGAATTTAAATCATGACCTAGTAAACGATAAAATTGTAAGAATAACTGAGAACAAGAAAGAAATGAGCAATTAATATATTAAAAGGAAATATAAGACAAATATTTTTTTACCTCAAGTATTAAAAAAAACAAGTTCAAATAGTAATGAAATAATTGATGAATTAAACTCATATAAAAGATAGAAAATTGGAGTCTTTTTGTTTTTTATTTTGTTTCCTTCCTAACTTTTTTTTTTCTGTTATGATTTTTGTTTTACTTGGTTATTAAAAGTACTAATTATTAATTATTAATTTAAAGACTCAAATTTTTGAATATATTATTATAGTAAGTTAGTTGTAATAAATGTAAGAAGATTACTTTTGAACTTTAGAACAATTGTATAAGTTATAATGTAATGAAGCACACATATTCCAGGTAGGCAAAATCATTAACTTTTATAGAATTCGGCTCACCTTAGATGACATTACCCCTGTCAGATTCATCAACTTCTATGCCCTGACACTTTTTTCAGTTAAATATTCTAATATGCAAACATTATTAAGCTGAATATAATAAGCCTTATCAAATTTTAGTAGATTTTGCTCTTTCAAAATTATATTATTACAGGTTTTTTTTTTAATTAACAGTGATGTAAAACTTCTTCTCTTTATTACGAATTTTATATTAATTCATATTTATTCAAAAAATATTATTCCCATTAGACAAAGTACATATTTTATTTTATGAAGATAATTTTTAAAATGTAATTATTATTGATAAATTTTGGTTTATCAATGTAATATAGCAATATTTTCTGTATTTTGCTACGTAAAATGTTTACATTTTATAAATAACCATTGCTCAAAAATATACAATTTGCATGTAATTACAATCTTTTAATAACATTACACTTTTCACAATTTTTTTTACAAATACTTCCATTCAGTCATATTCATTTAAATATTATATATTTACTAAGATGTTTTCCTACTTATGTTATTCTATGTCAATTTCTCAGAAATATCTTGCAAAAGAAACTATTCTTTTCCCTTCCATATCTTTATTGTTGATTAAACTTTCATAGTCATATTAAGAATAATATCACTAATAATTTCAGGAAAAATACCATTTATAATTAAATAAGTTTTACTGAATTCTATGTAAAAGATTTATAATTGTTAATCTTGAATACCAAGAATTGCAAACATTCAGCATTAATACAAATGACAACATCT
The DNA here is from genome assembly GCA_028023455.1 of Epiperipatus broadwayi. Lineage (NCBI taxonomy): Eukaryota > Metazoa > Onychophora > Udeonychophora > Euonychophora > Peripatidae > Epiperipatus > Epiperipatus broadwayi. The sequence continues at coordinate 1,890,905 of JAQFVV010000170.1, forward strand.
GACTTATCTCTAATTAGAATATATAATTAAATCTAAACTAGAAAATTTATATAATATTACAATACTAGAAAAAAAAAAATTTACTGAAATTTTTTCGCAATCATGGTTTTGTCTTTGAACAAATAGACCATTGGCAGTATTTAATTATTGATAAAGAGGTTGTACTCCTAATAAACCTCTAAATTTATGAAAGACTGGTTATATCTAAAGAGAGTCCTTGCATTTAATGTTTCCTAATGACCTATCATCTGATATGGAAATTGGCTGACAGTAAAGGATTTCTATGATGAGAAGAAGTAAAATATAAAAACCTCTGCCTCCGGAAAAGACATAGCAGCTGGACAGCAAAACTCAAAGATTACAATTGCTTAAATAACTTTTGTTCAGAACACCCATCTCTGGTATTAACATATATATGTAGATACATAGTTTTATTTCAATTTAATGCAGTATTAATTTCTATCTATAGGTGGCTCTCACAGTATCAATATTTTATTGTAATTGATATTTATTTATTGAACTTAGTAAACTCTGAAATGATTTTAGAGATTATATATTTTTATATAATTTCAGTTCAAATGAATGTTATAATTATTAAATAATTTATTATTAAATTGTGGAAATCTGCAACTAAAAATACATTTGACCACATTCATATTGTGGATAGGAGAAAATAGTTTCAGTGAATGATCCTTTTATGATTAAAATAATATCAAAAATTATTGTGTTATTTTTTATATCAGTGAACCTTAAGATAGAACTCCGTTATTTTTTCTTCATATAATTTTTTTTTAAATTCAGTACAAAATAATTCATCCTTTTGAAATCTTATTATTTATATGTAAATAAAGTTATAAACTTTAATTGCAAAGCATTTGATGTGAATGGTAAAAGGATTCCATTATGAAATATGTGAATCTTACAGCTAATATAACTAATGTCTCATTCTGAAAGATTTTATAATTTTCACAACTATTTTACCAATTTTGTTGCTATTTTAAAAGTTGGGTTGCTATTTGTAATATATGCAGTTTAAATTAAACGTACATACGAAAGTATCTTTATTCTAAAATATTATTTTATTGTTAAATCTTTAAATTTTGCTACTAATATTCTAATCATAGACGTTAGCTTGAAATGCAATCAATTGTAACAAACTAATTAAACAGATAATGAAGGAATTTAATTAGCAAAACCCAATCTAATTAAATCCCACCTTAATTTATAAGTTACTCCAGAAAACAAAGAAAACATATAAAAGGGAGGCCATTTTTGAAAAGATTAACAGAGTGAGTACAGAGCGTTTTAAGTGAATTAGAGCAGAGCATTAGTTGCAGAGCAGAGCATTAGTTGCAAAGAACAGCGTGGGAATTGCGTATTACCCTTGTGGAGAAAGAAGAGAAGTTAGACGTAGAAACTATACGTTCAGAATTATCGTGCGAGTATTCGTTATCGTGTGTTCATAGTGTATTTTTCTAATACAGCTCGGCGGGAATCAGAACTTTGTATAAACTGTAAATCAGTTAGTATCGATCTGTTTGGAGAATTAAACTAACTAGTTTGCAAATTAACTTTTATGTGCAGTAATTGAAGAGTCAATATACTGCAATCTGGCGCAGTCGAACCTAAACCACAGTGAATAACCAGCTATTAATAAGAAAATGTCAGTTTTCGGACAAAACTCTATTGGAGAGTTCGACATGGAAAACGCGGCCGATTGGCCACTATACCTGTCACAAATCGAAAATTTCTTCATATTAAATGGCATTGAAGACAACAAGTGAAAATAGCCACCCTCGTATGTTTCTCAGGAAAAAAAATTATTGAAATCGCCAATAAATTATACCAAAATCCCGTAGATGAGAATGTACCATTCAAGGAATTATCCCAACAGCTAAACAAATTTTTTAGCCCTCGCCCATCCCGGCATGTAGCATGCCTACAATTAAGAAATAGAAAACAACTAAATAGTGAAACAATCAAACAGTGTAATTTAGCTCTCAAGGAGCTAGCGAAATATTGTGTGTACGGTGATTTCGTTGAAGAAATATTATTAGATCAACTTATGGGGAATGTCTGATGACTGGCTCAGACAACAGCTGTTAACAGAGGCAGACCTAACCTACGAAAGTGCTATAAAGAAAGGAATAACATTTGAGCTAATTCTAGAACAGGCACAGGCCTTCAGATCAAAAGAGAAAAGTTACAAGCAAGTTTTCAACACTGATAAAGCAGAAATACGTTCATTTCAACGGGAACCCCAGAGAAATTACAGAATTAAATGCTACTGCAGTGGGAAAACAGGCCACATAGCTAAAGACTGCAAATGGAAACAAGAAACGTGTTTCAAATGCCGGACTAAGGGCCACCTGGCACGTGCATGCAGACAATCACCAGAAAGGGATGGTCGACTAAGGAAATGTAGTCCAGACACAAATGGTAGAGCGTATAGTATTTGATGTGAATGGTAAAAGGATTCCATTATGAAATATGTGAATCTTACAGCTAATATAACTAATGTCTCATTCTGAAAGATTTTATAATTTTCACAACTATTTTACCAATTTTGTTGCTACTTTAAAAGTTGGGTTGCTATTATTGGTCAAAAGATCACCAACTGCTTTTGAGGCTAAATTGCTTTATTGTGTTTTTCAATATAATTTTTTTGAAAATCTGATGATGCACCTGCAGATATTAAAATCTAAATTTTTAATTACAAACACAAAATATGGACAAAAATACTGACATGTGATGTGTTTTAGGAGTTGGGGGTAAAATACATTTATAGTAATTATCTTGATTTTGATCAAATCTCAAATTCCTTTACTTGATAGTGCAGGATTTGAAGTCAGACTTTCACTAAACTAACAACACTCACTGCCATCTTGTATTCCTGACCTACCTAATCACAAACATGTTGAAAAGATAAATAATCACCAATATGCATATTTCATGCTAAACCAGCACTCATCAGTTGGTCCAGATTACCATCTCTACACATATATACAATCAGTACTTAGCTTTATATATTAAGATAGCCAATTCCCATATTTTAATGGACAGGCTTCAAACTACTCCAACCCACAACTCTTCAGCCTTCCATTTCATTGAAAATCTGGTGATGGAATGTTCAAAGCCCACATTAGTGGCAAGGTTGTCATCCTATCCATGTTGATGTTTAGTCATTCGAACCCCTTATGTCCAGGAGAATTATCCAACATGGTAGGATGACAACCTTGGCACTACTGTGGGCTTTGAACATTCCATCATCAGATTTTTAATGAAATAGAAGGCTGAAGAGTTGTGGGTTGGAATCGTTTGAAGTCTGTCCATTACAATATGTGGATTGGCTATCTTAATATATAAAGCTGAGTACTGATCATATATATGTGTGGGGATGGTAATCTGAACCAATGATCAGTGCTGGTTTAGCATGAAATACGGATATTGATGGTTATTTAAATTTTCAACATGTGTGTGAATCAGATGGGTCAGCAATATAAGATGGTACTGAGTGTTGCGAGTCATGTGAAAGTCTGAGTTCGAATACCACATATATTACATATATAAATGCAGATGTAAGCCTGTACAATGTATTTACTTGGTAGTGTAATATGAAAATAAATATAATCATGCTCTTTTTTGCATATAAATAAATAAATGAAAGCAAATAAACAATAACAAATAAAATATATTTTCTACTAAAAAGTTATGCATAGGAGACTGCAATGGTTCTCAATAACATATACATTTATTACATGGAGGAAGTCAATAAAATGATCACGAAAGCTTTTTGTAATAATAATATTTGGTAATGTATAATTTTTTCAATCTTATTTCTTATTCATGCATTATATATGATGAAGATGTATAAACCATTTTGATTAATTTTTAAAAAAGTCATTGATTTGGAAGAAAAATGAAATGGGTCTTTACATGTTGTGAATATTAAATGCTGTTCATCCAGTTGCACAAAAGCAATATATTTTTGTAACCGCATTCTTGTGTCTTTGATATTGCGTGTACTGATTATTATCCATTCACCTCCATAATCCATAAGCAAGTGTTCATTACAATACTGATATTATTCTGTCTTATCATTTAATTTCTCCAAGGTAATATATTTGTGTTCTTTTTGAACATCTTCATTCAACATACATTTCTGACATTATAAAACTTCAGGAAATTTAGAATAAAAATTAAGATTTTGAAATGAATATGGATGTTTTCTTAATAGAAGCCTTGTTTATTACTGATTCAGAAAAGAGCAACTCTACAAATATCCCACAATTCCTCATGTTTATGTAAATCATCTCTGCTAACCAATGTGATGATAAATCTAGCAAAGCCTAGCATTCTTCCAGAAGCAAACCTTCATGTATTGATGAAATACAATAAATATTTGCAGTTTACGACTCACTTGGTTTTAAATAAAATATCAATTAAAAACATAATGCAACAAATCTGAATGATAATTATAAAGTAGAAATATATTGTTTCACAAAACTGCTTTAATGAAAAGACTATTCACTTAGCAATGAATTATTCTGAGACCTTAACGAATGGTAAATATATATTATGTCATATTGAAATCTCATTAGTTATATTAGTACAGAAATCAGACTTTTTATAATGTGGCTTTTCCATTGATCTACTAATAATTATTATGCAGTAGTTCTCAGAATTTACAATCATATAACAGGACAATTTTAACAATATAATTAATGTAATGGCCAAAAATGTAGCAATAATTGAAATAACAATTCATGTGGTTAACTGTATCATGAATGATTATATAAACAAGCTGTGAATGTTTATGTAATAAAAGATAAATGATTAAACACAGAATGAAAAATTTTTAAAGACAATTATATAATTGAAAAATATTCAAAAGTTAAATTAGAATTAAATATCAGTTCGAAAAATTCAGGAGAAAGGAGACATAGTTAGTCTTTGTATAAAAATATTTGAAGATCTCCATTTTAAGTTCTGCTAATTATCTTGAACAGGATTTGAAAATTTATGATTCAACTATGTTATACACAGGGTGTTGAAATATATTAAAATGTAAAACAGTATTAAAATTATAACATATGATCTTTTCCTTGTGAAGGAAAAGATATATTGACCTTGATGTATAACAATGAAGTGGTAATTTTTTGGTGAAGTGTTAATGATTATAGTGAAGATAGGAAATGATGGAATGAATGATCTACAGAAAAAAAATCTGTATAAATGTGTGAAGACTATAAAAAATTGCTAATAATAATTTAATTCTTAAAAAACATTCTTGGGATAGTGGGAATTTTGCCTAATCTAAAGAAAAGTTTCTAGGAATTATATTAATATATAATCAACTACATAGAATGAAACTGGTTGATATGATAGAAAGTAAATATTTTTGTAATTGTTTACAGAAATGATAAAACCGTTAAAAGTATTGGATTTCTTATGAACTATCAAAGTTGTAAATAACTTAGTGTTATACAAAATTTAAAATATAATAAAAATTAATGAAGAAGTTGAAAATCCATTATTGCACATAAACCTGATATTGAGAAATTCAGTGAGATGATGGAAAAAAAAAACTCTAGATAAAAATAAAACTGAAAACAGTAAAAGCAAAGTGAGCAGTTTGAGAAAATTACTAAGATCTACAAAAAGACAAAAACAAATAAACAAAAGAAATGGAATAGATGGGAAAGAAATAACATATACTTTATGAAGACTATAATAAAGTTATAGAATGTAGGGTATAATTTGTAAAAAGATTTTATGAAATAAATTTGATTAACTACATCATGGATTTGTTGTACCACATTTGCATGAATGGAGTTGGTTTATTTGGCAATCTGATTATGACACAGATAACAAAAGGCAACACCCACTTTAAACTGTTTCATGTTGCAATATTCTTTATAATATGCCATGACAGCAATTGTATATTGCAAATATATTCCTGTGTTTCTGACTGGACTTATAGGTTAATATGATTTTTAACTTTTATGATCCATGAAGAATATTCATTATAATGTTTCTGTGAAGATTTGGGATGATGATATTTCAGTTGTATTTCTATACTGGAATATTTTCATCACCTGATATAAATATTAAATGTCTTTAAAAAAAAATTATCTTTATTCAAACTATTAATAATAGCACACACGTTAGTATGTGCATATACTAATCAGTGTTCTATTTCTAACAGTTGAATGTATTTGGAATATTTAAAGGAAGTTACAGTTTTGTAGACATTCTGTACTTATATTAGATGATGGAAATGGTCCAATATTTGAATATAAATTCATGATAATGTTTATGTATTTCAGTTATATTGCTTGATCTATCTATTTATTAAATAAGAGTTATGTTTAAAGACCCTCACTGAATGTATACTTTGAATGTTGTGACATTTTTATTGACTTGGGGAAAAAATAACAATTTAAAACTTATAATAAGCATTCATTAATATGTTTAATAAAACGATAATTTAAAATAATGTTTCTTAACATTAGAGAGAAAAAAAAAGGTATTTTTCATTTAGAGTTGGAGTTGAGAACTGTAAAAATAATCTTTGGATAGGAAAAAAGATATCAAGAAAAAAGTAGAACATATTTGTTTCTGCTTTTCCTTTACAATTTGTGGGAAATTAATTTTAAAATAACTTAAAATGAAGCAGGAGAACATTATTAAGATTAAAAAAAAACATTATTCACGTACGCAAAAAAATTATATATAATTCAATGTGTGAGAAAATAAAATATTTGCAAAAAAATAGAATCAATCTTAGAAAATTAATCTCCAGTGACGGTCTAATGATCATTGTTGGAAGTAAATTTATTAATTCTAAATAGTATGAAGGGATTGTCCTTGGAGTAGTTAATCAGAAACTCAAAGGCTGAAATAGAATTTTTTTTCGTGACTTATCTTTTACATGAAAATGGTCTACTCTCTTAAGTTATAAACAATTGCCTATTTACATGATAAAAAAAAAAGTAATTGTTAGCAATAAAGGCGTAACAGAAAATTCCATTTTCTCTTTCTTTATATATTTAAAACGGTGAAAGCAATGGTTTCAAAATATAATTCTTTGCACGAATTTAAACATAAAATATTATTTAAATTCTTACAGTCATTTGAATGTAGAATTTAATTTTATATTTTATAACAATCAAACTCATGTTATTTAATTAACTAGCTTCTTTATGTTCTGGTTTTCTAATTTTATTAAAACGTTTTTCTCTCTTAATTGTCTAAGAGATGGCGCTATTTCAAAACATTTTACGGGCAACAACGACAGTATTTTCTTTTTATAAAAAAGATTTTTTTTCTCTAGAAACAAGGGTTTTTTTTTCCTCATGGGTCATAACACCGGCCGGGAAGCGAACCCGTTAGCCCGTGACAACTGCTTGTAAGGCAGCTGTGCCGACCTCTCGACCACCAACTCGAAAATGTTGCGAAATGGAAATTGCACCGATTTACATGAATTGCCAGGACATGTTTTTTTTCATTCTGTATTTGTAAGCAAAATACATTATGGCCCCCAGCAGTAGCAATATTATTTTTTGTTTTATTATTCTAATAAATGATTTCATTGATTTCTTTTTTAATTAGAAAAAGATTTGCCAACTTGGTTAAGAAATAGTAATAAGGTTTCATAGATGAATCCTGTTGATACACGAATTTAAATCATGACCTAGTAAACGATAAAATTGTAAGAATAACTGAGAACAAAAAGAAATGAGCAATTAATATAAAAGGAAATATAAGACAAATATTTTTTTACCTGAAGTATTAAAAAAAAACAAGTTCAAATAATAATGAAATAATTGACGATTTAAACTCATATAAAAGATAGAAATTTATAGTTTTTTATTTCATCCTATTTTGATTCCTTCCTGAAGTGTTTTTTTTTTTTTCTATTATGATTTTTGTTTTTCTTCATTAATAAAAATACTAATTGTAAATTAGTGATTTAAAGACTCAAATTTTTGAATATATTATTATAGTAAGTTAGTTGTAATAAATGTAAGAGGATTACTTCTGACCTTTAGAAAAATTGTATAAGTTATAATGTAATGAAGCACGCATATCCCAGGTAGACTATATGGTAGACAAAATCATTAATTTTTACAGAATTTGGCTCACCTTACATGACATTATCCCTGACAGATTCATCAACTTCTATGCCCTGACCCTTTTCTCAGCTGAATATTATGACATGCAAACATATTAATCTGTATGCAATAAACTTCATCAAATTTTAGTAGATTTTGTTCTTTCAAAATTATATTGTTTTTTTTTTAATCAGCAATGGTGTAAAAGTTCTTCTCTTTATTAGGAATTTTATATTAATTCATATTTATTCAAAAAATATTATTCCCATTAGACAAAGTACATATTTTATTTTATGAAGATAATCTTTAAAGTGTAATTATTGTTAAAAATTAGGTTTATCTATTTAATACATTAATATCTTCTGCATTTTACTTCTTAAAATGTTTACATTTTATAAATAACCATTGGTCAAAAATATACAATTTGCATCTAATTACAATCTTTTAATATCATTACATTTTCCACAATTTCTTTGTAAATACTTCCATTCAGTAATATCCATTTAAATCTTATGTATTTATTAAGTTGCTTTCCAACTTATGCTATTCCATGCCAATTTCATAGAAATATCTTGCAAAAGAAACTATCCTTTTTCCTTCAAGATCTTTATTGTTGGTAAAACTTTCATAATCATATTAAGATTAATATCAATGACAATTTCAGGAAAATTTATAATTAAATAAGTTTTATTAAATTCTATGTAAAAGATTTGGGTACTTGTGACTTTTGACCTATGTGGCCACCAGAGGCGCTGGTCGGGGTCAACCACAGAAATACTTAGAGTAGGGGCCCCAAATGCAGCAATGCATATTCCAGCCTATAGGTGGCGCTGTTCACAATGCGTAAACACAGGAAAATTCCACCAGCTGGCTGGCAGCAAAACTGCCTGCTTGGTGGTGCTGGTCACAATGCATAAGGCCATTTAGCTTACATCATCTGCTACCAGCAGATACCAAGAACCTAGGTGGCGCTGATTGCTGTAAACACATCTAGCTTATGTGTCATGTGCTAACAGCAACTACCAAGATTCTAGCCCACTATGTGGCGCTGTTTCTCCACATTACACATGGAAAAACTATGCACTGATAGAGTTTATGTACATACTACTTAAAATATGAATGGCGTATAATATACAGGTGTGATTAATTAACAAGCTACAACTATTTAAATATGCTTTCAAACTTCATAGTGTCACATGCTATTTCACAGTTTTATAAATGGATGTATTTTTAAATTATTCCTTTTTAAAAATCGATTTTTATTTAAATTATTTACTCAAAGTGGTTTTTTTTTAAATTAAAAAAAATGTAATTTTTACGACAATCAGTTTTTTTTAAAAAAAAAGCTATTTTTTTTTCCTTCTTTTAAAACTGTATTATTTTAAAAGATGATTGTTTGTAAAACTTTTTTTTTTTTACACTTTCAAACAATATTATCCACTTTCAAACAATATTATCCAATAACTTTTAAAGTAATATAAATTATATTTCGGTTTATACATCTTTCAATTATTATTTTGCAAACATGTTATTTTAAAAAGCTGTTACGAGCAGCAAACAATAATTCGAAGATTAAATTACTGGAGCTCAGTCAGCGCCACCTAGATCCTTGGTATCTGCTGGTAGCAGACGATGTTAGCTAAATGGGCTTATGCATTGTGACCAGTGACACCAAGTGGGCAGCTTTGCTGCCAGCCAGCTGGTGGAATGTTCCTCTGCTTACATTACACATTGTAAACAGCACCGCCTATCGGCTGGAATTTGCATTGCTGCATTTGGAGCCCGTACTCGTAAGTATTTTTGTGTTTGACCCTGACTAGCACCTCTGGTGGCCGCATGGGTCAAAAGTCACAAGTACCATTTGACTTGTGACTATTGACCCACGTGGCCACCAGAGGCACTGGTCAGGGTTAACCACAGCACAGGAACATTCCACCAGCTGGATGGCAGGAAAGCTGCCCACTTGGTGGTGCTGGTCACAATGCATAAGCCCATTTAGCTTACATCATCTGCTACCAGCAGATATCAAGAACCTAGGTGGCCCTGATTGCTGTAAACACATCTAGCTTATGTGTCATCTGCTAACAGCAACTACCAAGATTCTAGCCCACTATGTGGCGCTGTTTCTCCATGTTACACATGGAAAAACTATGCACTGATAGTTTATGTACATACTACTTAAAATATGAATGGCATATAATATACAGGTGTGATTAATTAAGAAGCTACAACTATTTAAATATGCTTTCAAATTTTATAGTGTCACATGCTATTTCACAGTTTTATAAATGGATGTATTTTTAAATTATTCCTTTTTAAAAATCAATTTTTTTTTAATTATTTACTCTAAAGGTGGGTTTTTTTTTAAATTTAAAAAAACGTATTTTTTACGACAATCGGGTTTTTTTTTTTTAAAAAAAAAGGTAATTTTTTATTCCTTATTTCAAAACTGTATTATTTTAAGAGATGATTGTTTGTAAAACTTTTTTTTTTACACTTTCAAACAATATTATCCACTTTCAAACAATATTATCCAATAACTTTTAAAGTAATACAAATTATATTGCGGTTTATACATCTTTTAATTATTATTTTGCAAACATGTTATTTTAAAAAGCTGTTACGAGCAGCAAACAATAATTCGAAGATTAAATTACTGGATCTTGTAAAAGTAATGTTACTTATTATAAGAGCTTAACAATTACTTAATTTGTTCATAATTACGTTTTTACAAGTTTTGTTAATTTTGGTATAGGATATATCTTGATGAATGTCTAAACATTATGATAGAATTTTGAAAAAAGTAAAGGCAATACTTTTTTAGTAGATCTAATTAGAATTTTTACAATAGGTCACTTTATTTACTTTTATGATAGAACCATCAAAATGAAAGTCGTGATGCTGGATGCAGTTGAGAAATGATTAATTACTTGTTCAGTAATTGAAGATTATTGGTTTATCATGAGATAAGCTAATGAATATATATTTATTTTTAATAATGGTAGAAAAAGTTTAATTAAATTTGCATATTAAAGTAAAACAAGATCATCATCATCAACTATTATCAATCCACTGCAGGATGAACATCTCTCCAAGTTTCTCCACATCACCCCTACACACTTTCTTATTTCATATATCCATCTCACGTGTGGTCTCTTCCTGCGTCTTGTACAATCTCTTGGAATCCAGTATAAGATTTCAATTGTTCATCTATTATCATCTCTTCTAGTAATATGTCCAGCCCAACTCCACATTAATCTTTTAATTTTTTCAATGAAATCAGTTACACCTTATTGTTCTCTTACCGATCATATTGCGTTTTCTATCTCTTCTTGTTACTCCCAACATGCATCTCTCCATACTTCTTTGAGTGGTTTGAAGTCTGTATTGCTCTTCTATTAAGTGTCCAAGTCTCAGATCCATAAGTAAGAACAGGTAAAACATATTTATTAAAAATCTTCCTTTACAAACACATAGGTATATTTCCTTTTAGTATCAAGTTATTTCTACCAAAAGCACTCCAACCAAGTTTAATTCTATGATTAATTTCATCCATTATGTTTCCATCTGTATTAATAATCTGACCAAGGCGTTTGTAACTGTTAACTTCTTCTAACTCATCATAAAAAATTTTGAGAAAATCCATTAACCATTACTTATGTCATTTTAACATTTATCTTTAATCCTACTTTCATCTGATAACTACTGCAACATTTCCTGTAGATCTAAAGCATTATTACCAAAAACAACTAAATGATTTAAATAATCACCATTTACTTTCACTCCTTTAGCTTCCCATTTTAATCCACAAAATACTTCTTGCAGCACTGCTTTTGGAGATATGGAGTCATCCTGTCTTACACTCTTCTCAATGTTGACTTTCCCAGTATTATTATCTAATCTAATTGTTGCTGTTGCTTTTTTATAAATATTCTTTAAAATATGACAATATCTTGGATCTATACCTGAATATTATCTCTAGAGTTGTCATTATGATGTATTATAGCATTTTTTGATAGATTTCAACAATTATTAACTTGTGGAGTTGCGATCAAACAGAAGGCAAACTTAAAGGAGATAATAAATATATTTGAATTTATTTAATGGTTAGAATCTCTACAGATTTTCTAATATAATGTTTGTGAGTAGTTAGGTGGTTTAATGAATCTATAAATGAATTTCTAAATAGACAAATTTTAATATCTATCACCCAACAGAGACACTTAAATATTTACCAATTTCACAATATCAACTAATAAACTATAATTTACTTTGATTAATCATTAAGATTTGATTTTATGCAAGAAATTGTCTACACTCAGGAGGTTACAAATTTATTGCCATCCTATTAATTAAAAAGGAAACCCTTTGATTCCTCTTGGAGGCCTTAAAGGAACTGAGCAAGGCTAATTCTTAATGTCCACTCCATACGTTCTTGTCATTACAGTTGTTATTACTATGTGATTATTCATATAGTATATAAACATGGATGGGCTGCTCACCAACATGCATTAGCCAGTGTGACGAGGTTATTGGATTTTTACCTTTGAGTTTAAGATCAAGAAACACCATGGACTTTCTTCTCAGTTGCCTGATAAGGCAGAAGGAATGCTTGTGTAAATGATAAATATTTTCCCAATATATATATACAATTATGACAGACAAAAATAAATCATGGCCCTTATTCCCAGGAGATTGTAAAGTCACTAAACTGAGGCAGCAATTGGTGACCAAAGACAGAAGGTGCTAAGAATCCCCTGATTGCAGACCCAGGCTGCCATTTGATGACAACTTTTTTTATTTAGGTACTTATAACTGCAGATCATTTTCAAGTGAAGGAAGATTGCAAAAGTTAGAACTAAAACTGTCTTATATTAAATGGGACATTGTTGGACTTTGTGAAGTTAGAAGAAAAGGTGAAGAAATAATTGTTTTAAAAAGTGAACATGTATTGTACTATAAAGGCACAAATACTGGAAATACAAGTGGAGTATGATTCATTATAAATAAAAAGTGGAAGAACAACATTGTGGACATTGATGATGTATCGGACAGAGTGGCAAGATTAGTTAAATAACTTAATAGCAGATACCAAATGCAGATAATTCAGGTTTATGCCCCAACAAGTTCTCAAAGTGAAGAAGTAGTAGAAGATTTTTATATGGATGCACAAAAGGCTTTTGATCAGAGTAAACAACATTTTAAAATTGTTATGGGAGACTTTAATGCTAGAATTGGTAAACAAATGAAAGATGAAAGTGCTGTAGGTAATTTTGGTTATGGTAATAGAAATGAGAGAGGACATAGACTTGTGGAGTTTGCAGGAAAAGGAAAACTTTATATTATGAATTATTATTTTGAGAAAAATGTTAAAAGGAAATGGACATGGAAGTATCCAAATGAAGGTACAGCAGAATTGGATTATATTTTGACTAACAGAAAATACATATTTCAAGATTGTAATGTTCTTAATAAATTTAACAGAGGAAGTGATCATAGATTAGTAAGATGTGAAATACATGTTAATGCAAAACTAAAGAGACAAAAATTATTAAGAAAAACAATATTTACAGTTGATATTCCTAATTTTCAGAAACATTCTAATGAATTTAAATTAGAACTTACAAATAGGTTTCAAATATTAGTAGATTTTGAACATGATTCAGATTTGAATGAAATTAATATGAAAACAACTGATACACTTTTAAAAACTGCAACAAAAATAGCTGGTTAAAAAAAGCAGCAATTGACCAATAAAATTTCTACTGAGACTAGACAATTTATGAAAAAAAGAAGGAATATGAAGATATACAAAAATATGCATTAAAAAGGATTGAATATCTCAAATTTTGTAAAATGATGCGGAAAAGAGTTGAAAATAATATAACGATCGAAATGAAAGTGAAGATCGAATCTAACCGCAAAAACAATATCTGCAACTACCAGGGCGCCATCTAGGCATTTGAGCCTAGAAAAATTTATAGAGTAGGCAGATACGCGCTGTTAAGATTCCACTTTATTTAAATATTCCGATCGTTAGCCCAAGTCACTAGCTCAGCGGAGACGCAGAGATAAAAATCTATATCTTAATTTATATCTTAAATATCAATAAATAAAAGCCACTGCCAGAAATTAACACATAAAAATATTTATTTACGCACATATAAAATAACATTTAAATTTTGAGGAATAAGTTTAACATTTTAGATTTTTATATTAACTTTTAATTTTACATTTAACTAAGTTTCAATGAGTTTAATATTTTATTTAGATAGTCAAGTATGAATAGACTACATAGATCTGCATTTGAAAAGAAAATATTCTTCCCTGATTTAACCTTAGGCCACAAATTTCGCAACCAAACTGGCGCCAATCCATCTGATACATTCATGTATTCAATGTAGCATGATACGACAACACAAAATACTATACTGTCAGGAAAGTACATCTGAACAGTAAGTAGAATTAGAGAAGACATTGACTCTCCACCAACAGGAATGTCACATCTGTTGGCAAGTAGAACAATAAACAAAAAACTCCATAGGAATGGACTGCGGTCTTCTGCCGACTTACCAACCCATCCATAGGCAAACAGAAGGTGTGTGGCGTATATATGCAATCCTGCCCAAAGCGGATCTCATACTACATCTACTAATTACACAAATATATCCAATCCATTGAGCCAATTCAACTACGAAACGAATAACCTAAGATTACCCTCCCTTAATATAACTTTACAAAACTATATAGCCATTCACGCCCGACTTAAATTTAACATTTAGATACATTCGCACAAATGAATTTTATAAAATTTGTTTTAAAATGTTGAGTATAGATCAGCTGCACAGATTCCACGGTCAAAAACATCCCAAATTAAACACAACCGATCAAAATACAAAGTCATCGATAAGCGTCACTTGCATAGGGAATATACAAATCCCATTAGCATTCATCGTAAGATGCTTGCAGTGATATCGTTGACATATATTCTAATCGAATGTGAAAACCACAACATTATCAACCGCTAACGAATCTATGCAACGTCTATACCCAACCTTAAATTTCATCATTTAAAATTTAAACAACAAATAATTTATACAATAAGAGGAAAAAAAATGGAAATGATTTTTATCAATCGGAAAACATATAAAATTAAACATTATTAATTTGATTTAAAAACTTACAAAAGTCAGATAAGAGTCCGTTTTTAACATTTAAGTTGGCTTGTTTATCAATTTATAAAACTTGACGAAAGTTCTTAATTGATTTTAATAATTGTTCATTTCATATAGCTTATGGTAGAAGAGTCCAGGTTCCTGTTTTTAATTCCCGCGACGCCTCCATTGGAAGATAATGTTCTGGAGATGGCAATAGCTGGTTCAAGGTATCACAGTCTTTTCCTTTTTCTTTTTTTAAATAGAGAGTGTGGTATGTGCGTCCTACCACAACTCTCAAACACACAACGCTGGAACTGTCCAGAAAAAACTGTATTTCCCTTTTTATATTATCCACACGGATTCAATTAACAAAACGTCACTAATCCATCACTTTCATTAGGGTCCGAGCCAAGGCTTAGTGCTTCCATTGGTCAAGCTAATTTCTCTTTATTTTCTTATCTATCTTTCATCAGATCATTTTAATCATACAAGAGCCCAAGGCTAGCTTGGTTTTCGATAATTCATAAACAATCATTTCCATTTACAGATTACATTAATTAATACCTGTTTTTATTTTTAAATCTTGTACTTTTTTTTTTATAAAAAAAGTACGTTCAAATACTTATTTGTTTTTTTTTAAAAAAATATTTTTAAAGTTTGGCATCTGTGCGAATGTATATACGTTTAACAAACATTTTAATTTTAGCGTTTAGTTTTTTACTTTTATTTGCGAACTTTTAAGTTTTTATTTTGAATAAATGTAACGACATATTTATATATCGTTACAATAAAGAAGTATAATTGTGAACTAGCAAGGAAAGCAGTAGAAGAGAATGAAAGTCTCAAGAGTGTAAAACAACATTTTGGTATTGGTAGGAAATTTATATCTGCAATAAGAAAAAAAGCTGAAATTATTACTAAAAAGAGAGATGTGAAAGGGATGGTTTCAAAATATACTACTTTGCACTAATTTAAAAATAAAATATTATTTAAATAGTTACAGTCATTTATAACTACAATTTAATTTTACATTTTATCACAAACAAACCGATGTTATTTGACTACCTTCTTTTTTTTTCTGGATTGGTAATTTTATTAAAACTTTTTCTCTCTTGATTGTTTAAGAGATGGCGCTACTTTAAAACATTTTATGGCCAGTAACGACGGGATTTTCATTTTCTTAGTATACCAAAAAAATTTTCCGTTTCAGAAGCAAGATTTTTGACAGAAAATGTTGCAAAGAGGAAAGATTTCTCTCGCTTATTGACTTGTATCTTGTGTAATACGTGAATTACTCAGATATGTTTTTTTCCATTCTCTATTTGTTATTTGTAAGCAAAATATATTATGGCGCCAGAAGTAGTAATAATATATTTCATACCTTGGATTATGTATTGGTAGAAAAAGAGGGAATGAATAAAATACGGAAAATTAAGGCGTTTGATAATGAAGAAAAAGTAGGGACTAGGGATCATAACTTTATTGTAATTGAAATTGTTAGTAATGCGATGGAGAATAGAAATAAAAGTGGAAATAATAGTGAAAGTTGTGGATGGAGAGTGAATGATAAGAATAAATTGGAAGAGTATAAAATACAAGTTGAAGAAATCATGGAAGAATGGATTGGGGATGAGTATAAGGACTGGTGTAAAGAAGTAGAAAAAGTGGCAAATAGGGTTTTAGGTGAGAATATTCAGAAGAATAAAAGTAATAAAAAAATGAGAATTAGTAATAGGGTAAAAGAGAGGAAAAAAGCATGCAGAGAAACGGTGAACCTTTTCTCACCTATTTCCTACCCTCATACCTTAGTTTGAACCCCAAGGTATCGTAGTGTGTCTGCAATGCACTTATATACCAAAAATCCCACCCAATTTTAAACCATGAGTACAACGCTCGTGTTATATATACGTATAACTCATTCCCAAATCAATAAAATGTTATTGATTATGTGTATGTTCGCATAATTTAGATTTATTTAAAAGTAGGATATATAGGTCGTAATTGCGCAAACACTATGATATGCATTTTAAAACGTATGTCAAAATTATAAATTGTTCGTTAAAATTATTTGTTTGAATCTATTTATAAAAGTATATTACAGTCGTAATATATTTTTGATTTAAAATAAAATTCATATTCATTTAGTAAATAGATTCAATTATTGCAATTTAAAAAGTAAAATAATTTTCTTTTGAATTTAATTATTTAATGTTATAAAAGCTTATCTAAAATATACAGCAGATGTCCACTTAAGGTTTTCTTTCAATCAGTAAAAGTAATTTTAATTAAATCAAGTTTGTAATTCGAATGTCGACAAGGAAATTAACTATAGAAATTAATTAAAATTTTGTTGAATTCCTTTAGCCATTTGGATAGGTTTAATTACAGCTGATAAGTAAGCAAAGTCCGATATATTTTTGTAATGCTCCAGGGCAGGTCTATTGTTCAATTCACTATAGAAAGAAGGGGTTTCTTTTGTTCTCCAGTCTAGTTATTTCAGCTAATGAAATGATTCGGGTGATTTACTAATGAAATGTTTCTAACCGAAATGATTCTAGTTATTTGCTAATGAAATGATTCTAGTTATTTGCCAATGAAATGATTCTAGTGATTTGCTAATGAAATGTTTCTAACCGAAATTATTCTAGTGTTTCTAATGAAATGAATCTAGTGAAAATATTCTAGTAAAATATTCTTCAAAATATATTTTCCTGAGATTGTGACATGACTGAGTAGAGCCGGCAAGAAGGCTATTTTCCTCTCATGAATGGTCGGCTGCTGCTCTAGACCATCGGAAGCTATCATATAAGGAACCCCGGAACTGCTGCTGCTGCCAAAATACGAACAATTCCAGATTTTGCTGCTGAATTGTATAAAACCTGCCGATCATCAATCTACCTGCAAATGCTTCTCCTGAGCTAACCCCAAATTAACCCAAGAGCCCTTGTGATTCCTAACTAACATGCTATAGCTATTTTAAATTGTGTTTCTTTTATTTCACTTAACTTCATCATGTATTCTTTAACGTGTTCTAATATAATCAACAGTTTTGCTCTCTATCCTTGGGTTAATATTTTATATTTATTAATCTTTCTTTTATTTTATTATGATAATGTGTCAGAATAGTCTATGACCGAGTGAATTATTCCCTTTGTTGAAAGTAAGATGCCGATATTAAGGCATATTTTAAATATAAATAATACCCAATTTTATTATCTCACAAATCACTCGTTCGAGGGCTATTCTAATCTTCTTTAATATATATAATAATCAAATAATTTAAAATCTACATTTTATTGATTTTAACCTAATATGAGAGTATGTGCGAGGTCAATGATTAAAATGTGCCACAAATGCCTGATTGCGTAAATAAATCTATACTTTTCAACCCTCAAGCATGCATTTTTATATTTTTAAATACTGTATTCTACTTTAATTTCAAAGTTCATCATTGACGTCGAGAATGTGGACCCTTTTAAATGAATTTCTGGTAATTTGATTGGGCATTTCTCTCAATCCAAGTAAACCCATATTGTATGTTTTATATACATTAGTCAAGTATTGCTGGTAAATGAATTGGTTGTTGAAACCTCTTTGTTTTCTCTCCAAGGATTTTAAATGGCCAAGTCTGTTCCCTTTTTGTTTCCTGCAGTTCCCAGGCAGAGTGTGTACTCAAATGTCACACCTGGGAATTAGATGCAGTCGTCACCCAGCCGCTAAGTTGTGGATGAGTTCAAACTTCGGCTGTTCGTGACAACACTTTCCTACGGGTCAGCAGCCAGATGCCCTCCATAATCACTTCAAATATTCATTATTGTTTTATTTATATATTTATTTTTACAAATCATCCATGACTTAAATGTGTCTCACTCTCCATCCTTTGATAAATTCATTATTAGCAATACCGACCTCCCATCTGCTTTAATTATAATTATCAAATAATACCTTGATCACATCCCCACTTTATTGCTTAGTAAGCTTTTGTCCATGCTATTCTTGAAATCAATAAATATTATATAACCCGTAATATCAAATATTTTATTAAACTTTTATAATTACTCAAAGCACCTTGCACATGTTCCCATCTCTTTAAGCACATTATCGTAATACTATTGGCCTGAGGGATAGAATATATAATTTTGCTTTAAAACCTTTTTGTAATGTAATGGAATGCTAACATTTATTTAATAAGCATCCCTGTCTCATATAAGCAGACAGTGGCGTTATATATATATTTCTATATAAATAAATCTTTGAAATCATTTAAAACTAATTTTGATCTTTTATTTTATTGATTTCTATCACTGTCTCGGTCTATATATCTATTTTCCTCATTTCTTTTGTACATCCATAGACGTTAATTAGCAACCCAAACTTATCTTAGTATAGAGTCTTTTTGTTTCTCTCTGACCACCAGGCACCAGTAAAAGGTTATACTAGTAGTAGCATCAGATGCATTGTTATGTAGGTGGCGCTATGAAATTTGGACTTTAGATTCGAACTTAGTATATCTAGAAGGCAACCCCTCCTAGAATGTTTAGTTTCATGTTTGGGGTTTGAATTCTGCAGTGTGTTAGCGAAATAGACGATTCTGACTGTTACAATGGGAAAAGTACTTAGAAAAGAAGAAGTTGGCTAAAATAGATAATTATAGAGAGAGAATGAAACTGAATAGTAAATTGTTGGAGGATATTAATAAAAGTGGAAGAGATGGGAGTAAAAAATTTAGAATTACAATAAAAGGAGAAATGTAGGGGAGAAAGAGATAGTATTATAGATGATGAGGGAATTGAGTGTAGCTCTAGAGAAGATTTAGATAGAATCTTAAATAGATATGTAATGAATATAGAAAAGATGTTAGATGTGAAGGATAGAGTGATAGAAATCATGAAAGCATATAGTAATGGGAATAATAGGTTTTCAGAAATTGAACTGAATGAGATAGAGAAGAAATTGAAAAGTGGAAAGGCAAGAGGTTTAGATGGATGGGCAGCAGAGATGATAATGAACTTAAGATATAGAGCAAAAGTAAAGTTATTATCCTGTTTTACTAATATGGCACAGAATAGAGTTTTCCCAAGTAGTTGGAATAATACAAGAGTAAGATTATTATTTAAAGGAAAGGGTAAGGATCATAGAAAGTTAAATCATTATAGACCAATACAGGTAACATCTGTTTTTTTATAAAGTTTTCTCATATATGGTGGCTAGAAGAGTTGTAAGATGGATGGAAGAAAATAATGTAGTGGGGGAAATGCAAGGCGGATTTAGATTAGATAGGCATATAGGAGATAGTTTATTTGTAGTTACACAACTTGTGGATATGAGTAGAAATTCAGGTAAACAGTTATATATGAGTTTTATAGAGTATAATAGAGTAAATAGAAATAGATTATGGATAAGTTTAGTAAATTTGGGAATGGATGTAGCTTTAGTAGATTTATTAAGAAATTATATGAAAATATCACATGATCACATTTCCTATACTAGCACATTAGTTGTTGATAAACAGAGCAAAACTTTCCATACAGTATTGCTTAATGGTTTAACACAAATCCTGCCTAATAGGATAGTGGTGGCTATGGTTGTAAAAGAGCCAAAGACACCAAAATGTATGGGTGCTGAACTGAGTTCAGACCCATATGACTATATAAGCTATTGAGCTTAGATTGAAAATATTTTTTGGGTTTTCAATTTCATTCTCATAGTTTTGTAGTTAAGTAGAGATAAAAGGTGGTTGCTAGAGGGTTGCATTAGATCCTAAGATCTAGATACAGTGCTCTCAGATCCAAAGCTCCTCACTGATGAAGGCCACAAGCCAGAAACTAGTCTGGGGATATTGGATGAGTAGGCATTAGATAGGGATTTTATGCACAAGCCTTCTGGCATCCATTGATTACTCTGTTTAGTACAGGTGGCAATACTGTTTGGAGAGTTTTGCTCTGTTTATCAACAATTAATGTGCTAGTATAGGAAATGTCATCATGTGATGCTTAATGGTTTAACACCAATCCTGCCTAATAGGATAGTGGTGGCTATGGTTGTAAAAGATCCAAAGACACCAAAATGTATGGGTGCAGAACTGAGTTCAGACCCATATGATTATGTAAGCTATTGAGCTTAGATTGAAAATATTTTTTGTTTTCAATTTCATTCTCATAGTTTTGTAGTTAAGTAGAGATAAAAGATGGTTGCCAGAGGGTTGCATTAGATCCTAAGATCTAGATGCAGTGCTCTCAGATCCAAAGCTCCTCACTGATGAAGGCCACAAGCCAGAAACTAGTCTGAGGATATTGGATGAGTAGGCATTAGATAGGGATCTTATGCACAAGCCTTCTGGCATCCATTGATTACTCTGTTTAGCACAGGTGGCAATACTGTATGGAGAGTTTTGCTCTTATATGAAAATAATTATTATATATATCAATTAGGGAATATAGAATCAGTTAAAGTTAAAAATGAGGTGGACTAAGGCAAGGATGCCCTATGTCACCTATTATGTTTGTGTTGTATTTGAGTGAAATGCAAAGTGCAATAGAAAGATTAGAAAGAGGGATAGAGATACCATTAATGGGTGGCAAGGGAGTATATATTTTGCCGGGTCTTTTTTTGCGGATATTTTTTGTGTGCAGAAAAAAGAGAAGATATAGAAGTTATGTTGAGGATATGTGCAAGGGTGGGTAAGGAGATGGGGTTTAAATTTAGTGAAGAAAAATCAAAGATAATAATGGACAATACTGGGGAAAGAGATGATGCAGAATTTTCATTGGGAGATATTAAGTTAAGTGTGGTGAATAGATACAGTTATTTGGGAATTGTTTTAAGTAATCAGAAAAATTATTTGGATGAATGGGAGAAAAAATTGATAAATGAAGCAAAGAAAAAAAGGGATTGATAAAGAAATTAACAGTGTTTTCATATAATAAATATGATGCAGCTAGAATTATATGGGAATGAGTTGCAGTAGCAAGGTTAACATATGGTAATGATGCATTATATGTTAGTAATGTGGTATTAAATTACTTAGAAAAAGTTCAAAGGGAAGTAGGAAGACATGCATTGGATGCAGATATATAGACAGCAAGGAAGGCAATTCAAGGAGAAATGGGATGGTCATGTTTTCATATGAGAGATGCAAAAAGTAAAATGAAAATATTTGGTAGATTGCAGTTTATGGATAATAAAAGAATAGGGCAGCTAACAAGATGGATGAGAAAGGTAATATGTATGCAAAAGATTTGGATAAAGAATTTATATCAGTATATTTGTACAAAAGATGGGATGATTGTGTTAGGAGGATTGTTGACTGTTATAGTGGTAAGGAATGGGATAAAAGAATAGATTTATTAATAAAGAATAGGGAGTTAAAGAGATGGAGAACTAGTATGGATAAGAAAAAGAGTTTAAATATATATAGAAATAAACAATATTAGGTGTGAGTTAATATATGATAAGGAAAGTAATTTATTGATTAAGGCTCGAACAGGATCTTTAGCAACAAGAGAATATACATGTAAATGGAAAAATATGGGTGATTTAGTTTGTAAATTATGTAAGAAAGGAATAGAAAATATTAGGCATTTGTTAATTGAATGTAAATGCTTGAAAACAGAAAGGGCACATATAACGAAGTTATGGAAAAATAAATATGAAAAAAGTGATTATACAGAAAGTAGATTATTGGTTTTTATACTGGGTTTGAAAAAGATGAGAGGGATTTAGATATAAAAGCTATAGAGTTCACGAAGATTATATTGTGGAAATGGGATGGAGCAGAGTATGGGAAAGCTTAGACTGGGGAATGTAAAATTAAGTAGCTAACAGTTTTCTCTTGGTATAATTGCTGAGAGATTCTTGACTTCATTTAAGCAGAAGCTACATCACATCACATCACATACGTTTTATTCTTGCAAATGATTTCATTGATTTGTTTTTTAATTAGAGAAAGACTTGACAACTTGGTAAAAAACAATAAGGTTTCATAGATGAATCCTGTTGATATAAGCATTTAAATCATGACCTAGTATATAATAAAATTGTAAGAATACCTGAGAACAAGAATGAAATGAGCAATTAATATATTAAAATGAAATATAAGACAAAAATTTTTTTTATCTGAAGTATTAAAAAAATAAGTTAAAATAATAATGAAGTAATTGACAAGGTAAACTCATATAAAAGATAAAATTTTATAGTCTTTTTATTTTGTCCTAATTTATTTTTTTACTGAAGTGTTTTTTTTTCTGTTATGATTTTTGTTTTATTTGATTATTAAAAATACTAATTGTAAATTAATGATTTAAAGACTCAAATTTTTCAATGCATTATTATAGTAAATTAGTTGTAATGAATGTAAGAGGATTACTTCTGAACTTTAGAAAAATTGAATAAGTTATGATGTAATTGAGCACACATATTCCAGGTGGAATATATGGTAGGCAAAATCATGAATTAACTTTTAAAGAATTAGGCTCACCTTAGATGACATTGTTACAGCCAGATTCACCAACTTCTATGCCCTGACATTTTTCTCACCTGAATGCAAACATATTAATCGGTATGCAATAAACCTCATCAAATTTTAGTAGATTTTGTTCTTTCAAAATTATATTATTACAGGTTTTCTTTTTAATCAACAGTGACGTAAAAGTTCTTATCTTTATTATGAACTTTATATTAATTCATATTTATTCAAAAAATATTATTCCCTTTAGATGAAGTATATATTTTATTATATGAAGATAATCTTTAAAGTGTAATTATTGTTTATAAATTTGGATTTATCTATGTAATATAACAATATCTTCTGCATTTTACTTCTTAAAGTGTTTACGTTTTATAAGTAACCATTGGTCAAAAATATACAATGTGCATCTAATTACAATCTTTTAATCATATTCCACTTTTCACAATTTCTTTGTAAATACTTCTATTCAGTAATATCCTTTTAAATGTTATGTATTTACTACGTTTCCAACTTATGACATTCCATCCCAATTTCATAAAAATCTTGCAAAAAAAAACTATCCTTTTCCCATCCAGATTTTTATTGTTTGTAAACATTTCATAATCATATTAAGAATAATATCCGTTATAATTTAAGGGAAAATACCAATTATAATTAAATAAGTTTTATTAACTTCTGTGTAAAATTGTTAATCTTGAATACCAATAATTGCAAACATTCAGCATTAACACAAATGACAACCATCTGACTTATGTCTAATTAGAATATATAATTAAATCTTAACTAGAAATTTATATAATATTACAATACTAGACAAAAAAAAATTTACTGAAGTTTTTTCACAATCATGGTTTCGTCTATTAACAAAGAGAGCTTTTCAAGTTACTAGTATAGAATTAGGCAGTATTTAATAATTAAATCTATGGATAAAAAGTTTGTACTCCTAATAAATCTGAATTTATGAAAGACTGGATATATTTAAAAAGAGTTCTTGCATTTAATATGTTTCCTAATGTCCTATCATTTGATTTGAAAATTGCCTGACCGTAAAAGATTTCTGTGGTGAGAAGAAATAAAATATAAAAATCATCTGCCTCCGGAAAAGACATCACAGCTGGACACCAAAACTCAAAGATTACAATTGCTGAAATAACTGTTTTGTTCAGAAGACCTGTCTCTGGTATTAACATATATATGTAGATACATACTTTTATTTTGATTTAATGCAGTATCAATTTCTAAGTATAGGTGGCGCTTACAGTATCAATATTTTATTGTAACTGAATTTTAATTATTGAACTTAGTAAACTCTGAGAGATGATATTGGAGATTATGTATTTTTATATAAATTTCAGTTCAAATGAATTAGTTATAATTAATAAATAATTTGTTATTAAATTGTGAAAACCTGTAAATAAAAATACATTTGACCACATTCATTTTGTGGACTGGTGAAAATAGTTTCAGTGAATGATCATTTTAGGATTAAAATAATATCAAAAATTATTGGGTTATTTTGTATATCAATGAACTTTAAGATAGAACTCTGATATTTTTTCCGCATATAATTTTTTTTTCTAAATCAGTACATAATATTTCATCCTTTTGAAATCTTGTTATGTATATGTAAATATATATGCAAACTTTTATTGCAAAACATTTGACATGAATGGTAAAATAATTTCCTACTATACTGGATTCTATTGCAAAATATGTGAACCATACAGCTGATATAACCAATGTCTTATTCTCAAAGATTTTAGAATTTTCCCAACTATTTACAAATCTTGTTGCTACTTTAAAACTTGTGTTGTTATTATTGGTCAAAAGATCACCAACTGTTTTTGAGGCTAAATTTTTTTATTGTGTTTTTCAACATAATTTCTTTACAAATCTGATGATGCACCTGGAGATATTAAAATCTACATTCTTAATTTAAAACACAAAATATGGACAAAAGTACTGACATCTGTTGTTATGGGAATAGGGGGTAGAATATATTTATAGTAGTTATCATGGTTTTGATCAAATCCCAAACCACTTTACACGGTACTGTAATATGAAAATAAAGGTAATAAATTAATCTTTTGTGCATACAAATAAATAAATGTAATCAAATAAAAAATAAAATAATAACAAATAAAATATATTTTCTACTAAAACGTTACGCATAAGAGACTGCAATGGTTCTGCTTAACATATACATTTATTACATCAAAGAAGGCAATAAAATGACCACACAAGCAGCTTTTTGTAATATTTGGTGATGTATAATTTTTTCAATCTTATTTATTATTCATGGATTATATATAATGAAGGTGTATAAACCATTTTGATTAATTTTTTAAAAAGTCATTTATTTGGAAAAATGAAGTGGGTCTTTACATAGTGTGGTTATTAAATTTTGTTCATTAGACTGCACCAAGGCAATATGTTTTTGTGACTGCATTCTTGTGTCTTTGATATTGCATGTGCTGATTATTATCCATTCCACCGCTAATCCAGAAGGAAGGGTTCATTATAGTACTGATATGTTTATGTATTATAATTTAATTTCTCCAAAGTAATATATTTGTATTCTTTTTGAATATCTTCATTGAACATACATTTGTCATGTTATGAAAACTCCAGTGAAGTGAGAATAAAAAATTAAGATTTTGAAATGTATGTGGATATTTTCCTAATAGAAACCTTGTTTATTAATGATTCAAGAAAGAGCAGTTCTACAAATATTCCACACTTCCTCATGTTTATATAAATTATCTCTGCTCACCAAAGTGATGATAAATCTATCAAAATCTAGCATACTTCCAGAATCAACCTTCATGAACTGATAAAACACAGTAAATATTTGTAGTTTTCCACTCACTTGGTTTTAAATAAAATATAAATTAAAAATATAATGCAACAAAGCTGAATGATAATTATAAAATGAAAATATATTGTTTCCCAAAACTGCTTTAAAGAAAAGACGATTTACTCAGAAATAAATTATTCTCACACTTTAACGATAGGAAAATATATCTTATGTCATATTGAAATTTCATTAACTATATTAGTATTGAAATCAGTTTTTGTATAATGTGGATTTTCCATTGATCGACTAATAATTATGCAGTATTTCTATAAATTTACAATCGGATAACAGAACAATTTTAACAATACAATTAATGTAATGGCCGAAAAATTAGCAATAATGGAAGTAAAGAGACATGTGGCTTACTATATCATCAATGATTATATAAACAGGCTGTGAATGTTCATATAATTAAAGATAAATGATTGAGCACAGAATGAAAGATTTTTAAAGACAATTATTATAATAATTTTAAAAATGTGCAAAAGTAAAATTAGAATGAAATGTCAGTTTGAAAAATTCAGGAGAAAGAAGACAGTTAGTCTTTGAATAAAAATATTTGAAGATCTTAATTTTACATTTTGCTGAGTATCTTGAACAGGATTTGTAAATTCATGATTCAACCATGTTATAGAAGAGGTGTTGAAATGTATTAAAATGTAAAACAATATTAAAATTATAACATATGATCTTTTCCTTGGGAAGGAAAAGATATATTGACTTTGATATATAAAAATGAAGTGATAATTTTTTGGTGAAGTGGTTAATGATTATAGTGAAGTTGGGAAATGATGGAATGAATGATCTACAGGAAGAAATTCTGTATAAATGTATGAAAACTATAAAAAAATGCTATTTCTAATTTAATTATTAAAAAACAAGCTTGGGATAGAGAAAATTTTACCTAATCTAAAGAAAAGTTTTCTGGAATTATATTAGTATAAAATAGACTACCCAGAATATAACCGGTTGATAAGATAGAATGTAAATATTTTTTAATTGTTTACAGAAATGATAAAACCTTTAAAGGTATTGGATTTCTTATGAGCTATCAAAGTAGTAAATAATTTAGTGTTATAATAAAAATTAATGAAGAAATTGAATATCCATTATTGCACATAAAACTGATTTTAAAATATTCATTGAGATGATAGAAAAAACTCTAGATAAAAATGAAAACAGTAAAAGCAAAATGAGAAGTTTGGAAAATTACTAAGATCTATAAAAAGACAAAAACAAATAATAATAATAAAATGATGAGAGAAATAACATATACTTTATGAAGACTATAATAATGTTATAGAATATATGGTATAATTGTAAGAAGATTTTATGAAATAAATTTGATTAACTACATCATGGATTTGCTGTACCACATTTGCATAAATGGAGTTGGTTTATTTGGTAATCTGATTATGACATAGATAACAAAAGGCAACACCCACTTCAAACTGTTTTATGTTGCAATATTCTTTATAATATGGCATGACAAAGCAATTGTTTATTGCAAATTCATTCCTGTGTTTCTGACTGGCACATATTGGTTAATATGATTTTTAACTTTTATGATCCATAAAGAATATT
The DNA here is from genome assembly GCA_028023455.1 of Epiperipatus broadwayi. NCBI lineage: Eukaryota > Metazoa > Onychophora > Udeonychophora > Euonychophora > Peripatidae > Epiperipatus > Epiperipatus broadwayi. The sequence continues at coordinate 1,919,087 of JAQFVV010000170.1, forward strand.
CATTATAATGTTTCTGTGAAGATTTGGGATGATGAAATTTCAGTTGTATTTCTATACTGGACTATTTTCGTCACCTAATATAAATATTGAATGTCTTTAGAAAAATTTATATTTATTCAAATGTTCCAAATACATTCAACTGTTAAAAATAGCACACAGGTTAGTATGTGCATATACTAATCAGTGTGCTATTACTAACAGTTGAATGTATTTGGAATATTTAAAGGAAGTTACATTTTTCCAGACACTCAATACGTATATTAGATGATGGAAATGATCCAATATTTGAATATAAATTCATGATAATGTTTTTGTATTTCAGTTATATTGCTTGATCTATCTATTTATTAAATAAGAGTTATGTTTAAAGATCTTCACTGAATGTATATTTTGAATGCCATGACATTTTTATTAATTGTGAGGGAAAAAATTACACTTTAAAACTTATAATAAGCCTTCATTAATATGTTTAATAAAAAGATAATTTAAAATAATGTTTCTTAACATTAGAGAAAAAAAAATGGAATTTTTCATTGAGCTTTGGAGTTGAAAACTTTAAAAATAATCTTTGGATATGAAAAAAAAGATATCAAAAAAAAAAAGTAGAACATATTTGTCTGCTTTTCCTTTACAATTTGTGGAAAATTAATTTAAAAATAACTTAAAATGAAGCAGGAGATGATTATTAAGTTAAAAAACATTATTCATCTATGCACACCAAAAATTATATAACATTTAATGGGTGAGAAATGAAACTATTTGCAAATAAAATCAAATCAATCTTAGAAAATTAACCGCCAGTGACGGTTTAAGGATCATTGTTGGAAGGAAACTTATTGATTCTAAATAGTACGAAGGGATTATCATCTTCTTATTTAAATTAAGCAATTTCCAGAAGTGAACCGATGATATTGGATTATATTTTTCCCTTCTTTATATATTTAAAACAGTGAAACGGATGGTTTCAAAATATAATACTTTGCACTAATTTAAAAATAAAATATTATTTTAATCCTTACAGTCCTTTGTAACTAGAATTTAATTGTACATTTTAAAACAAACAAACTCATGTTATTTAACTATCTTCTTTTTTTTCTGGATTGGTAATTTTAGTAAAACTTTTTCTCTCTTAATTGTTCAAGAGATGGCGCTACTTTAAAACATTTTACGGCCAATAACGACAGTATTTTCATTTTCTTAGTATAACAAGGAATTTTCCTTTTTTAGAAAAAACATTTTTGACAGAAAATGTTGCTAAGAGGAAAGATTTCTCTCGTTTATTGACTTGTATCTTGTGCAATACATGAATTATTAAGATTTTTTTTTTCATTCTCTATTTGTTATTTGTAAGCAAAATATATTATGGCGCCAGCAGTAGTAATAATATATTTCATATATTGGATTATGTATTGGTAGAGAAAGAGGGAATGAATAAAATACAGAAAATTAAGGTGTTTGATAATGAAGAAAAAGTATGCACTAGGTTCATAACTTTATTGTAATTGAAATGGTTAGTAATGTGATGGAGAATAGAAATAAAAGTAGAAATAATAGTGTAAGATGTGAATGGAGAGTGAATGATAAGAATAAATAATACAAGTTGAAGAAATCATGGAAGAATGAGTTAGGGGTGAGTATAAGGACTGGTACAAAGAAGTAGAAAAAGTAGAAATAGGGTTTTAGGTGAGAATATTCAGAAAAATAAAAGTAATAAAAAAATGAGAATTAGTAAAAGTGTAAAAGAGAGGAAAGAAACATGCAGAGAATATAAGTGTGCTATTAAGAATAAGGAAAGTGAAAAGTACTTAGAAAAGAAGAAGTTGGCTAAAATAGATATTATAGAAAGAGAATGAAATTGCATAGTAAATTGTTGGATGATATTAATAAAAATTGAACAGATGGGATAAAAAATTTTGGAATTACATTAAAAGTTGAAATGTAGGGGAGAGAAAGATAATATTATTAGATGATGAGGGAATTGAGTGTAGCTCTAGAAAAGATTTAGAGAGAATCTTAAATAGATATGTAATGAATCTAGAAAAGATGTTAGATGTGAAGGATAGAGTGATAGAAAACATGAAAGCATATAGTAATGGGAATATTAGGTTTTCAGAAAATGAACTGAATGAGGTAGAGAAGAAATTGAAAAGTGGAAAGGCAAGAGGTTTAGATGGATGGGCAGCAGAGATGGTAATGAATTTAGGATATAGGGCAAAAGTAAAGTTATTATCCTGTTTTAATAAGATGGCACAGAATAGAGTTTTCCCAAGTAGTTGGAGTAATACAAGAGTAAGATTATTATTTAAAGGAAAGGGTAAGGATCATAGAAAGTTAAATAATTATAGACTGATACCGGTAACATCAGTTTTATATAAAGTTTTCTCATATATGGTGGCTAGAAGAGTTGTAAAATGGATGGAAGGAAATAATGTAGTGGGGGAAATGCAAGGAGGTTTTAGATTAGATAGGCATATAAGAGATAGTGTTACACAACTTATGGATATGAGTAGAAATTCAGGTAAACAGTTATATGAGTTTTATAGATATAGAGAAGGCATATGATAGAGTAAATAAAAATAGATTATGGATAAGTTTAGTAAATTATGGGAATGAATGGAGCTTTAGTAGATATTATTAAGAAATTATATGTAAATAATTATTATATATGTCAATTAGGGAATATAAAATCAGTTAAAGTTAAAAATGGAGTGGGACTAAGGCAAGGATGCCCTATGTCACGTATTTTGCTTGTGTTGTATTTGAGTGAAATGGAAAGAGCAGTAGAAAGATTAGGAAGAGGGATTTTTTTTTATTTGTCATTTTTGAGCCACTTTCATCGGAGTTGTCATTTTTGAGCCACTTTGGTAAATAAATTTATCACTTGCAGGTTTCAGGCTGGTTGTTGATGGTGTCACAGCACCATCTGATGGCGGCAGTATGGTTTCTCCTCAACTACCATTATTTATTTTATAGATATTTTTCTTCATATAATTACACAAATATTCAAGATGGAAGATGCAGTTGTTAATGGTCTAAGAGTAATTAAAGGGTTGGGATTCATGAATTTAAAAGAAACTTTTTTAATTAAAAGTAATGAAAGTAAAATTTAAAACAAAGCTAATTGATTTTAGTTTGCTGTTAACATTTTTATCAAATCTATTTCCCATCTGGAAATTAATTTGAATTTATTTTTGGACAGTTATCTAACAATTGCATCTCCACTAACAATAGAGAAAATATTTTTATAAATTAAAGATTGATTAAGAGTAAAGAAGTTTAATTAAAAACATTCTTTGTATAACTGAAAGTTTGTATAAATAGGGCCAAAAATCTATTATGCAGAGTTCGGTCAATAGTTGCTAGCCAATTCCACATCTCTTTAATTTTGAGGGCCTCAGCCACCTTCACTTCCATCTTCAACCCCAGTCTTCATCGTGGCAAGATGTAGCTCCTGCCAATCAAGAGTGCCCAGTCCCCATGCCATCAAAGAATGTCACCTGCCACAGAAGATTCATCAGTACTTCATTTCATAGAATGCTGAGGTAAATAGCCCAAAGTCATTATAATTGTATTACCTAAATTCTAACTTATAAACTCTTTCAAATTAATGTTTTCTGTATACTTTGAATCTCTTTTAACTTGCTAATCGGAGAGTATGTTAAAATAATAGTTATTTTCTTTATATCAATTTTCTTCTATCAAATTAATACTACTATGAAATATTTCATCAAACTCACGCTTTTTACTTTTTTTAAAATTTAGTGCGGTTATAATTTATTTTTAAAGATATTTTTTACATTTTTCATTTAATTTTATTTGTAAATGCTAATCAAACCCAGTCTTACGAACTTCTATATCCCGCTGTGGAATAGAAGGTGGGGGGGTTAATGAGTTCTTATTTATTTATTTCTAAATAGTTCATAAGACTGAGTTTTTCTTGTAAAATGAATTTTTTTTTTTTTTAAATATTACCGTAAAATTATACAAAATGTATAAATACTTTGCACTCTGCGGTGGATATTGGTGACCATTAGTTTTATTAATTTCTTTATTCATCATTATTGCCAAAAAGGCTGGTGAACAAATTCTATTTTGTTGTTCACACTTTTAAGTACATGAATTTTAGTTTTTTTATATATATTTAAACAAAATAGTATTGAGTCAAGAAGGGGGAGAAATGCACACTTCATTAATTATAGTTTAACTTCTGATAAATGACTTTATCTTACATGGGTCATTATTTTAAAATATCATTACGCATTTGTTAAACCATTTAAGGCTTTATTTAGTATTTAAATCCAATGCTTTTATAGTCTTATAATAGCGTTGCTGGTTTATGTCCGAAATTATTAATAAGCCACATATGGCTCTGATCCGAGTCGCCTGTATCTCATTCCAGGGATTCATGATTGTCTTAGTTTATCATTCTTCTCCTCAAAGTATATATTTATATACTGCTTTGATTCACTTGTACCTCACCCCAGGGATTCGAAGCCTTCCATCTTTTTTATTCTCATTCATAACAGAAGTCTAAGTCTACTTCTGGAACAAATTGATCAGTGTAGTAGAAGCTCTGCATGGACTTACCATAAACCGGATCCATATCAACTTCCTTCCTGCCTTTCCTATTTCAGTACCACTTTAGCATGAAGCTGACATACCACCTTAATAATCGGAGAATGATCTTTTCTTCACCAAAGCTGCCATTTTTCTCTCTCACACTGACAATGCTAGAAAAAAAAAAGTTTGTTTTTCTTTTAGCCTGTTTGACAAAATAAATTGTAATGATGTGTAATAATGAACATTTTTTTCTTTAAATATTTTTCGTTGGAGTTTTAGATCCAACCTCTCATGAAACTGCCCTCCCCTTCATTGAAATAATCAATTCCCGTATTGATAGAGTTTTTCTATATTCTATCATTAAATGTTGAAAATGTAAAATAAATAATGTTTTTAGTCTACATACTGATCAAAATGTATCCTTATTTTTATTGTTACAAATAAAGTCGAGAAATGAAAATAAACATATGTATGAAATGCGAAGGGCATCCTACTAAAATCGTATAATCAGCTAAACTCTATCATATCTTAATATGTATTATTCTTAATGTATAAACGTCCACCAAAACACCCACATCCATTTTGTAACATGAATTAAAATTCTATTTTTAAATATACATCCAGTATTATAACCGACACACTAAATTGATATTTGTTAAAATAAAGTTTATCAAGTTTGTTAACTGTTTGTAATGAAAACAAAGTTTTAAAGGTGTGAAGTTGAGTAAATATATATATAAAACCATCTTGAATTTTGTCAAAATAAATATTTATATTTTTAAACTTAATCCAGTTGTTCGAATCTCCTTAATAATATTTATATTTATGTATATTTTTAACTTAATGTCTTGGGTTTACTCAATCTCTTATCATCATCATCAGCTGAGTTCTCATGCAAAACAATGTAGCACCGGGCCCGAAAATAATTAATTTATGTAGTATCGCTGTAGGTGTTGTCCGTAGTGGTATAGAATTGGGGACTGGGCAAATGGCTTAGAATTCATGATTGCTCCTGACCTGTGTATCTCGGGCATGATTGGATTCAGGGTTCTTTTGCTTAGATTCTAAATCTTGTTGAATGGACATACATTTTTGACTGGTACACTATAGGTGTATCCCAGTAAGCCATGTGTTCCAGTGTCAATACATCTTTATTGATTAATGAACATTTTTTTCTTCTACTTATGTTCTTTGAGTGAATTGTATCTTTCGCAGTTTATAAATTGCAGGTGTGTCTTGTCAACTGACTCCATCTCTTACCGGACTTGTATCTGTCATCTCTATCTCATCTGAAAATAGGTCTGGATATTTATTTTTAACTCTTTCAAGGGAATTTGTTATTATTATACTAACTTAAATTTCAATTGCCTTCCACCAGTCCCTGCCTATTATAGGACTGAATCTTCCTTGTACTATGTATAAATGGCACTCTTATCATGGTATCTAACTGATGTCTGTATTTTCCCCAATAAATTTTATGCATTGCTGCTTACATCCCGAACTTTTATGTTAGTTTTTTCCAAGTTTTAATCCAGAGTCCACTGCTGACAGTCTATGTCTGATATTATAGATATTCCCAAGCCACTCACTATTTCCATATTTATTTTAACTCTGCAAATTTCCAATTCGATCGTAAATTGTTGCTGCCCATCCATACTCATAATTCTAACAGTAAAATTATTATTGGGGTTACCTCCCCTATTCTTTTGATCCCACCGTTTCTTTTGATTTGAGTCGTTAATGAGTTTTCTACATATGTGTGTAATGTGTCCCTTATATCCACATTTAAAACATTTCTCTTCTCTCCACTTGCACTCTTTTGCTTTATGGTTATTTTTTCCACAGCAGTGACATGCCATTTTAGTTCCCTTTTCAAATTCTGGTTTACATGGGTTACTACATTTTCTCTCAGTTTTATCAATCTGCATCTTTATACTATCTTCCATTTTATTTTTAAAAGCTTGAGCTTGCTTACTTATTAGATTGAAAGCTATTCCTTTTTGGATTGCACTCTGGTACTTTAAATTAGTATCAGTTAATAGTTCTAGCAATCTATCACTGTACATACCCCACAGTGAATGATTAAGGAGTATTTATTCGATATAAACCCTGTATTTGCAATACTTAACTAACTCTCTAAGGGCCAAATTATAATCTTTTATTGATTCTCCTTTAAACTGTTTTATATTTCTCAGTTTTAAATGAGCTATATGATGGGATGGGAAGGGACTAAAATACTCTGCTAATTTCTTGGGGAGTCATAAAAGTTATTAACAATTTCTATAACTTTTTGTCCTGAGAAACACAAAAATGCTGCCACTTTTCTTTTATTTTCTTGAAAAGTTTTCTATCTGTGTCACATATAGTGGCCATTCTGCAGCATTCTCCACATCAAATTCACTTATGACTGTTTGTCCAAATGATGACATTTAGGCTGTTTACTATTACTATCATTAAGCTAATTATTCCTCCAGTTATTATCACAATTGTTGGCACCCATTTGGGAGGTCATTGAACACCTAATTTCTTTTTACATTTCTACAATCATGATATAATAAATGTCCAATCCCAGTTTATTAATTCTAGATAGACAGTCTTTAAATATATTTTTGTGAATATATTCACTTTACATACTGCAAGACAAAGGTGATGTGACCAGTTATGGCCTATTAAATTGTGATATTCATCTGACAACATAACCCAATATATTTTTGTTAGGCATAATAACTTCAACTCTTGATTGATCCAAGAATGATATTTGATTGCCTCCATAGTCAACAATTGTTTTTCTGCTATGATGCAAACTGATGCTTATTTTCCCTATTTACAAGTGCTCACAATTTTTTTAATATAATGAACATTGCAGATGCAGTGTTACCCTTCCATTCTTACTTATGAATCATTAATAATAATTTCCATTCTTACTTATGAATCATTAATAATAATTTTGTGTTTGAAAATCAAATCAATGCCTTGAAGGCAGGCTTTGAAATAATTTGTTTTCATGTTGCATTTCTGTCTTTTGGGAATGGACTCTTCCATCCCATCAATAGGAATTTCTTTTCTTTCAAAATAAGCAGCTTATGTGTTCAACATGCTTCAATATCTACACATTGTATATTGTTGTAGAGTATTCTGTGATTGTGTCTTTTGATTCATCACATCTATAACAATGTTTTTGATTCATTATTGTCAATTTATTCAAGCATGGTTTTTTACTGTCAGTTTGGTGGTAGTTTGACTAGTTTTCTGATCTATAATTTTAAAGCTGTAGTCCATTTTCTTCAATGGCGTTGTTTAACTCCCAAATGCAGTGATTTCGCAAAGTTTTATTGATGAAGTCTTTAAAATCACATTTCAATGCAAGTTTCCTGTTTTTAATATCAAAATCTCTTCCTTTTTGCCTTTTCTCTACGGAACAGAGATTAAAGTAATATTTTCACATTATCATTAAGAGTTTGGGGCAGAAAATATTCATCAGTAAAGACAATGCTTTGTCAAAATCAAGATCATCTGGAAGCAGGGGGTCTGCCAGTGCTTATAAAATCTCATGTGTCTGAGATCCAAGGACTGAGACCAGTGTGGCTTATTTTAAGGCAGGCTTTTGGCTTCATTAGCCTATATATTGAAAAGCACTTAACCCTTGTAAGTTGGCCAATTTCCAGGGTGTTCAGTTCAAACTTTTTTAACACATCAATTCTAAGCCTTTTGACTTTTTTTTTCTGCTGTGAGAGAAAAAAAAATATTGTTTACTCTACTAATATTTAACAAGTTTGAATTATGTGCTAATAATGTTAGCTGTCAATATTTTGATATTACTGACAAAAGATCTAACAAATCATTGTGGCCAGATCATGTCATATTAAACTTTTTTCCAGCTTTGGGGAAAAAATTTGGGTGCATTTGTCAATTGCCCCCCCCCCCACCTATTGTGCTTAAAGCATGGGTTAACATAAACACCTACTCCAGAAATATGATTATTCTTAAATAACTATACAAATGTATAATTTTCCTATATGTTATACCTTTGTTTGATCCTGTTAGCTTTTGATATAGCGTTAGTTATCATGTAACTGTGGTAGCAAAAGATTTCAGGTGCTCTTATAATTTTAACTACCATCTCTAGTTATTCTGTGACAGCTTGTATTATGAGTAGGTATAATAACATATCCAGTTGTTCTGTGAAAGTTTGCTTCAAGTCTCGTTTATGTCTAGAAGATTCCAGTTAGCATCCCAAGTAGCATAGCCATATAGGGATGGGTATATTGCTGTAACCTGTTGTCAGTTGTTATATGACCTTATCACCAAATGGATTGACTATTTGTGGCCAGATATCTCTCCACAATGAATGTAATCAGACTTAGTGAGCATCTTTACCTATTTGCCCATTCTTGACATTGGATATATGGTATCTATTTGTATATCCATTGGATTGTGTAATCTATTATGTAAAGATATTTACATACAGCACGCGGAGGCATTTCAATACTTACCTAATAATTTATCTATATTTGAGCTATCAAAAAATTACTTACAATTACGAGTAAAACAGCCTATCAATATAGACAAGAAAATAAAGCAAAAAAAAAAAAAAAGATTTTCAAATTTCTATTTCTCTTATCGATCATTTTATTAGTATTTGAACTTTTTTTTTATCCAATAAGTAGAAAAACGTTTTTTTCATATTACTCATTTTATTAATGTACCATCTACTCATTTTTTTGTGGTCTCAGTTAAAATTACAATTTCATCATTCGCACGTCATAGTCTAAATTTACATTGAGATAGGATGATTATATAGAGACTTAATACTATTTCTAAACCAAGTTCTGTAAGTCTTTCTCTAATTAAAACACAAATCAATAAAATTATTTGAATAATAAAAGAAAGAACAATATAACTGCCATGCATTAATATATGTTGCTTACAAATAACAAACAAGCAATGAAAAGAAAAATCCTAGAAATTCATGTATTTCACAAGATAAAAGTTAATAGACAAGTGAAATATTTCCCGTTCGGAACATTTTCGAGATAAAAGATAGCAATTGTCATAAGGTGCAAAGGGCAATACTAACTTCCCAAGCCGGATGAAAACTCATTATTTAAACAGAGCACGACAAAAATTAAACAAAGAGACAAAACTCTCGCAACAGCGTTCATGTTTCAAGAGACATGGAAGCTATATCAGACCTGACAATAAAGTTAACAAAGAACTTATCCACTAAATTTCTAACCCTGTTTTAACAAAGTAATGTTAATCCCATAACTCATTTATTGTTGTAATTCGTCATGATACATATTTGTAATGTATCATCTATATTTATACTCATTTCATTATTAATGTAACATAGGTATTAATTGGTTTAATAAATGTCTTGAGATTAAAGTGCTGCTTTTCTGGAAATTTTTTTTCCCCGTTTTGTTATAAAAAATAGTTTCATCCCCCCCCCCCCCCGTGAATATGTGATGTACTGTGGCTTCTCCTTAAACGAAGTCAAGAATATCTAAGCAATTATGCCCAAATAAACCTGTTAGCCACATAATTTTCCATTCCCCATTCGAAATTTCACCATATTCTGCTCCAATCCATTTCCACAACATAATCTTTGACAACTCTATAGCCTGATGTGATGTATTGTGGCTTCTCCTTAAACGAAGTCAAAACTATCTAAGCAATTATGCCCAAATAAACCTGTTAGCCACTTAATTGTCCATTCCCCACTATAAATTTTCCCATATTCTGTTCCATCCCATTTCCACAACATAATCTTTGTTAACTCTATAGCCTTAATATCTAATTCCCCCTTATCTTTTCCCAAACCCAGCATAAAAATCAATAATTCATTTTCTGTATAATCCCTTTTTTTAAATTTATTCTTCCATAACCGTCATTATATGTACCCTTTCTATTTTCAAACATTTACATTCAATTAACAAATGCCTAATATTGTCTATTTCTTCGTTACATAATTTACAAAATAAATCACCCATATTTTTCCATTTACATGATGTACATTCTCTTGTAGCTAAAGATCCCGTTCAGCATTAAACAATAAACTACTTTCCTACTATTGATGTGATGTGATGTATTATGGCTTCTTTTTAAACGAAGTCAAGAATATCTCAGCAATTATGCCCAGATAAACCTGTTAGCCAATTTATTTTACATTACCCACTCTAAATTTACCCATAATCTGCTCTATCCCATTTCCACAACATAATCTTTGTCAACTCTATAACCTTTATACCTAATTCCCCCTTATCTTTTCCCAAAGCCAGCATAAAAAACAATAATTCACTCTCTGTATAATTATTATTATTCTGTATTCGTGTTTATTTAGCGCCATCTGTTACGAAATTAAACAAAAAAAACATTTTAAGTGTCCACGTTTTCAACAGTTTTATTTATTATAAAATTAAGAATACAAAACATAAAGAATATGCCCAAATAACATGTTCTTTAGTTTTATAAAATGTAAAATTCAATTATACATTCAATTAATTGCAGAAATTTTAATACTATTTAGTTTGTAAATTATTGTGTAAACGTATTTGTTAAAACCATCGCTTTCACCAATAAAATATTATAAATGTGAAAGTCTATGAAAATTATTCTAGTTCTTGTTTACTAAGAGCCGTTGAGCTAATTACTTTTTCTGTATAGAAGTAATCGCTATAAGTTCAATATGTTTCTTAATGACTGATAGTACCCTAAAAGCCACTTTAAAACTACTGTATGTTTTTGAGTTGTCTGGTTGTCACAATGGTTTTAATGTCATCTTTATAATCCATTCTATGGTAATTTATTAATATTTTATTGATGGCAAGTATTGACCATATGTTGTCTAGATCTCAGCATTTTTATGCATATTATTGCAATTTATGCATGCAAATAATTGCTTTTATATTATATTTTAAATTTAGCACTGAGTAGAGGACAAAGAATGCCTGTTAATTTGATTAATGTTGGCGATATTGTTATGTTTATAACTTGTGTATTACTTATTTCCAACTGAAATGCTTCTTCTCTATTCATATTTATTTTATTGATAATGGAATGATGGTATTTGCCTTCACTCCTTTTTATATACTTACAATATATTATTCGAAAACTATATTTCTAAATTCTTTGAATTATATAAGGAAGCTGATGATTTGTTGCTTTTATTCTTTGAATTATATAAGGAAGGTGATGATTTGTTGCTTTTATTCTTTGAATTATATAAGGAAGGTGATGATTTGTTGCTTTTATTCTTTGAAATTATTTTAAAAGAAGTAATTTTATTTGCAGTTTAACTTATCTCATGTTTAATTTTAATTATATAGAAAAACCAATTTGCTTCTTTTTATAGAATTGATTTAAAATTTCGTTTGGGTTGACAATATATATTTTTAAAATGGCTCCTGTTAAATATGTAACATTATACAAAACAAAATATTTAATTTTACAATTAGGAAGGATGTTGTAATAATATTTAGAGCAATATACAATATTTAAAGTTAGGTATACTCCTATGAGTATAATATTTAGAGCACTAAATATACTGCATGTGCACACTTGTGTAATAATGTTTTGATATGCATGAAATGTTATGTAATAAAATGCGCTATAAGAACAGAAATCAGCAGTAGAATCTCACTGGAATTTTAAATTTAAAAGATATACTTTATAATTTACATTCAAATATAATTTTATATGGTTGTGAACTTATGGTATAAATAGTTGTTTAGACTATTAGTTTATATAGTTAAGTATATGCTTGATCTATGATATTATAAGTAATAAAATATTGCTTTTGTATAAACAAGATCAGGTCCAAAACTGTTGCCTTGATCCAATTAAGTTTATGTTAATATATTTACAACGAGTAAATAAGTGTAATTAAATAAATGTTTATCAAGATGTATAATGGAAGTGTATTTTGTAATCTAAATTTTATTTTATATCTATGAAGCTAAAGATTAGTGAATAAAATAATTATATTTATGGGGAGTCAACATCATATGACATTATATTCACAATGTATTAAAAAACCATGTGTTCTTCATTTAATAACAAGCAGTAGTGGATCTTATATTTAATATTCTAAGTTGTGATTATGGAATTGATATTGTGTTTCAAAGCATACTTTATTGATCAAAAAACAATGATTACATTGGTAAGATTGGGCTTACACGGTAAGTTATCAGTCTGGCCCTGTGTCTAAATAGTTCTGATGGGCAAAAGATTGTTTACAGATTTATAGAAGGAGAAAAAGAAGCTTTCCCATGAGTTCTTTATGTTGTGTTTTTGCCACTTTTAAGGCATTGAGAGTTGCTTGGATTTGGCTTGTCTAATTTTTTATATATATTATGTTGGTGGACCCTGTCATGGTGTGTCTTGCCAGTTTTGGTGTATTGTTTTCTTTCTTTTTTTGGCTGTGTTATTCTGTATCTCGTTTTCAATTATAGTGCTGATTTTATTTTAAATAGTGACCAAGTTGCAGCAAAAATATCGAGCAGTGCTAGCATGTTATCCCTTTCTTTTATTTTTTCTAGCTTGTGGTGTTAAGGTTTTGTTTTGCATTGTAGTCAAAATTGAATTTACATCTGGTGTACCAATATGCATACAAGCTAAATGTCATTACTCTTATTGTTGGGATTGCATTTTTTTTGTGGACCTGGAGAATTTTTACCATTGTTGTGTCATTCTGACGATAGCTATGTATCCTTATTTGTCTTAACATTTCCAATCCCAAACAATCATTTAGAAAATGATCTTGTGTTTCTTCTTCTTTTTGGCACAATGTGCACAGTGGATCTATTTTCATATGGAACCTTTTAAAATGGATGAAGTGTGATGTAGGCAAGGCATTCAGGTTTACTTTGACTGTGAAGTCGAAGAATTTAGGTTTCAGGTACCATTTTTTATATTTTTTAGGAACTGTGCATTGTTTATTTCAAAAACTGTTTTGCTCTTGATAGCTTGTTGGGTTTGCACTATCAGGCTATGTATGTACTAGTATGAGTATTTAATTGGGTTAGTCATGGTTATTTTGCCCTGATTTCTTATGCTGTCTAAAAGTGTGGCTATGTAGTTGTCTTTGGGAGGTGGTCGGTAAGTGAGTATTATATATATTGAATATTTGGAAACTTTGTAAACATTGTAATCAGCAGGTTTATTATTTTTTGTGTGTAGAAAGTTGGAATTGTATGTAGTCCAAGCCCATTTAGATTTGTGGGCTGGCTTAATTGCCTCATTGAGATGGCTACCACCTTTTTATTCCAAAATAGTTTATTGCACAGAGAGTTTACTGTTGATATAAATTTTTTGGTAAACTTCTGTTTGTGTTAATATTTTGTCTTGTATTGTTCTCTTCATCTGGCTCATTCTCAAATGAAATGCAAAACCCAGAAACTTACTCGGTTTTCCTTGGTATATTTGTGTGTTGGTTTTCCCAGTAAAGATTTACTATACGGTTGATTTATTAGTATTTATTTTCAGACGAAATTTTGTTGTGTAGTCTTCTATTATTTTTTGGAGTGTATGTAGTTGTTTCTTTGATGTTGTTATTGTAAAGTTGATTAGAATAAATCTTTGACATTTTAGTGAAAAATACAATAGTTATATATATTTGGTTTTTTTTCTTTGTCTTTTCACACCTGCTTGTGAAACATAAACTAAATGATAATTTAAGGATTTAACTATTAAAGAAATACCTTTGCTACTTATTTAAATCCTGTTAGATGAAATCATAGTTATAGTTGATGAATTTTATTCAAATTAGAAAAAATAATTTGGAATTGGCAACTGTTTTAATGAATAAATGATAGATTAAAGATTTGACTATTAATGAAATATCATGGCTGTTTCCATTAAATTGAGTCATAAATGCAAGCGTTCGTGGTCGAGAGGTCAGACAGCCGCCTTACAAGTAGGTTCGTTTCCCGGCCGATGCTTTGACACATGAAGAAAAAAAATGTAGAAAACGATGAATTTTATTTAAATTAAAAAGAACAAATTAAAATTATCAATTATTTTAATGAATACATGATAGGGCATTAGTTGATAATGATTACATTTGATGGATAAGAGAAAGACAGTATTGTACTGATTATTTCAATATTATAAATAAATTGCTTTGTTTTTATTTATTTAAATTGTGTGCTATTTTAATTCTTTGATTTAAAAATTATATCCTCAGTATATATCAGCTCAGTCCATTTCATCTGCAGGTAAATATGTTTTGTGTGATTTATCCAGGTCATGTACATTGAAGGCGATATATTGACCACTTTAATTATCATATACTGTGGAACATATCTTTATAATCATGTTTATACATAAATAGGGCATATCCTGGAAATTGTTCCTTGTAATTATCATCTGGCATTCATATAACCTTAACTGATCTTGACAGTATATAAAATAATAGTTCTGTTCAATTTGCTATCTATGTTGATATCTTTTCTGTGTTTAATTCATGTAATAAATCAAATTTCTTTCATTATCCATCGTTTTGTTAAATTAAGTTTTTTATTGATCTCTCCTGGATGCTTGATCAGTTGGTAGCCTGTTTATCCGAGAACAATTTCTTCATGATAGAAATTCAACTAGAAGTGAGAAACGAATTTTAAAAAACTTTATAATTATAGATGAAAACCCTCCATTAAGTATAGCACTCCAGAGGTACACCGTAGTAATCAAAATGTATAGATAATGAATTTGGTTCAGATCTATATGAGTTTACAAGCAAATGAGCTTTGATTGAAACATTACCATGTAGCAGACGGAATATAGCTATCATTACTTAAAACTGTAACATTAGAAATCAACATTATGACTGTATCTATATATTACTAATAAATATATTAAAACATATGGATACTCATCTGTGTTTATATGAGTAATTCAAACTAAACACAACAACAGAAGTCAAACAATGTTTGTATTTGGACATCAGCACAAACAAATTTTATTTTCTAAATTATAATTGAATTCTTAAGTATTTCAGAATTTTCACCTAGAAAAGATACAAAATTAAAAATTTTTAATTGTATGTCTTCTTTGTAAAGACAACAATACAAATTAAAGATGGAAATAATTTAATTTTAGCAGATTTTGTGTGTGTATAATTAAACCCTAAATATCATTTGAGCACCATTTCCTATGCTTACACAAGCTGTTAAAACAATAGCAAACTCTGCATAGAGTAGTTAAGCATTGGTGGTCGAGAGGTCAGTGACAGCTGCTTTACAAGCAGTTGTCCCGGGTTAGTGAGTTCGCTTCCTGGCTGATGCTATAACACATGAGGGAAAAAAATCTCTGCATAGAGTAATGCCACTCGGTGCAAGACATACTAATCAATTAATCAAAAAGATTTGTGCATAAAATCTTATTTGGTTTCTACTCATTCAAAATTCTTAGACCCGTTTCTAGTTTATGGGCTTTCATCAGTGAGAAGCCTTGCATCTGAGAAAACAACACCTTGATCTTAGTTTCAAATGCAACTTTTTAGCAGCCATTTTTTATTTTTTAATTATAAATCTATGAGTTGATAATTAAAACAGTAATGTTTTCAATCCAAACTCATCCGCTTGTAAAGTCGCACATCTATGAACTTAGTTCATTATACATTTTGATTAATATGGATTACTCAGGATGTTATTTCTGTATGGAGAGATTTCATCTATAATTATAAATATTTTTTTAAAAATATGTTTGATTGCCACCAGTTGGATTTCAATCATGAAGAAATTGTTCTCAGATAAGCGGACTATCACTCAGTTGATCAAGTGTCCAGAAGAGATCCATAAAAACTTATTTTAACAAAATGATGAATAATGAAAGAAACATGATATAGTATATGAATTATAACAGAAAATTTAACAACACAAACTATTTTATATATTGTGAATTTCAGTTGATAATTGCCAGCAGGAAACATTACCAGGATATGCCCTATTTCTGTATAAACACGATTATTAAAATTTTCCCCATAATATATAAAGATAAAAGTGGTCAACATATCACCTTCAATCTATAATATCTGGTTAAATCAGACAAAACATGTCTTCGTTCAGATGTAATGGGATGAATTGATATATACAGAGTAGATCATATAATTAAAATAGCACACTATTTAAATAAATAAAAAAACAATTTATTGACAAATTTATAATAATGAAATAATCAGTCCAATACTGTATTTCTCCTAAAGATTAAATATAATCACTACTGCCCAATCATGTATTCATTAAAACAATTGCTAATTCCCATTTGTTCTTTCTAATTTAAATAAAATGGATCGTCATCTGTGCATTTATGACGTAATTTAACAAAACCTGCAAGGAAATTTCATTAATAGTAAAATCTCTAAGCTATCATTTATTTATTAAGAAAATTGCTAATTCCAAATTATTTTTTCTAATTTAAATAAAATTCATCATTATCTGTAATTATGATTTAATCTAACAAGATATATAAGTCTTTAAATTATCATGTAGTTTATGTTTTAAGCCAATAAACATCACATGACCACCACTTCTTGTGCTTGTGTATAACTGTTGTTAAAACAAGCAAAACTCACTATACGTATTGCCACACACAGCAAGCTAGAGTAATCAATGGATGCCAGAAGGCTTGTGCATAAAATCCCCATCTAGTGCCTACTCATCCAATATCTCCAGACTAGTTTCTGGCTTGTGGCCTTTGTCAGTGAGGAGCCTTGGATCTGAGAGCACTGCACCAAGATCATAGGATCTAATGCAACTTTCCAGCAGCCACCTTTTATCTCTACTTAACTACAAAACTATGAGTCTTAAATTGAAAACACAATAATATTTTCAATCCGAGTTCATTAGCTTATAGAGACATATAGATCTTAACTCAGTTCAGTACCTATACATTTTTGGTGTCTTTGGTTCTTTAATAACCATAGCCACCACTATCTTCTTAGGCAGGATTGGTTTTAAGCCAACAAACATCACATGACCACCACTTTCTATGCTTGGGTATAACCAATCCTGCCTAATAGGATAGTGGTGAATATGGTTATTAAAGAACCAAAGACACCAAAATGTATGGGTTCTGAACTGAGTTCAGACCCATATGACTATATAAGCTAATGGGCTTGGATTAAAAACATTAAGGTGTTTTCAGTTTAAGGCTCATAGTTTTGTAGTTAAGTGGAGATAAAAGATGGCTGCTGGAGCATTGCATTAGATCCTAAGATCTAGGTGCAGTGCTCTCAGATCCAAGGCTCCTCGCTGACGAAGGCCACAAGCCAGAAACTAGTCTGAGGATATTGGATGAGTAGGCACTATATGGGGATTTTATGCACGAGCCTTCTGGCATCCATTGATTACTCTAGCTTGCTGTGTGTGGTAATACATATAGTGAGTTTTGCCTGTTTTAAAACAGTTATACACAAGCATAAGAAGTGGTGGTCATGTGTTGTTTATTGGGATAAATTAAGCTGAAAATAAAATTATTACTTTTAAATAATTTAAAAAAATAAAAGCAATACATCTTTCAGCACCCATTACAAAATTCAAAGAAATTATTAATATTAATATAGTTTTAAGTTGTAACTATATAAAAAGGGATAGCATGGAATGATGACAAATATCATCATTCCGTTATCAATAAAATAAATAAGAACACAGAGACATGATTTAACATGGAAATAAGTAATAAACAAGTTATAAACATAAAAATATCATGAGCATTAATCAAATTAACAGGCAATCTATGTGACTGGATTTAAAACATACATTATAGATCTAGGCTAATGATCCTCTAACCAATGCCAAACTTAAGACATAATACCAAAGGAAATAGTTGCACGCATAAATTTAAGTGCTACAGTTGCAATAATATGCATAAAAATGCTGAGATCAAGATATCTTGCTTAATGTTCATGGTCAGCACTTCCCATCAATAAAATATTAATGGTCATAGAGTGAACTATAAAGGTGATTTTTACCTTTGTGCCAACCTGAGAAATCTGCATCGCCAAACAAAAATGTATATTCCTACATCAATATAAATTAACCATTATTGGTCAAGACTAGCTTGTGATGTAAGGACCCTAATGTCTGTGACTGCGAACAAGAGAAAGTACAAATACATAAAACTTTACATTTATTTATTGGAAGAATTTCAACTTGTAATTTCTGTTGATTCATCTGCAGTTATTAAATTCTTACTTTAAAACCCAAAATCTGACCAAGATATTTTTTGAGAGTGGGTAATTGGAGCACAATATATATTAATAATAGTGATCTTATTTTTTAACTAAATCTCAAATTATTTTGTTCAATAACGTAATATGAAAATAAATATAATCAATTATGTTTTTCTTGCATATAAATGATGAAATGTAACAAAACATAATAGTACAACAATAAATTTAGTATATTACTTATAAAAATTATTTATAAGAATGTATAAAGATTCTCAATTAAATATTTGTTTCTCTGAGTAAGTACATAAAATGTTCTCAAAAAAGCTTTTAGTAATAATAATACAACATTTCTTAGTGTATAATGTTTTTCTTTGTTCTTTATTAATTTCAATAAACAATCACATTTCAAAATAAAGATTAAGCAGAGCTTCAGGTGGGATGATTTTTAAATATTCATCTATTTTGCACAAAAGTATCAACTTCTGTAAATGCATTCTTATAGTAATATATTGCCCATGTTGACTGTTATTTCCACCTCCATGTTGGATAAAACATTATTATAATGTTGATACACTTTGTTTCATCACTTAGACCAGGTGTCAGCAAACTATAACTTGCACACCATATTTGGCTCACTGAATATATATGTGTAGCTCTTTAGTAATGTGTACATTTTCCCACAGGGCCTAATCTAAGCACATGTTCCAAAAAAAATTGCAAATATAAAATAAAAGTCGTAAGAGATGAAGATAAAACCTGAACAAATCAGGGATATATAGACCCCATACTTTGTAATAAAATTGAAAATAAAAACTATCATAGTTATAATTTATAAAATTTTTAAAAATTTTTATTAACATAATCATGATTATATTTGTTTTATAAGTCTAGCAAAACTTTGTGATTAATAAGTGAGCATGCAATTGTCCTCTAGTCGACAAGTCAATGTTTGCATAGTTGGAATGTGAATATGCATAATCTAGAAGAGGAATGTACAATTATTTTTTGTGTAGTTATGCAAATGAGGATATACTGTGTTAAATAGGATACAATATTTAAAGTGTTTTTCAACATGACTATGAACACTAAAAAACACATTAGTCAAGCATCGTAAGTTTATAACTGAATGGACTGAATCTTTCACATTTACCATGAACTTCGAAGGCCTTCCAGCCTATCTTATTTACCAAGGAACACTGGCATACAACAAGAAGACTAATTTGGAGAGATACTTCATAAAAAAACATACCACATTTGCCATAAAATATCCGGTCAGTGATCCCTAAACAGAGTAATTGAAGAACTTCCGAAATATAAGTTTGTATTTGATTTTTGGAGACAGTTTGTCAATAACGTTACTATTGGAAGTTTTGTAATAAGTCAGGAAATCACTAAGAGAGGAAAACCATTCATAGATGGTGAGTACATAAAATGTTGTTTTGTTAAAGTATATGAAGAATTTTTTGTGATTTTAAAAATAAAACAGAAATTTTAAAGAGAATTAAAACCATGCCATTATCTGCAAAAACAGTAGCAAATAGGACAGATAAAAAAGCCTTAAATGTGGCCAACCAACAAGTTGAGAACATTAAATTATCTTCAGCTTTATCAATTTCAAAAATAAAACCCAGGTTACAGTCCCAGAGAAGAACTTTTAGTATTATTCCACTGAAGAGCCACATACCAGATAAGGGCATAGCAAATGCTGCCATTGAATGCATGGAAAAAAACCATATCATACTTGTAATTTACATTCATATCGGCCTTTCAAACCAATTGTGCAAACGCTTTGCGAGTGTTAAATAATAAATGAATGCCTTCTGATCAATACAAGATATAGAAGGCATTCATTTATTATTTAACACTCGCAAAGCGTTTGCACAATTGGTTTGAAAAGCCGATATGAATGTAAATTACAATTATATGCAGACGCTATAAAAATAAATGCTTATTTACATATCATACTTGATAAAATTATGTCAATTACAACTGATGGGGCGAAAAGTATGATGGGATAGAAAAAAAAGCTTGTTTCAATCTTAAGAGAAACTTTAATCATGAAATGATTATTTTCATTTGTATACTTCACCAGGAAGTACTTTGTGTATAAACATTTCTAGAAGAAATTGATAAAGTTATGGACTTTGTAATTAAGATACTAATTTTATTTCAGCAAGAGGAATTAACCATAGACAATTTAAAAAAATGCTATGTAAAATGGAGAGTAAGTATTCAGATCTTTTCCAATGTAACAGCGTTTAATGGGCTACGTTAAAGCATTTTGCATAAATAGACTCAAACTACTTATCAAAACAAGGGCATTCAATATTTAGAATTAGCAGCAGATCAGTGGTTGCAAAAATTGAATTTCGTGATGGATGTAACATTATAACTGAATCAGATTAATCATAAATGACAAGACAAGGAAAATACTGATTTTTTAATGATAGAAAAAATATTTTGTTTGAAAAATTTTGCTGAAGATTTTGTGAGAACTTTAGTTCATTTCCCAAACTTGTCTCAAAATCATTGAGAAAACAATGCCCTTATTAACAGATTAAGACAACAATTTTAAACAAGCAAAATTTTTTCTTCAAAGGTTTCAAAAATTTAGAAATGATAAAGCAATTCTAGCTTTTATTACAAATCATTTCAATGCCAAATGTGAGAGTTTTTAAAATTTCACGATTTAATACGGATGCAGATAATTTTGAAGTACAATTTCTGGACTGGACAAACAAAGATTTATGGAGCTCCAAATTTGTTCATCTTGATATTGAAATGGAACAATTGGAAAAAGAATAATATAGTCCACTTTCACATAACCGGCAGAATGCTATAAAAAACTTACAGAAAGAAAACTCTAGGATTTTTACAACTTGGAATGGTCATCTAGATTCATATCATGAGTTGAAAAAAATTGCATTTGGTATTTTAAGTATCCTTAGGTCTACATGGTTATGAAAACAAGTATTTTTTGAAAAACCAAATTTCTGATGCCATCTTGGAATCATGCCTTAAATTAAAAAACACTAGTTACCAAACAATCATACAGAAACTTTCTAAGGACATGCAATCTTATTCTTCAGATTGATTAATTTTCCATGTGATTTAATCTACACTTAATAAAAATGTGATTAATATTACAACTTAAACCACTAAACATCACATGATCACCATTTCTTATGCTAGCACATAACTGTTATTAACACAGGCAAAACTCTCCATACAGTAGTGCCACTCAGTGCCAGCCAGGGTAATCAATGGATGCCAGAAGGCTTGTGCATAAAATCCCCATCTAGTGCCTAGTCATCCAATATCCCCAGACTACTTTCTGGCTTATGACCTTCATCAGTGAGGAGCTTTGGATCTGAGAACACTGCACCTAGATCTTAGGATCTAATGCAACCTTCCAGCAGCCATCTTTTATCTCTACTTAACTACAAAACTATGAGAATAAAATTGAAAACAATAATATTTTCAATCTAAGCTCAATAGCTTATATAGTCATATGGATGTGAACCCAGTTCAGTACCATACATTTTGGTGTCTTTGGCTTTTTAACAACCATAGACCCTACTATCCTATTAGGCAGGATTGGTGTTAAACCACTAAATATCGCATGATCATTATTTCTTATACTAGCACATAACTGTTATTAACATGGCGAAACTCTCCACGCAGTAGGCCACTCAATGCCAACAAGAGTAATCAATGGATAAAAGTTATGTGCAAGCATAAGAAATGATCATGTGATGTTTAGTGGTTTAACACCAATCCTTCCTGATAGGATAGTGATAGCTATGGTTGTTAAAAAGCCAAAGACACCAAAATGTATGGGAACTGAACTGGGTTCAGACCCATATGACTATATAAGCTATTGAGCTTACATTGACAATATTATTGTTTTCAATTTTATTCTCATAGTTTTGTAGTTAAGTAGAGACAACGGTGTCTGCTGTAGGGTTGCATTAGATCCTAAGATCTAGGTGCAGTGCTCTCAGATCCAAAGCTCCTTATTGATGAAAGCCACAAGCCAGTAACTAGTCTGGGGATATTGGATGAGTAGGCACTAGATGGGGAATTTATGCACAAGCCTTCTGGCATCCACTGATTACTCTGGTTGACACTGAGTGGCACTACTGTATGAAAAGTTTTGCCTGTGTTAATATTACAACTTGTTATAGTATTTCTTCCTTATTTGTAAAAATACATCCATGGTTCTTGTATAATTTTTAAATTGTGTCAGATTTGGCTCTTCCAACTCAAATGTTTCCAAAGCCATGAGTTAGACTTTCCAAAATAATATCCAATGAAAATGCATTTTTGATATTGTGACCACGGCAGTAATTTTAGAATAAAATATTAAAATTTTGAATCTTTCATGAATATCCATTAGTACATAATAAGCTGCATGCAGAAATGAGATGAAAAGACCTGATGTTGAGTTCTAAATATATCCCATAAATTCTTACATCTGTAGAATGCATCTAAAATGACCAAAGTGATATTTATACTATTTGAGTCTCAGCATACATTCAGAACCAAATCTTCATGTTATAAAAGATGCTAAATTATCTCAGTCCATTATTTTATTTCAAATACAATAACAAATAAAAATATGATACAATAAAGCTCAATGATATTTGTAAAGTAAAAATGAATAATTTTATAAGCCTGTTTGAATAAAAAATCTATTCACTCACTTTATAAGAATTCTTTTCACTCAAAAGTGAATTATACTCAAATTATGAGAATTTTAAATTGTTAATTACATCATACTGAAATCTCATTGGTCATTGTAACATAGAAATCTTCCCACAATGCTCTTCTTAGAATACAGATCTTTAATTCATGTAGTAGTTCTTGATATACATTACTTCCAAGGAAATTCCAATCGAATAACAGAGTAATTTGACTAAAATGACCAAATACTTATCAAAAATGGAAGTAACAGTCTATGTGATCAACTATGGCATGAAAAATTACATGAAAGTGCTAGGAATAATTATATTATAAAAGATTAATAAACAAACACAAAATAAGACTTTAGAAGATAATTCGATTACATACAAATGTAATAAATATTTAAAAGTTAAATTAAGATTAAGACTACTTTGCAAAGATCAGAAGAACGTAGAAATATTTAGGCTTTGAATGAAGATATATAAAGATGAAGTATTTGTTACATAGTTTGTTTTTATGTTTTTGGTAATAATCTCCAAGAAAAAAAGACACGAATCAGCTTTAAATAGCGATTAATGAAGTCTATTAAAAAATAAAACATTGTTAAAATTATAATAGATGATTCTTTACTTGAGGAGGAAAAAATATATAGGTTTGATGTATCGAAATGAAAGAGTAATTTTCTGTGAAACTGCTTTATAGATTTAAATAGAAATAGTAAGCATAGTGAAGGATAAATTGAATGATTTATTAATAAATATTCCGAATGGATGAGTGGAAAGTATAAAGAATTAATAATTTTAATTATTTTATTTGAAAATAGGGTTGAAATAGTGGAAGTTTTCCTTAGTTTATTGAAAAGTTTTACTTATTTAAAAATACATAATAGAGTATGCAGACTGTATCAGTTTGATAAAATAGAATATAGAGATTTGAGTAATTTTTTACATTTAAAAGAGTAAGATTTCTTGTGCACTATGAAATAAATAATATAATTCATATTATAACTTGCATAAAAAAATAAAAATTAATGAAGAAATTGGATACTCATTAAAACAAGCACCTGATATACAAAAATGCAATCAGAAGTGAAAATAATAGGAAAAAATGAAATAAGTAAAAGTAAAATTAAAAATGTAGAAAAGTTTATAAGATACATTTTCTGAGAACAATAGAAAAAGATATATGGAAAAAAAAGAAAAAACAATATATATTAAACTTTATGAAAGCTATGATAAAGTATAGGTTTTTGTGTAGAATATTATGCATTTTCTAAATCCTCATTTGGAGAATGTGGTGGATTATTTGCAATATTTTAAGTGTAGTTGCATGTGGCTACTGATTACGACATAATATACAAGAAAACATAATAGAGCTCATTAGCATTTTGCAACTCTTTTTATCATATTCCATGAAAAATAAGTTATTTAATATAAATATATTATCTATATTGAGCTCAATGTAATTAGAAATGATTTGAATTCAGACTTTCAAGCTTTCTACAGCTATTGACTGCATCTCTTATAACTGAAATACATGATGACATACGTGGGAAATTGATTAATGATCTACAGTACATGTATTTCACATTGAAGCCTTGGGGGGTGGGGAAAATTGAAGCCTGTCCATTAAGGTTGAAGTTTTGCTGTCTTAATATAAGCTGACCACTGATTATATATATGTATGGGAGATAATGATCTGGACCAAGTGATGAGTGCTGGTTCAGCATAATATATGTATATTGGAGATCGTTTATGTTTTTCACATGTATAGGTCATGTATATCAGTTGTATTAGATGGAGTGGATAGCTGTAGAAAGCTTGAAAGTCTGAGTTTAAATCTCTAATTACAGAAATTGATTATTCTGAATCCATTCTTGTGTCTATTTTGCACATATTGGCTCATAGCACTTCTATCTTTACGATCTATAAAAAACATTCAGTATAATATTTACACGTTTCTTCTGTATTTCTTAATCTATCCTATTTAATAAATTTGAATTGTTTTAAAAGATCTCTACTGAATGCATACTTTCAATGTTATGATTTTTTCAATAACAAGAATAAAAATAATTAACCAGCATTTAGGTATTAATTTTCAATAACCACTTTTTAACATTGACACAGATAGAAAAATAGTTGTAATAATAAATTATACACCTGTTATATAGAAAAATAATTGTAACTTTTCTTATGAATTGATCTGTTAATCCTACATTCGCCTTTTTCAATTAACTTTATCAACTTTATATCTAAACATGTCAGTATATTGTTCTCTTTTTTCTACAGTAAATTTAGTACTTTTATTCATTTTATTAATATCCTCTATAAATAAATCAATCTGTCTTTGTGTTTTATTAAATAACATTTGGTTGTATTCTCATCCTTGGTGTTCGCCTTAAGATGGCGTTGATGCTAATCAAAAACATATACATAAAACGATTGCGGGCCGAACCTAAATGATCGATTTGATCTAAAAATATCTGATTTCTTAAATTTGTAATAAAATATTCTACTAACTAATACTATTATATGATGTTAGTTTTTTTAATTTTTGTAAATGTTTATTAATCTTATCTTGTTTTTGAGTTTGTGTGTGTGTGTCTTTAAAGTTACGGTGTTTTTCTAATTTTTTTTTTTTTTTTTGACTTTACGTGTGTCTTTTTAAAGTTACGGTCTTTTTTTTTTTTTTGCAAGAGTAAATCAATAATTTTATTCAAAAGCAAGACGTAATAAGTAAATGTTTATTAATCTTATCTTGTTTTTGAGTTTGTGTGTGTGTCTTTTTCGAATTTTTTTTTTTTTTGGACTTTAGGTGTGTCTTTTTAAAGTTACGGTATTTTTTTTGCAAGAGTAAATCATTAATTTGATTCCAAAGCAAGACGTAATAAGTCAATGTTTATTAATCTTAGATTGTTTTTGAGTTTGTGTGTGTGTGCTTTTTCTCAATTTTTTTTTGGGACTTTATGTGTGTCTTTTTTTAAAGTTACGGTATTTTTGGTCAAGAGTAAATCAATCATTTTTATTAAAAAAGCAAGACGTAATTCTAAATCTATCAACAGTAACATAATTTATATACTACAATTTAGAATTGATACCCGACTACTATTAGTAAGGACCATCATTAAAAGACTCGATTGAAAAATGATACCCGATTAATTTCCGTTTTCTTTTTTAATGAATCAGAAAGTGGGTTGTTTTTGTTAAGTCTATCTATATAAAAAGGGTATCGTTATTGAAATACTAAATTTAAAAATGATAGCCGACTAATTTGCGTTTCTTTTGACAGTAATTAATCAGAAAGTGGGTTTCTTTTTTTTTTTTTTTGGTAAATCTTGTGTATATATAAAAACAAACAAACCGTAATTCAAAGACTGCATTGAAAAAAATCAAACCCCGTTGAATTTGATTTTTTTTTTAAAGACAGTAATTAATCAGGAACTGGGTTGTTTTTGTTAGTGTGTAGATATAAAAACTAATCTTATTTTGAAATAATAAATGTAACAAAACAAAAAAAAAATAATACCCGACTAATTTTATTTTTCGGACAAGTAATTCCTAATAATTAGACAGTGGGTTGTTTTTGTTTGTGCGTATATATAGCAAAAGTAACTGGTCATGGACGAATTCTCACAAAAACGGTACTTTTCACATGATCCTTAATTTTTTTTCCCTTTCGCACCCTTAAAAGCAATTTTTGAGGGTTACCCCTTTGTAATGGAATCTTCAGGACATTATTACTAAACTTACAACAGTAAAGTAAGTTACAACACATTAAAAAAAATAGACGTCTTATCAAATTTAAAAAACTACGACTGCTTCAAATACACACACTCTCACCTGAAACTACAGAGAAAATTGATATTCTACTATAATGAGAAAATGATGAACAAAATTGACTACTATGGCAGCCGATCAAGGCATTTCTTTCTCTTTGCTTTTAGCATAGAAAAAAAGCCATAACCGGCAGCCGTCGGGAACTCTTTCTGTGTTTTATCATAGAAAGAAGTCTCTTTGTGTTGGCTTCTGTCACCGCCTTCTCCGTCCAACATAATGTGAGGACTTTTCTGCATTTATAACGTAGAAAAATTCCTCTTTGATTGGGTGAAGGCCGGTGAAACGTGTATATTTCTAGGAATTTACCTAGAAGTAGCGACATCTTAAGGTGAACACCAAGGATGAGAAAACAACCATAACAATAAATAATCATTTACATATCTTTTAATAAAGATTGAAGCATTATTATTCTCCAGCATTAACTTCAATTCTTCCATATAAATATTACTCAATACTCCCCTTAATGCTCTTCCTATTAATAAAGCTTCTTTTTGTTTAGAAAACCTATCATTAAAGTGAAATATTATTTCTTTACAACATATTTCTATAATCTCCTTTAATTGCTTATAGATATATTTACTTCTTTATTATTATCCTTTTTATATCTATTGATTACAACATTTATTGCTTTCTCCAGATTAGTATTTGTATACATAGATACATCATCCAGTTTAATAATTGTTAAATTATAATTACTACATTATTTATTACATTTTTTCATGTACTAAATGTTTTATATTAGATTTACAGGTAATATTAATATATTTCTTCTTATTTGCCAATTATTTAGATATGTATCATAATGTGAAATATTACCTTTAATAATTGGTCTTAATGCCACACCTTCCTTAAAAATTTGAGGTGTTCAATAAATTTTATCTGCTTTACAATTTTTAACTTTTAAATAATCAAAATTAGTGGATAAATGGTTTACTATGTACCCTTGTACACATTACCAGATATATGCATTATTTTAAAGTGTATATAATCACAATATTAAAAATTAGTCCAACTGATTTTGTATTCTTCAAATAATTTTAAAAAGCTGCTTATTAAGTCTATAACAAATTATCTGCTTTTTACATAAAATATCAGCATTTCAGTAATGTAATGGGCTTATTGAAGGATATGAAAATGTAAATATTATGACTATAAGATAAGCAATGTTAATAGAATCCCAAACATAGATAATGATTGAATTCCATCACTGGATCACAATAGTGTCCTTGGATAATTGGTAAATGTATACTCACAAAACTTATTTCTTATATATTATTTTTTTATAAATTATACATCTAATGAATCTTCATAAAAGAAATTTTTCCTGTTGAAGTTCAGAATATAGAAATAAAAATTAAATTTCCGCTAAACGGAATAAAAGTACAATAATGCTGTGAATAAGTTAAGATGTATTTACTATTAGAAAATATTCAGAGAAAAAGGAAAGTTAGTACTGATTGCAAAGGCAACTGTTAAAATAAAATAAATTTCCGACAGAGTTCATTGTAGCCAAAATTAATTGATTGGAAAATAATTAAAAGTGAAATTATTACTGGATTAAATAATTTCGTAATAATAAAACAAAATATCACATGAAACCATACTTACATAAGGCTATTCAGGAGCATTTTTTTTTTCTGTCACAATTGCGCCACCTAGTGTAGAATTTAGTAATCAATAAATGTACTTGTATATATGGTATCTATTTATATATCCATTTGATTGTGTTGATTAATGCTGAATGCCATGTAGTTTTCTCTAATATCTCTAGAGTACTTTTTAGTTTATGGCTTTCATCAGTCAGAAGTAAGACATAGCTATTAGAGAAATAGTGTCTTATATATTAAAAGGTCCAACTGCACTGTTGCTAGATCCATTTATGGTGTAAAGGCATTAAAGGTCAATATCCAAACTCCCTCAGTGATGAAAGCTATAAGCGAAAAATTAGTCTGGTTATTTTTTTATTGGTCAATACCTCATTCATCTTTGAGAAGTGCTACCATCTGGCATCCATGCATAGCTGAAGTTTAAACTAGTCAGCATAGCAAAAGTGTGAAAAGACAAATTCTGCTTCAAATTATTGTTATTGTTTTTGTTTATGTTCTTATGCTTTCATCTTGATGGAAATACCTGGAAGCTGTATGAATGATATTTGTCCCTTTATAAATTTTTCCATATATTATGCAAATGATGTTCAGCTGCTAACATAAGCAGTTACAGACATCCTAAATTCCTACTATTTAACATAAATACTAATACAAAAAAAGTTTAAGAAAAGAAAGTAATGTATGAAAAAGAAAGAATTAGCATAGATGGAAATGTAATTTCAAATTAAGAGATAAAATATTAAATCAATTTTGTCTATGGAAGAAAACATTCTGCTGGAAACAAGAAATTGATATGTCTTACTTTCTTGACAATGGGGGCAAATAGAAAATGATCGTAATGAATAAAGTTGCAGTAATTAAATAATTATATACACTCAAGCAATTAAAAACTGAATGATAAAATAAGACTATTAATGCTAGATTAATATGTTTAATAAAAAGACAATTTAAAATAATTTTTGTTAATATTACAAAAAAATAAAAATTTTCATTTAAGATTGGAAATGAGAAAGTTTAAAATATTATTTGAATGTGACACATAGATGTCACATAAAAATAAAAAGCTATTATCCACATTTCATTTAAAATTTATTGAGAATTAGTTAAAGGATATCTTAGAACCAAGAAGAAGATTACTATTAAAGAAACAAATATCCATTATTTAAAAACAATGGATATACCATTTAATGGAAGACAAAATTAAGCATCTTTAAAAAGTACACAGTTTTAAAAAAATTAACTACGAACTCCATGTTTAGTGAATTTTGCTGAATATAAGTTTGTTCATTTAAAAAGGGCGGGGAAGCTTTTTTCTACCCAGAGCAACATGGATGTATTTAATTATCATTTGCAGGCCATCCAAAATTATCAATATAGAAATTAGCCTGCTATGTTTGATCAAAATTTAATTAATTTCCTTCTAGTGTTGTGATTGAAACTGCTTTTTTATGATGAGGCATATGATGTTGTTGCTACTCACAACTGCTTATCCCAGGCTTGCATTGATCAGTCTCGAGGACAGATGTCTCTTTGTGATGCCAAGTTTTAAAATGAATTGCTCACAACTGATGGATATTTCAACGCATGACTCATCAAAGTGAAAAATTCAACATTGCTTGTGTGATGTTTATAGAACTCAAAGAGTGAGAAATTATAATACCTATTTTTGGTTCATCATTTATTTGTAGCTGAATTTGACATTGTAGGTTTTTAGGCACATCATCTGCTTTCACGTTGAATGGTTTAGCAAGTAAAATCATTCCCATTTGTTTAATTTCCATATCTTTGAATGTTTCATTAAATACCTCAATCATTTCGACACATTCACCAACATATTCATGTGCTGTAGCAGGCATCTGTTCTTCTATACAGGGGAAATGCACTCTATTACACTTTTTGAATTGCTTTTTCCATAGTTTTAACTTACCTTCAAATGATTTTATGTTTATGTTGACGTTTGTCTATAAGAGTTTAGTAATGTCTACCATGACTGCTAAATATTAAGTTCGCAGATAGTTTTTCCTTTCCTTTCCATTGATGGGTGATTTTTCAATCGATAATTGGTAAAAGCTCATAGCCTGTTCCAGTATTTCATCCATCACATTATATAATGATGAATAAAATCACTTGGATCAAATCTATGATGATTCATTTCTTTTTTTTAATAAATGCAATTAATCTTTTTTTTTAAAGTAATCATGGCTGAGCTCCATATAGTGTAGTTCACATTTTTTGTTGGAATAAAATGTCTCTGAAACAAGTCTTCATCTCTTGTCATAACACACATGACTTCAAGTAACCACAGTACATTACATTGAATAAATTCTTTAGTTAATCCTCAAACACTAATGGCAAATTCGGCTGTGTTTTTAATGTCTGCTGTTTCTTCATAAATCCGAGACAATAATTAGATACCTTGCCTAAAATACTCCAGTGCTTTTTCCAATATCTTGAGCTATATCAGTAATCTGATGTAAGATAGTTTCTCTATAAATTAATATTCTAAAACAGTTTTACTTTGTCTGGTGCTAACAACCTTTCAAAAAATACCATGCACATTTTCACAAACCTTCTGCATAAGATCTCAACTTATTTGTGGTTAGTAAATTTTGTGAAAAAAATTTGTTGTGATCACAAATTCCACTGAAGTGCATTGATTTTATCCAAATGCATTTGATCTCACAATTAATAGAGTTCAGCTTTTTTTGAGCTCTAATGACGCTTCTGATGAGCTTTTTTCATTATAGGTAATGCAACACCACAACCCCCCTTTCCTCTTTTTTAGGAAAACAAAATGATATTTCAAGTAGTATAAGGATCAAGGAACGGACATATACTTTAATATCGTCACTATATAGAACAAACTTCTAACTCTATTATTCCAGTAGAGAAGGCGATCGTAGTTAATTTCTTATAAAAAAACTTAAACCTATCTGCTTACTTAAACCATTTTATTTATGAAAGGGATGGTTTTAAAAAAATACGTTTACACAGTAATTTACCAACAACATAGTATTAACATTCTTGTGATGAATTGAACGTAGAATACAATTTTCCATTTTCCTATAACAGACAATGTTTTATTTGGGTATCATATTTATGTTTTGTACTCTTAATTTTATAATAAACAAAAAACGCTGACGTTATTAATGTTTTTATTTGTTTAAAGTTTCATAACAGATGGCGCTAAATCAAATCTCTAAAAAAACGAAAGTATTTATCGTAATAAAACAGAAAATAGATTTTTGTAGAAGAACAGCTTTTTTAATCACAAAAATGTGACTAACAGGAAAGATTTCACTTGTTTATTAACTTGTATCTTGTGCAATACATGAATTTTTAGGATGTTTTCTTTCCATTGTTTGTTTGTTGTTTGTAAGTAACATATTAACGCATATTATTATTATTATTTTTTTTTACTGTAATAAATAATTTCATTGATTTGTTTTTTAATTAGAGAAAGACATGCAGAAGTTGGTTTAGAAATAGTATTAAGCCTTCATTTAAGTATTTTGTCACAATATGAATTTAGACCATGACTTGTTAGTGAAGAAATTGTAAGAATAACAAACCAGAAAGCAATGAGTAATTGGTACATTAAAAGAAAATATGAAAAATAAACGTTTTTCTAGGGGTTCAAAAAAATAAGTTCAAATAGTAATAAAATGATTGATAAGATAAATTCAAATAAAAATTTGAAAAACATTTTTTCTCCTTTATTTTTGTCCTATTTTCTTGTCTAATATATTGATATGTTGTTTTTTGTTGTTGTTGTTGTTGTAAGCTAAATGACGTTACTCTTGATTTTAAACGTAATTGTTTGGTAGCTCAAATATAGATGAAATATCAAATATAGATGAAATTAATAGGGAAATGCTGAACCATCTAGGGCAGAGTCCATCTTCTCTTGATTAGATTGAGAATTAATCAACACAATCCAATAGGTACACAAATAGATATATATCTAATGGCAAGAAAGGGTAAATAGACAATGATGCTCAATAAATTTGATTGCCTTCATTGTGGAGAGAGATTGGCCATAAATGGTCAGTCCATTTGGTGATAGTGGCAGATAACACCTGACAATGTGGAACAGGAGTGTACACATCCTTATATAGCTACACTGTGAAGCAAGCGAAAGTTAGGTTGGAAACAGCTAGACATAAACTAAACATTAAGTAAACTCAGAGAACAGCTGGAAATGTCCCTGTATCTACTCATGAGACAAGCGGTCACAGTACAGCTCTATGTGGTAGGTAAGCTTATAAGAACAACTGACATCCTTTCCTTCTACAGCTGCATGGCAACTAATATTATTCCAAGCCAACTGTACAGGTGCAAGTATAACATTTTATATAGGTAAAATATACATTTCTATAATTGTTTAAGAAATAATCATATTTCTTGAGTTTGTTTTTATGTTATCTCACACTTGAAACACAACTGTGGAGCTGTAGACAAACACAAGTTTTTCTGCCACAACTGGAAAAAAGTATAATACAACAAGGTCTTGCCACCATGATTTGTTAAATCTATTAACAGGTAATATTATTATCACATAATTCAAACTTTTTAAATAATATTAGTCAATAATTTGTTTTCTCTCACAGCAGAAAAAGAGAAGTCACAATGGTTAGACTTGATGCATTAAAAGAGTATACTGAACTAGTCCTGAAGATATAGGTTAATGATTTTGTGACTTAAAATAAGCCACACTGGTCTCAGTTATTGGATCTCTGGCACATGAGATTTTATAAGCACTGGCAGTTTTTGTGCTTTATTGACAAACATTTTCTGCCCGAATCCTAAGGTTAATGCAGAAATATCAGTTCAATCTCTGTACCCAAAAGAAAGAGCACAAAGAAAGAGATTTTGGTATTAAACTCAGGAAGGTATCCTCAAAAGTTGTTTTTAAAGTCTTTCTCAATAAAAGTTTGAGAAGTTATTGGATTTATGGAAAGAAAGACTACGATCTTTGAAATAAGCTGTTAATGGATCCTGATATGAGTTTTGATTTAGTGGTCTCTCGTGCAACTCTAATGGAGTCAACAGTGAGAGAAGCAACTCCACTGAAAAAATGGACTACAGCTTTAAAATTGTTGATCAGAAATATAGTTAAACTACTACCCAGCTGACAGTAAAAAGCAATGCCTGAATAAATTGGAAACAATGAATGACAATGTTATAGATGTGATGAATCAAAAGACACTCTGAATATCTAAATCAGTATACATTGCATAGATATTACAAACATGTTGATCACATTAAAGCTGATTATATTAAAAGAAATAATAGAATGAAAGAGTTCAATACAGAAAGAAGAATCCATTCCAAAAAGACACAAATGTAACATCTGAAAGCCTGTCTTAAAGACATTGCTTTGGTTTCAACATAAAATTATTATTAAGGATGCACCAATAACAATGGAACTGGACAGTCCATCTGCAGTATCCTTTATATAAAAAAAAATGAGCCCTTATTAATAGTGAAAATAAACATCATCTGTATCCTAACAGCAAAACAATTATTGACTATTGACACAATCAAATATTCTTGGGTCAAACAAGATTTTTTTTTTAAAAAAATTTTTTTTTTTTTTTTGAAGAATATTTAATTTTTTAAACCATGCCTGGTTCAACATTTTCCTTGAGTAACTAAAGTGAACAAATTTACTAAAATATATTCAAAGATGGTCTATCTAGAAGTAATTGTTAATGAACTGGGTTTGAACTCTATTATATCATGAATGTAGAAGTGTAAAAAAGCAGTTAGGTATTCAAGGCCTATGTTACATTCAAGGAGACTGCAAAATGGGTGCCAGCGATTCTGATGATCAAAGTGAAATTATCTCAAGCAGTGATGGTTCTAGGTCAGCCAATGGACAGCAATATCACACACACAGAAACCAACTAAGGTTGCGTACATATTAAAATCTGTTTTTGTAAATTGATTTAGAAGAATTGAATGAATAATTTTATTTTACATATCAGTCAAGAAATATATTGTTATTCAAAGTATATAAATTTTTAAACCACAACTCAGTCAAAGAAAAAAGTTTTGTCACAGTAAAAAGGTAAATAATAGGAATTTTTTTCCAGAAAACCCACCATTTATTGCCATTTTTTAATCACATAAATATTATGAATAGAAAGGTCTTTATTCTGTATTTTATATATATTATGCAATGCATAATGGCTATCATTATTATTGTTTTCATTTTCTAATTGCTATTTCTATGCAAAATCTATTCACCCATAGTGTTTATTTTCAATAACCTGTATCTAACATTCATGCAGATAGAAAAAGCGTTATAATATTGAATCCTACCAATACTACATAATACCTTACACTTATACAAAGCTTTTTTAATAATTAAACAGTACTTTATACAAGGCTCAACAGACTTCTAGAATCAAACTTCATGGTATGATGTAAGTCAGCATATTTATTATAAAATGTCACAATTATTTACAGGATACATGTAGGATTTTAATGTCATACAAACAAGGTTAATAGCAAATGTAAGCAGTTATGCCTTGAATTAACAAATCTGTGAAGAAACCTTATTAGTTTGGAAGTTTCGCAAGGAACCATAAAAAGTAGATGAAAAATGCATGGTTTGTGGTAAAAAAAGAGAGGGTAATAGTGTTTGTGTTTTTTTCAAAAAAGCAATAGTTAATCAAATTTTATTTTGAGTAGAGGAAAAATAGATGAGTTATTAGGCATAAATGAAAACAGTAATTTGTTATTTAGTTTTTTTTTTCTAGTTATTAAAATTTTATTTTTTTGATACGCCCAATGAAAGCTATTTGTGTTTAAAATTAGCTGTTTAATTAAAGTTAAAATTTGAAAGAATGTAAGTGCATAGAGATTGTTTAATAAAAAAAAAGACATTCCATACTCAAATGATCACTATCAGACGAATGTCTTTCTAACACTAATTAAAGATGGTGGAAATATTTTATAAAAAATAGACATTATACCTCAAAAGTAATAAGAAATGTTAATATTATGGACTGATAACAAAAACAAAAGATAATAAAAATATATATATCTCAAAACTGATTTATTATTCAAGGAACTTTCATTTATGGTCTTCTTGAAATATGCACTATTGGAATTAATCATTTGTTTTTACATTATCTTGATTTTATTAATAATTTACCATTTAAATATTTTAATTGATTTTAACTTTTCATTGTATGGTCTTAATTTTAGTTTAGAAGATTTTATTATTAAAAAGATTGTTTTAATAATTGTATAAATTACAATATGCTCATTTAATAATTAAAGTTACAAGAAAGCACATTTTCTAAAATATTACATTTTAGTCATTTGTTGCAAATCTATGTAATGTGTGGAATCAGTGAACTCGTAAGCTTTGCTGCCCTCTTAAATAAATAAAAAACTGATTCTGCTAGCAATTCCAATTGAAACTAAATATTAGGTTAGTTAATCAGGAAATATAACTATATTTTATTATAGTTTGATTAATTTGCACTTTATAGTGTGTAAGGTAGTGTTTGGTTAGCTGCACCCCAGCCACTAGAGGTGCAGTTTCTGTGTAAACACACAGAAATATCTAGAGCAGGGGCCCTTTAAGCAGAAATGCCTGTTTCAGCCGTCAGGTGGCGCTGTTCACCATGTGCATGCACAGGAACCTTTCACAAGCCAGCTGGCAGCAAAACTGCCCGCCTAGTGGCGCTGGTTGCAATGTGTAAGCCATGTAGCTTACATCGTCTGCTCTAGATATTTCTGTGTGTTTACACAGAAACAGCGCCTCTAGCGGCTGGGGTGCAGCTAACCAAACACTACCATGTGTAAAATAAAAACCTAAATCTATCATTGAATGTTACAATGCCTATGGCTTTGACAAAACAATTGCAATCTGATATAAGTCACAATTGTATTAAAACATTACAATGGTAGCCCAAGACTTGGAACTCAAAATGCATATCTGGAGAATAAATACAAGTTTTACATTAAAAAAATTTAACTAGATTATACAACTATAAAAAATAAAAATAAAATATTTTAATATCTCTTTAGAAAGAAAACAAGATCACAGATTATATAGGTTTTAAGTCACAGGAGAGATTGGGCAGGCAGATATTGGAGAGGGGCAAGTTGTCATGAGCCTATAAGTCTTCAAAGGATCAGCAACACTGCAATGTCATCAGCCATGGGTTATCATTAGACT
Organism: Epiperipatus broadwayi; assembly: GCA_028023455.1. NCBI lineage: Eukaryota > Metazoa > Onychophora > Udeonychophora > Euonychophora > Peripatidae > Epiperipatus > Epiperipatus broadwayi. The sequence goes on from JAQFVV010000170.1 coordinate 1,956,146, forward strand.
TATGCATGGGATGTAAGGATACAGGTGAATGTGAAAATATTCTTCATTCCTGGCATACTAGATCCTAAACATGTGAGCTTTAAAGTCACAAATTCCCATCAGTCTACTAGTAGCAGGGTCACAGGAAATGGGAGATGAACCAAGTTGCCATGAGTCTATAAGTCTTAAAAGGATCAGAAATGCTGCAATGTGATCAGACCTTTTTATCATTAGACTTATGCGTGGGCTGTAGGGATACAGGTGAATGTGAAAATATTTCTCATTCCTGGCATATTAGACCCTAAACATGTGAGCTTTAAAGCCGCACACAACTTGTGGGTGGTTTACAAAAATATATCAGCGATGCTAATACAAATAAAAAACACCAAAGAATATCAAATTAAGACTTACTGAGAATAAAATAAGGTCAAATCCCTATTTTGATTTTTATTCCCTGCCTCTGAGGTAATGAACCATATTAAAATACATATTGTTCATGAGTGTTTAGGCATTTGTAATATTACAAAATAAAGTCTAAAAAAATTATCAATGGATGCATTTTAGTTTTTTTCTAGTTAGTAAAATTTTATTTTTTGGTATGTACAATGAAAGCTATTTGTGTTTAAAATTAGCTATTTAATTAAAGTTAAAACTGGAAAGAATGTAAGTGCATACAGATTATTTATCCAGATAAATAAAATAAAGATATTCCAAATGCAAATCATTATTATCAGAGCAACATCCTTTTAACACTAATTAAAGATGGCGGAAATATTTTATAAAAAAGAGATTTTATACCTTAAAAGTAATAAGGAATGTTAAGATTATTGACTGATAACAAAGAACAAAAATTTATGTGCAGAAAATTTCAAAACTGGTCAAGTGTATAAAAGGAAGCAAATAACTTCAAGCAAGGTCTTGTCTGTTTTTCTTTTGGTTAGTCCTGTATCTTGAAGTATCCAGGACTACTCTACACTGAACTAATTCATCATATATAGGAGGAATTGGAGTGTTTGTGGACACTCTCTTTCCTCATAAAGAAGTCACTCCCAGAAGTCTTCAAGTTCAACTATAGAAGACTAGGAATGTAGAAATATCAACAGAAGTCAAAGTTAAGTTGCTGTGAGCTCTTTCAACCCAAGAAATACATCTATGCTACAAGAATCTATGGTGTACACAAACCACCAAGCTAAAATATTCATACCCTAACTTATGTCTAATTAAAAGTTCACAAACTAAATTTAACTAGAAATTTAACTATGAACTTATAATACCGATCAAGAGACTTTAACTGATTGATTATTCAAAGAACTTTTATTTCTGGCCTTCTAGAAGAAACCCAAGGAAATATGCACTATTGGAATTAATCATAATGTTACATTATTATCTGGATGAGCCTGTGTAGGTCTTTCTGATGTTATTAATAATTTACCGTTTAAATATTTTAATTAATTTTAATAAAATATTTAGCAGTAATATAAACTTTTCATTGTACGTTCTTAATTTTAGTTTAGTAGATTTTATTATTAAAAAGATTGTTTTAAGAATTTATAAATTACCTTTGCCAATATGCTCATTTAATAGTTTATCCTGGGGAAATTTCATATAAAATATTAAAGTAACAAGAATGCGCATTTTCTAAAATATTATGTTTTAGTCATTTGCTGCGAATCTGCAAAATGTGCAGAATCAGTGAGTCCATGGCTTCTGGCACCTTCTTAAATAAATAAAAAGCTGATTCTGCCAGCAATTTGAATTGAAACAAAATATAACTATTTTTTTATAGTTTGATTAACTTGCACTTTATAGAGCATAAAATAAAAACTGAAATCTACCCATGATTGTTACAATATATTAATAGTGGTCTTAATTTTAACAAATCTCAAATTATTTTGTTCATTATTGTAATATAAAAATAAATGTAATCAATTATATTCTTTTCTTGCATATAAATGAAGAAATGAAACAAAAAATAATAATAGAACAATACATTAATACATTTAGTATATTAATTGTAAAAAGTTATTTATAAAAGACTATAAAAATTCTCAATATAGTAAATAAAATGTTTTCAAAAAAGCTTTTAGTAATAATAATACAGAATTTCTTGGTGTATATACTTTTTCATTGTTCTTTATTATTAATGCAATATATGGATAAGATTCTTTAATCTTCTTAATTAATTTCAATAAACAGTCACTTATTTCAAAATAATGATTAAGCAGAGCTTCACATGGTATGATTTTTAAATATTCTTCATCCATTTTGCACAACAGTAACAACCTTCTATAAAAGCATCTATGTGATATTATATTACACGTGGTCTAATGTTATTTCTCATGATCCATAAAACGCTTTATTGTAATGTTGATACACTTTGTATCATCACTTAGACTTTCCAAAATAATATTCAATGAAAACGCATTTTTGATTTTGTGAAGACTTCAATAATTTCTGAATAAATTATGAAGATTTTTAAGCTTACATGGATATTTATTAGTACATAATTAGCTGCATTTATCCCAAATTCAGCAATAAGACAGAGTTCTGATGTTGAGTTGTAAATATATCCCATAATTTCTTATATTTATAATCCACTACACTAACCAAAGCGATCATTATCCTGAGTCACATCACAAGTTCAGAAACAAACCTTCATGGAATAAAAAACACTAAATAATCTTGTTTATTCCAAATGCAGTAATAACTACAAATATGATATCATAATGCTCAATGATAGTTGTAAATTAAAAATGAATAATTTCATAAGCATTCTTGAAAAAGAAGTCTATTCATTCAGAAGTGAATTATGCACAGACCATGAGAATTTTAAATTGTTTATTACATCATCCTGAAATCTCATTGGTAGTTCTTGTTATGCATTATTTCCAAGGAAATTCCAATTGAACAAGAGGATAATTTTAATAATATGACTAAAATGACCAAATACTTATCAAAAATGGAAGTAACAGCCTATGTGGTTAATTATGTCAGAAAAATTACATGAAATAGCTATAAACATTTATGTAAGAATGAATAGAAAAGAATTAAACAGAAAATAAAGATTTTAGAAGACAACACAATTACATAAAAATTTGAAAAATATTCAGAAGTTAAATAATAGTCCAGTTTGAAATTAGGCTTTGAATAAAGATATATAAAGGAAAAGTATTGCTTACATAGTTTAGTTTTGTTTTGGTAATAATCTTCAAGATCAATTCAAAAACATATGAGTCAGCCTTGTTAAATAGGGATTAATGAAGTATATTAAAAAATAAAACATTGTTAAAATTATAGTAGATGATTTTGTTTTTGGGAAAGAGAAAATATATAGGTTTGATTCATAGAAATGAACGAGTATTTTTCTGTGAAAGTGCATTATGGATTAAAATATAAAAAAAAGCAGTCTGAAGGGGAATTGAATGATTTATGAAGAGAGCTTCGGAATGAATGAGTGGAAACTATAAAAAATTAATAATTGCAATTATATTATCTGAAAATAAGATTTTGCTTAGTCTATAGAAAAGTTTTAAAAATTTTTTTAATACATAATGGACTTCATAATGTATGTTTGATGAAATAGAATGTAGAGATTTTAGTAATTTTTATAGAAATGTTAAAACACTTAAAAGAGCGAGATTTTTTATTAACTAGGAAATAAATGATATAATTAGTATTATAACATACATAAAAGATAAAAATTAATGAAAAAAATGCATACTCATTTAAACAAACAACAGATATAGAAAAATGAAATGAGATGATGAAAATGATTGTGGGAATCTTAAGAGAATATAAGAAAAAGATAAATCAATAAAGGCGAAAACAAATTTCATATTATACTTTATGAAAGCTGTGATAAAAATAAATATGGTGTATAATTTTTAAAGAGATTATGAAATAAATATGATAAATACATTATGTATTTCAAAATCTCGTTTGCATGATTTTAGTGGATGATTTACATTTTTTTTTTTAGTTTGCATGTGGCTATTGACTATGTCACAGACAAGGAAAGATAACAGAGCTCAGTATCATTTTGCAACATTTGTTATTCTATCCAATAGACAGGTCCAGAGAGTAGTCACAACATCAATTTTTCCATTTCATTCTCTTTACTCATTTTTTCAATTCCACATAAGTTTTCTCATCTCTTATATCATCGAATAATGTCAATCACTTCCATCCTTTCTTTTTATTTTCACTCACCATTCCCTCCAAAACATCTTTCATTAAACTATAATTTCTTCTTAATATATGTCCAATCCAGTTTCTCTTTCTTTCTCTCTGATATTCTCAATCAATATTATTTCCTCATTTACTCTTTTCAAAATTTCTTCATGTTATTTTACTCATCCAACTGATTTTTTCCATTCTTTTTCATGTCCATATCTCAAAGATTTCCAATCATTTCTTAATATTATTACTCAATGTCCATGTCTCACAAACATACATTAATACATTCCACAAATAACATTTCATTAATCGCTTTCTTAATTCTCTTTCCAAAGGTCCACAAATATTTTCTTTCTCTTCACAAATGTCTCTTTTGCCAATGCTATTCCTCTTTTAAGTTCACCTTCACTTTGTCCATCCTCACTCAACAAACTACCCAAATATCTAAATCCCTTCATCTGTTGAATAATGTAATCAAGGATTTCGATTTGCAGTCTTTTTTGCATCTCTCCCTATCCATAAAGACTCAGTATTAATCTTCATTCTGTATGCCATACATCCTTCTTCCAATTTATTCAACATATTCTGAAGTCCCTTTTCCTCTTCAGCAATAAAATCCATATCATCTACGAATCTTACACACTTGATTACTCTCTCTGCAAAATTTGCTCCTCCACAGTTCAAATAATTAGTTAGCATGTCTTCTAAATAAATATTAAACAGAACAGGTGACATGCTACATTCTTGCCTAACCCCACTTTCTATATTCACTTCGTCAGTCGCACTACACCCAATTCTAATTCTTTGATCATTATACAGAGTCCAAATCCATTGTCTTTCCAAAATACGCCTTTATCTCTTAAGATGGTCATAATTTTATTTCAGACTATTCTATCAAATGCCATTTCTAAATCCACAAAACATATACCAATTCTTTTAATTTTTTCAATATATCTTTCTGCAATTGTCCTAACAATACCAATAGCATCTCTTGTCCTTTTCTCTTTCTGAAAACCAAACTGTTCTTCAATATAATAATATACCTTCACATAAATCCTTTGAGTTAAAATCCTCAATAAAACTTTAGAAGCTAGAGAAACAAACTTTTTTTATTCTTCACATTTAGCAGCTTTCTTGTTTTTAGCAATTGAAATCATTATAGTTCTTTAAAAAATCTTCAGGCCAAGCTCCACCATTATATATTAAATTGCAAAGTCCAACTATTTCTTTCATAGTAAATTCACCCATTTCCTCAAAAATTCTAGATATTGCATCAAATCCAGCACCCTTACCATTCTTCATTTGTGCAATTGCCTTTCTTACTTCATCCAGCAATATGTCCATACCTCTATCATCTATTTCAACATCTTCAGTTTCAAGTTCATAATTAATTAAATTATTTCCTCTATTAAACAGATACTGTAGATATTCTTCCCATCTTTTTAATATATCATTACTATCAGTTAACCTCCTTCCATTTTTATCTGCAATCTTACTTGCTATCCATGTCTTTTTCTCCCAAGTGATACTTTGTATTGCTATCCATGTCTTTTTCTCCCAAGTGATACTTTGTATTCTATCAAATACCAGATCATATCTTTTCACCTGTTGAAGCCTTTCTATCTCTTTACATTCTTCATCCAACCACTTTTCTTTTGCTAAATCTGTTTCTCTTCTTAGTTCATTATTAAATTTCCTATATGCCTTTTGCCCTTCCTCAGTATTTACATTCTTCCATCGTCTCCACACTTCCATCTTTTCCAACATACCTTCAGTTATCCAAGGTTGTTTAGCTTTTCTTGCATATATAATACCTATCCTATTTTTTGCTGTTTTCAAGAATCCTTTTTTAATTTTATTCCAACACTCATCAGAAGTATTAATATATTTCTCATCCTGAACAATCCTTTTAAATTCATTTTCACATACTAACCCAAATTTTCCTTTTTTCACTTGTCTCAATTTATCCAAGTCCCATTATGCATAACTTTTCCCTCTTTAAATACTTTTTAAACTTGAATTTAATTTAGTCATAACCAAATTATGATTCAAATCTATATCAGCACCAGGCTGAATCAATATATATATATATATAATCAATTTGATAACATTCTTTGTCACCTGGAGTTTTTCATGTATACAACCTTCTTAATATGATTCCATGAAAATAAAATTGATTATTGAATAGTTAAATACAAGTATATTGTCTATAGTGATCTTAATGTAAGTAGAAGGACTTTGAACTCTGATGTTCAAGCTCCTTATAGCTATCCACTCCATCTTATATAATCAATGCACATGACCACTTACATGTGAGAAAGATAAAAGATCTCCAATATACATATTTCATGCTGAAGAGTTAAAGGGTGGAGAAAATTAAAGCCTGTCCATTAAAGTCTGAAGATGTTTCATCTTAATATAAACTGAGAACTGATTATGATGATCTGGACAGAATGATGAGTGCTTGTTTAGCACAAAATATCAATATTGGAGATAATTTACCTTTTTCACATGTATGTGATTATGTATATCAGTAGTATACAATGGAGTGGATA